>JADWPU010000003.1:1545855-2122093 GCA_016109575.1 Phialophora chinensis | reverse complement strand
GGTGTTGTGCTGTGGTGTTGTGCTGTAGTGTTGTGCTGTAGTGTTGTGCTGTGGTGTTGTGCTGTGGTGTTGTGCTGTAGTGTTGTGCTGTAGTGTTGTGCTGTGGTGTTGTGCTGTGGTGTTGTGCTGTGGGAGTGTAGTCCTGTGTGATATGAAGAGAGGAAGAAATTCTGCAGTCAATCCTGGGAGGAGCGAGGTTTAAGAACCTGAGCAGAAAGAGAAATCAGACAGGCAGGTCACGAGCTGAGCCACAAATTGAACTGCTCTCTGCGCAGAAGATTAATGGTACGGGCTCACCGAACATACTAATTGTGGTGGTGTTTATTTGGTTCAAAATATCAACAAAGTGGTTCTGCACAGAGATTGGTGGTCCATCTACAACGGCAAAGTGTACCACCAGATTCTACGAAAAGTTGTGAGTCACACTCTCTCTGTACCATATCTATTGATTCTATGAGAACTCTGTTAAAATTACTTGTCTGAGAGACACGTTAACAATTGGTTTCCAGAGAGATATGTTATCAAATGGTTTCGCAGGTGACTAGAAAACCTGTTGGTTCCGGTCCGAGCGTTAGCCATGTCGAGCTCAGCCTCGAGGGCGGAACTGGTACAACCGCTCTGCGCAGCAAATTGGCCGCTTTCTGTGACACGATTGTTTTGCGAGACCAAAGATTGTCTCAATCGGCCTGGCTAGATCATCTTATATCGCCACGCAAGAAGAGTTGTGGTAATTGCTTGTGGCTGATAGGATCGGGACGGCGGAAGAATGAATCTGCTACTGGCCATTCGTGTATAGATCCTCCAAAGGCGCAAATCCGGCTGGCACCATGTTACTTGTCAATTGAGGCTGTGGAAATCGGCACGAACGCTGGTCTTCGTGGATCCAATGATCGAGCCCAACTTAGTAATGCTCCCAGATACCTCGACTTGCTATCTCCCCGACATTCCCATCTAGATCACTGAAGTACACACTTTTTCCACCCCTGGGCCAATCGACCTTGCCCAGAATCTCTACGTTCTTCTCTTTGAACCACTTCTCCCAAGCCTGCACGTCTTCGGGTCCGGAGACGGCGAAGCAGAAGTGCTGGTTCAATCGCCCTGGAATGTCACTTCGATGCGAGGCGGGGTGGGAGTTGCCAGTACCCGAGCCCGAGAGGACCAAGTTGAGGATATCTTGTGAGGGCCCGTGGCCCGGGATTGTGCCACGATTATCCGGCATTTGGCTATCAAGAGCGGTGGCGCCGAGCTGGAAGAGGAGCAATGTCGTCTGAGACAAGGCAAAGCCGGACATACGAGCCTGAAGTTTATGTAAGCTTCGGCCAAAGAGGGCAGACCTACGAGGCAGATAGAATCGAGACTGACATTGTTCAGAAATGGGTCAATGCCAAATACATTCTTGTAGAATTCAGTTGCAGCCGCGATGTCCTTGACCATGAGACAAGTCTCAAGAATATGCGTGATTGCCGGCGGCTTTTGAGCTGCGGGAGCGATGGGAGTATCCGCCTTATTCTGCGCCATGCCGGGTTTTGGTAACGCGGGTCGTCTGGTCGAACTGCATAAACTGACTGAGAAGTTCAGTTGGCGGCGGAAACGGTACGGTGCTCGCAACGAACGAACAATCGAGAAGCTTGTGGGCTTCATGTGAGCGGATGCTCGCCATAGGGCAAGCGGTGGTTGCTTTAAGAACCTCTTCCAGCTCGCTCACTTGCGTATTTCATTACCAGCATGGAGTAAGCAGAATGCCGTTATTGGTGGATTAGATTTCAGCGCAGGACTCGAGCATTGTTCTGCGTTATGTCAGCAGGGGGTCTAGATGCCCATTGCCGTCACCCGTGAGAGTTTTTGCGGGGTCGAGCTGCGTCCGCAGCTTTGCAGGGACAATGACCAAACCCAACCGCACTCGCCAGTTTCGTCGTCCCCAAGACAAAGAGGGCTGTCGTCAAGAGTGTAATTGCCCAGAGTTTACCACGATGGGCTTGGCCGTACTGGGTCGACTTTGTCTGGAGTTGCGATTGGCTGATAATTTTGTTCGGAGCGAAGATTCCTCTCCAGCATATTGACCTGACGAATAATCCCACAGTAAAGATGCAGGGAGTACCTCTCCGGAGAGTGCGCTTCGGTCCTCGACAGTTCCTTGCAGATGCGATCGAAGCCTACCAGCCTCCCTCTGTCTATCACCTCGCTAGTATTGGGATGACAAAGTGTGCCGGTTTCAACTTTCTTTGGACGAATGGCGTTCACCCGCGCGCGTGATTGCATGCATGACTTGGAAACATTCACATTGTCAAGTGGCTGGAAGCGATCCTGGAAGTCAACTCCTCCCCTTCGAAGCAAGAGACGTCCTCCCTCCTAAGCCTCGCTGTCGTGTCTTGCTATTGACTTCTTTTTCTGCTTCCACTCGGGTTCATCCATAATACTCCGTATATGCTATCGTTATCATGTCTTGCTGGTCGATGATCGTTTGTAACTGACTGTACCTCCTTAGCGGAGCCCCCCCTCTTTTGCACTTTCTAACTAATTTACATACCGTCCCTGTCGCCGGTCGATCGAACACAGCCATGTCAACCACCAGCGGTGTCAGTGCCGTGGGAAGCGAAGGGGACCTTCCTCCCTCATCGTACGACGGCAGTCATCTGCCGTGGAAGACCTTTCGTCAACATGTTCTTGGTTCTCACCGCATCAGGATCATGGATGCGCCGCCAAAGGAGAAGCTGCCAACTGCACTTCTCGAAATGATCGAGACTGAAATGCCAAATGCTGCCAAACACGATCTCCAGAAGGAGCAATTCCGCGACCAAGTCGACAAAGGCCACGGGTTTGGGCTGTCACCTCTATTTCCGCCGAACCTACTCCCTCCTATCGATGACGAGCAACGCCTTGCTCGCTGCATGGTTCCTTCTTTCAGCCGCGAGGCTCTACCTGAACGTGCTCTCAACCAAATGGGCCCATTGTATGAGTTGAGTATCCCTCGCAGTGGTCTGGGCTGCGGATTCTCGGCCTCAGCGTTCACCACTGAAGAGCTTGGGGTCCTGCCTTCCTGGCTCGTCTGCACAGGGACGATTGTCCACTTTGACACAGGTGACTACCGCCCGTTTGTGCTTGTTCAATATAGTGTCGCGTACTAACAGAATGCAGGCTACATCTCGCCTGGTGCCGGTCTTTACTGTCCATTCCTGGTCTTCGAACGATCGTGGAGCGACAAAGAACATGGCCCAGAGGCGGCAAACAATCAATGTGCTATCGTCGGGGCCTGGTGCATCCGGGCGCTCCAGATGCTGCACACTCAAGCTTGGAAAGGGAAAATCATGCCCGAGCCGCCCGTGGCTTTCTCTTGCTCGATTGACAACAAATGTGCCGTCTTGAACATGCACTGGATCGACCATGGCCCGGCGTACTGCATGTCTCCCCTCTGCCAATTTGACCTCAGCAAGGACGAGCACTTCAGCAAATTTGTTGTCTGGGTCGATTCGATCGGCAAATGGGGCTTGACTCACTTGCTTCCTATGGTCAAAACGGCCCTGGAACGCCTGCGGACAAAGGACGACACTCCGCCCCCAACGCCTCGTGCCACCAAGCTGACTCTCGACACGGCCATCTGTCCCAACGAGCAGCTTATCAAGTCCCTCAAAAACACTTTCGAGAACATTCCTTGGCGATTTGAGGACGACGAATTCACTCCTGTCAGCAGCAGCACGGCGAGCTGGGGCAGCCCAATGGTGGCTGATCTGACCTTTTCGAACTATCCCAACATGTCATATCGCGCGGTTGGTAGCACGCCGACATCAACAATCCAGAGGAGCAATTACCTCACACAGCTTGGCCAGCAACCAACGCCACCGCCAGCGTACGCGCAGACGCCGGACCTCGTATGGCAAAAGCGATTTAACCACGCCATGGACAAGATCCGAGACCTCCAACGACAGATCCAAGGCCTCCGGACCGATTTCAATGGATCAACAATGTCCATTCAGACCGAGTTGGCCGGTGTCAAGACGACCATGAACTCGGTGCTTCGAAAAGAGTCCTTCAGTATGTGCAATAGGTCACTCTCTCAGACTATGCAGGAGACATGGGCTACACAGGGCATTCCCCGAAGTCCACTCGTCAACGAAGTCCTTCCCGATTTCAGAATCTCGGTCCTTGCACGAGACAGGGCTCACCGTGGCGCAAGTTCTCCGCGACTCCTGTGTCCGGGCCTGCACCTCAAAGGGCCTCCCTCCCCCGGCATGCCCTCCCCTGGCATGTCTTCCCCCGGCTTACCATCGCCCGGCATGCCCTCGCCGACCTTCTCGATCTACAGCGAAATGACGAACATTGTCAACATTCCGCCAGCACCTCCTGTATCCGCGTCTTTGTTCAAATTTGCGAGCCTGATGGTGTCAGGGCACATGGTCAGCATGTTCATCCCCCACGTTGTACTACGGGTCTTCATCCTGGGTTGCATCACTGATGTCTGTATACTGGCCTTTGCCAGCCCTCACCTGCCTAGTTCGGCCGAGTATTTGCTCTCGTTCTGGAGATCACGATGACTCCAGGACAGCCGGGGTCTTCTCGGCACGGGCAGGACGCACCATTATGACGATTCTTTCTCTTTTTCCTTTTCTTGTCTGGCACTATTGGCGGAGGCGTTGGTGGAGGGTCTTGACCTTTTATTTCCTTCCTTCTTACGTCTGACATGTTATGTCTCCTACTTCATATTTCCTTGGTCAGGAAGTTCGCAAAAGTCGGCACGGGTGGAATCAGGGTCACAGCCCTACATGGATGGATATGGATAGGAGGGATACGCCCTGGCATCAGGGATCAGGAATCACGAACGGGAACGGGACAGACAGTCTGTCTACCTTCACCTTTGATATCGATCAGACAGCGATCGCACACAGTGTACAGTAGCAGTAGCAGTAGGAGTAGCATGGCAGAGAGGAATGGAGTGGCATTTCAGAGTCATTCTCATCAGTTCCAACAATCACAGTTGTCAATCATCAAACTTGGTGATCTACAAATTCCCAACTGAGGCGACCAATGTGTGCCGCTCGAGGGGGACAGCGCGACACATTCACGACCGCCACGAAGGCTCAACAACGCAAGACCGCAGCGGCGATTTGATGGTCCCATGCCCACGCCCAGGGCTATCAGAAGGGGGTGACCGGCCACTGCACTGTATGTACATAAGCATCGTGACCTGCCCACAGCCAACACCATAGTATACCCCCACCCGTCTCGCATTGGGTCATTAGCCGCCCGCGAACTCATCACCGTTACACAGCATTATTGGTGACTGACTGTGAGTGTGAATTGAAACGCCTAGACTACAAGCGTCGTCGGAAAGGTGCGGCCGCGCCTGGCTGTCCGCTAAAATACGTGGAATTGTGGGAGTATAGTGTACAGAAAAACGAGGGGGAAGGAAGGGAAGGGAAGCCTTCAGGTGCGCAAAAGGCAGGGTCAATGCCTTTACAGCAAAGCTTACAATGTGACGAGAGGATATCCGTTGACAAACCCACACGTACACACTGAGCCTTTGCCACGAGAGAACCGTTCGATCTCCCGAATCCTGTGGTACAAAGTCCATCCTCATCCTCCACCAATATTTATTTACTTGTCTTACCCTCCTCCTCAAGCCAGACCTCGAACGCGCGGTTCGTGTCGGCCACCGAGTCGAAGCCCAGCATCTTCCTCTGATATCCTACGTCGGCCCAAATCCACCGCGACGGCTTCACCCAGTCCACCTGTGCCAGTTCCGCATCCCGGGCTTCTTGTTCTGCCGAGTCGTGCATGTGGACTGGCAAGCATGTCAGCATGTCAATGTTTCTTGGATGGATGGGTCTCTATATCGCTGGCGGGGGACACGACAACAGGGCCCCAACTTACACATATATCGATTCGCTATCGCTCCTTTGACGTTCGTGGTCGTTCGCTTTTTCCGAAGCGACTCGAACAGGAGGAGGACCGAGTTGATGGAGGCGCGCTTTTCTTGGTCGGGGATCCTCTCGCTGGCCTGGAGCCGGCCGAGAAGGAGGCCGAGAACGAGTCCGTCCTCTACGGCCATGGCGGCCCCTTGTGCTTGGTATGGGAGACTAGGGTGTGAGGCGTCGCCTATGAGCACGATCTTGTCTTTGACCCATGTGCGGAGCTCTACAAGGTTGTTTCGTTAGTTCTCCGTACCGAGAGGATGTCGATGGGATGATGTGGGTAGGCTAGGATAGAGCGGGCTTCTCATGCATACCTTCGTGGTGGCACAACTTCCACTTCAGCACGTTGCTGTGGCATGATATGATCTTGGTGAGCCTGTATTTCAATCAGCACAGGTGGCACGTAACACCATCACGGACGGAACGCTCGTGTCGGAACTGAACAGGGAATAAAGCACTGACACTGGGTCCCAGCCTTCGTATGTCATCCTCATCTCGTCGACGTCGCCGGCCTCTGTCCTAGAGCCTTCGGGCAAGTTATCAGGTCGGCTGGGGTGTAAGGTCAGTATCAAAGATCGAATTTCTTCAACGCGACTAGACGAGGAGGTCTAAGAAACTGACATCAGAACCAGGTTGAATACCGTGCTGTCTTTAACGGGGTAGAACACGCTGTGCCGATCGGGACCGATCCAATTATAGGTACATCGCGAGTTGATGAGCTCGTCGATGCTCGGATCCTGAAAGGCCTCGAGCTGCGCTCTGGAGAAGGTGCCCCGATACGCCAGGTCGCCCGTGGGTACTGGCGGAGAAGGCTGTCCCAGGACGACGTCCCTTGTTGCGGACCAAAGCCCTGGAAGTAGATCAGTACAGTACAGGGCGAAAAAAACCTCCTCGGTCGGATAGCAAAAACCGTACCGTCCGCCCCGACTATCACATCTGCGGAGATGACTTCTCCTCCCTCGAGCACGACTTGCGGCACGTCAGATGAAGACTTGATGT
Organism: Phialophora chinensis; assembly: GCA_016109575.1. Classification (NCBI taxonomy): domain Eukaryota; kingdom Fungi; phylum Ascomycota; class Eurotiomycetes; order Chaetothyriales; family Herpotrichiellaceae; genus Phialophora; species Phialophora chinensis. The sequence goes on along the minus strand of JADWPU010000003.1, from coordinate 2,115,188 downwards.
CGACGACCTTGGAATTCAACCGAAGCCGAGCTCCTAGCCGGACTGCCTCGTCCAGCATGACCCCGTGATAATCGGCTCGATGGATGACACTAGGTCTCGGTCTTAGTTGGGAGTTTCCTGTCGACCCGGGGGCGGGCGGGTAAAGTAGACGTACAACCACGGCCCATTGAACTCTCGAACCATCTTCTCTCCGCCTATCCTGCTGCACAGAATCTTTCCATCCTTGTATCGCTTGAGATGGTTCGCGTTGACCTGGATGGCACCCGCGTCTCGGATCTTCTGCTCGAGGCCGAAATGCTGAAGCACGCGCGATGCGTTCGGGGGTAGCTGGATGCCGGCACCTATCTGCAGTAACAACTATCAGGGGATGTTGTTGTGGAGGCAACCGCCGCTCCGACGAAAACAAACCCACCGGTGATATTGCTGGCGCTTGCTCCAGGATCGTCACTTCACAGCCTCCGCGTAGACACGAGATCGCGGCAGCAAGCCCTCCTACGGGGTTATCAGCATTCCGGTGTTGGTATGATGATATTGGAGGCAAAACCCTTACCGAGGCCAGCTCCCACCACGACGACCTTGAAGGGCTGCAAAGTCCCGGTGAAAGAGTCAGTCAGCTTATCCTCCTTGAGTCGTCATGAAATACACAGTACACGTACGGAATGGGCTTCTGCCGTCATTATTTCCAGTTTGCTGAATAACTATGCGTCCGGTCTGGTCGATCAGGGCAGGAAAAGCCTACGTGATAACGGGTAGGACGCGCTCCATGTTAACGAAGGCGCGACATCGACGTGTTATATATACTTCTCTCGCTCTTATGGATGGCCATCCCGACCGAAATGCTCTAGCGGGCTATGTGACTTCTCCACCTGGGGGGTAGTTCGAGATCTCGCCGCGTTGGTTGTGGGGAACAGTTGCGGTGCTTGCTCGTTCGTACTCGTACAGTCGGAACGCCGTGGTCAGCATTCCGACCACCTCCTCCTCGACCCTCCATCATTGACGAATGAATCGCGCGTATGATCGTCCGATCGTCAGCGGAAGGTGCCCACGCATCGCCCCTCGTTGTGTTTGACCATTTCGCATTGGGCGGACTGATGCGTGCGGAATGTCTTGATTTCCTGTACGAGGTACTTGCACGCCTTTTCGAATGGTGTCTCGACGCGCGCATTTCCATCCGGTTGACAAAGGTACGAAGCTGGATACCGAGGGGCGCGCCATCCTGGTCGTGTTCGGACCTTGGGCATATTAGTTCTGCTCTCAATCCGAGCCGAGCAACGTGACACCGTCTGATCGTGTCTGGATATCATGGTAAGCTCATACACACATGCTCCGTCGCTGACTCGTGCTTCAACGAACTTGAACTCAGTGCCTAATTGGAGTGAAGGCGTCGTACTTGTACTTGATACACTTCAATTCGAACAGTGTGCAAGGCGTGCCACATGGAATATGCCATGTTCGCGGATGGAGAGACTGGCGATGTGAACCAGACCTACCCAGATGACCACGCATGGTAATATCAGATAACAATTCTGCCCTAGGTCCCTTTGCTGCCAACCCGCTAAAACGACGGGTGTCTGCATGACAATGACAATCTCTGCCTTCCTCTACCACTTGTGTAGGGAGCTGCTCATGCTGTTTCTATATAGACTTCCAGGCCCTTCTGGTGCACAAAGAACGTATTCCAGATGTGCAGTTTCTTCTTGGGATCCACAAGCCTGAGCTGTCAACCAGAGAGGTCAGTCAGCAAGCGTTACGCCGGATGAAACAGAACATGAGACGAAGAACTGACCTTGAATCTCTTCAGCAGCAGTGGCACCAGCTTATGGACCTCCAAAAGACTGATATTCTTCCCGATACACGTCCGCTTGCCGCTTCCAAAGGCCATGAAACATCTTTCCATCTCGGCTTTCTCCTCTTCATCCGCCTCCAGCCACCGCTCCGGGTGGTATTCCGCGACCGAATACCGCCGGCCGTAAACTCGTTTGTCCTTGTGGATGACGGCTGGGTTGCATCCCACGACGGTGCCTTCAGGGAAGAAGCGGCCGCACAACGTCACGCCGCCTTGCGGAACAATGCGCTCGAGAAGAAGGCCGACAGGAGTGTGCAGGCGGAGGGCTTCCTTGATAACTGCGCCTAGGTAAGGGAGGTGGCTTGTTTCGTGCCACTGGGGGAGCGGCGAGAGATTCGCGTCGTCTAGTTCGCCCTTCAATTTTGACATTGTTGCTGGGTTGAGGAGAAGGAAGTCTTCGCAAAGAATGTCAGCGACAATGCACGATCTGCTTGCTTGTTCGTTCGGAGAAGTGCTTACGAAAAATCGCCCGCAGCGTGATGGCAGTGGTGTCTGATCCCGCATTGATGTTGCTCAGCGACCATCCGAGCAACTGCGACTGTGGGATTGACCCATGGTACTTGTCAAACGCGGAGATGAACTTGGCCGTAAAGTCTGTTCGATCCTTGAAATCGAGCGGCGCCTTCTCAGTTCCCTGTAGCCGAACCCTATCCGCCTCTGCAATACGAGGCTTCAGAAACTGCAGGACAAATCTCGAAACCCCCAACTTTTCCTTTGAGAGCGCCTCGCCCCAGAGCCGGTTCTTTCCCAGGCAGAGGTCCAGCCAGGGCATTTGACCCACAATCGCGGTGTAAGTCCCAGACTTGTTGAGCGTCTTGATGATGTTGCCGACGTCTCTGGCTTGCTCGAGGAACCCGAATCGGTTGCTGAAGGTCATTTCGCCGATGACATCGAACGCATACCATTGAAGCCACTCGCCGAAATCGCAGATTCGACCGGTATTGGCGTACTGTCTCGTCAGTTGCTCGACGAGTGTCCGAGAGGTACTGTCCACGAAAGGTTCGTAGTCCAGCAGACTCGTCATTGCGTAAGCATGAGCAATGGGTCTCTTCGCAGTTTTGTGTTGGTCTTCATCTGTGATCATGAACAGCGACGCGACTCGCTTGCCGTTTACGAGAGGTTGTGCCACTCGGTAGAAATGCGACTGCAGCTCTTTCGTTATAATATGCCCTCCGCGTAATATGCGTCTTTCACCAGCCTCACCTTTGGAAACAGCCTTGAAATACCATAGATCTGCCGGACCTCCCTCGGGTCTCCCACACTGACGCAGTTGGGTCCGACCCGCACCAAGTCCCCATGCCGCTCATGCAAGGCTTGCAATTTGAGCTCGAACCTGCCATCGTAGACAGCGAGCAAGCGCCAGAGGTCAGTAAAAGAGGCGACGAAGGGTCCCGGGATCGACCTCAAGCCAACTGCGAATCTCTGGCGAATAATGAACATGAGTGCCGAGAAAAGCAGTATCCCTCCAGCTATAGCTGGCCATGGCCACGCGGCTTGACTCATGTTGGGTTCAGCGTGTTAGCGGAGAAGTCTGCTTAAAATCCAGGCTATGAAACCATGCAATGTCCAATGCCACCCCGAAGGGCCTCCAGCTGGACTCATTGCCAGTAGGTGACTGGGATGGAATCAGGACGGAAATGGTAGGCCTCCACTTTTCTCATAGAGTGTGCGGGGAAGAGAAGGTCTCCGACGGTGTCCCGGGCAGTCCGGGGTGCCATCGTCACCGTTCTCCAGGACCGGGATTCGGCAAGGGCATATCGGGGGAACATCATTTGCCGGGAAGCTTTCTCAGTCCTGGCCTGTCTTTGAGCCGATTCCGAGCCCTGCGGAAAGCTTTCGCGAGCCGGCAGCTGCTCCTGCCTGACATTCAGCAGACCAAGCTATCCAAGAAAGCCCGACCATATGATGAAACACGCGCTGGCCAAGTAATTCCTATCAATCTTTGAATCCTAGATTTGGGAAGGTCAGCCCTGAGCTCTCTATGGACTGCTCGAAATAATACCACCGAAAGGCAACCTGATTGCGCTTACCTTAGCAAGAAGAGTGGCCTGCCCAATCCCCATATTGGCTCCAATCCATATTAGACAATCCCGTAGATAGTGCCTCATGTCATCGGGAAGGAAAGGCATGTTGGAAGCAACGTAGAGCGGATGCATGAGCAGGAGGCCTCCGAGATGTCTACCAGGCTCTGATATCTCTCTGCTACTGGTTTGCCCATTGACAAAAGCCTGCAAATTGTCCGTCAAGTGGTATGGCACCGACGCAATCATGTCCCTAGCCATGCGGTGAGCGGATTGCTGAACACTGACTAGATCGATATTGCCGCCCATTGCGGCCGACAACTTCATGGTCAGGTGTGCAAGCAGGAGTCTAGCTCCGCGGACGATATTCCATACGGCAGCCACGTAGAGGTCGAAGTAAGTGTCGACTCTTCCTGGCCAAAATCCAGCAGAGACCCTTGTTCTGTACTGGTCCTGCTTGATGTGGCCGACTGTAGTGGGCTTGAATTCGACAGCTCTGCAATTCTCCCACTGGGCAAACTGCAGATCCAGCGCGAGGCACTTCTTCTTCAACGTCGCGAAGCCTCTGCGTTCGACTGTGGTCTCGAACTCTGTCCAGGCATCGCAGAGCGTGATCAGGAGGCCACCCAGGCCACCACCATGCTCATTTAAAGTAGGGACGTAGAGCACTCTAGATGCCTAAAGATTTTGTTGGCTAATCTTCTGCGAAGCGGGCAGAGTCCGTCCCAGAAGACGAGATGAGATACTACTAACCTTCAGAAACTCGCCAATGCTAGTTAGGACAGTTTCGTGCGGGCGGATCGGCCAGCTCTTGATTCCCATGAGCGCTGCTAGACCCTTGGCATGAGCTTCGTGGTCGCCATGCTCAGTCTCGCTCGCCATCACTATCTTCATGAGTGGTCGCAAATTAGTGCCAAGTCTACGGCACGGGCTGGCATCAGGGGCCATACCTGATAGAGTCCAAGCAATGTGGAGACCCGTATTGCTTGTGCAGTATCTGCTGGAGATGTACGTTCAATATTCCTGGCAAAGGATCCAAGGAGTTCTTGATAGAACACTTCGGACTTCCGGACCAGCTGAGGTCTGTTCAATGGTTTACCGTGGCTGCCAAAAGATACAGCCTGGCATGCTCTTACAATGTCTGAGTCTGGCCCAAGCTGGTAGGCCATCGACTCCAAGCTCGAGAAGCATCCTCGCGAGAGATTGTGGTTTGTCGAAATCACGCAGCAGTCATAAAAGAAAGCTCGCAGGGCAAATCCATTGCTCTCTGCTTGCGAAACTTCCGTGGGAATGGTGTCTTCAGGGAGGATGTCGAATCCTGGGACGGGAACCCGCTTTGGGATGCCACATTTCCGTGCCGTTGACAGCCACGACGTTGAAGCAGGCAGACATGGTGTAGCAGACTGACGAAACGGGGACAGTGCATCGTGTTCATAGCCTCCACATGGTCGGTTGGCCTTGATGCATCTCATGCAGGACTGCAAGGATGGAGGTCAGTCGATATGCTGATTGACTGTCGCCGTCATCCCAAGCTTCGAACGTACCGGCCTAGTCTCATCACACTGTCATTTCACCCTTGTAAGTCTTTGTAGCCATCATCCCAGGGGCGAGTTTGGGTCAAGCTCCAAGGTGCAAGCATAGTTTGACGAACCTTTTTCCGCCGCCGCCTGCAAGTGTTACAACCCTTGGATGGCCCTTGGTAAACCATGAAGCGTTGCTATGGGATTTACTGTCCCTCTTCTCCGCAGGGCATCTGCTTCTACCAAGCGACATTAGCACCGGTCGGGTCCCAAGTTTCCGGCTGACAATAATATGCAAGCATGATCTCCTGCGACAGTGGGAAATGGGAAGTGAAAGGCGAGTCAACGACTCGTGAACGAGGAGAGACGACGCTAAACTTGGATGGGAAGACGCTTCCGCGTCGTGGATTCCACATGCGAAACCGCATTGCACACACTCGCTACTCTAAAGCGCTATCAAATATTCAGGGACGACTTTTAACAGAAACAGTTACGAGGTGCCAGAGCCCAGGGGATGGGAGGCAGGACCGGCGGCCCACCTCTTCCAAAGATATTCCAGAGCACTACGATCATCCGTCGTTGTCGCCCGACGCTGAAGCAATGTGCTGCCCTTGTGGTCACTCTTAGTCGTCGTCCACCGATGCACCTTTCTCTTTCCTTGCACGTCTACGATCTTTTATTCTCTTCTCCGTCGCCATGAACTCCCGAATGCCGACTGGAATGCCTTGGAAGAGAGCTTCGTCGTCATCAACAGCGCTGGAAGGTGTAGTCCAAAGACTCTCGCTCCCGCCCCCGTCATCATCCATACTGCCTGAGGCGTGCTCTACCTCAGGCCTTGACATTTCGATCTTGGGAGTTCTCCCGTGGCCGCGCTTCTTTGGGGATTTCGCCTGTGCTTCTGCAACTCGAGAAGCCCAAGCTTCGATATCGTCCCGATAGTCGTCCCAAACACAGTGTACGCAGCCGCTCATGCAGCAGTTGTCCGGCTCAGCAGGCCTGGGAGGTACCGGCACTCCATTGATTGTCCTCCACGTAGTATCTGGTTTGTCATAAGTGTGGCGCTCGTATCCTGAGCCCTCGATTGACCCAAAAAGCAGCTTAGCCCTCTCTTCTTTCGATTTGTCTCCTGACTGGACGAAGGTGGGGAGGCGTGTCTCCTCTTGAGACTTCTTGGGAGCAGGGTTTGACAGGAGATCGGTGTAAAAGTCGCCTAAGGGCACAGCTTGTCGCTGCTGGTCTGCTTCGTGGCGCACGGGACTGGACGTATGCAATGACCTGCTGCCACCCACTACAGTCCGCCGCAGCCGATCATCGCGACAGTTGCGCACAGGATCTTTCTGGAAAATCGAGGTTGATAGCTTGCGGGATTGGATCCTCTGCTGCTGGCGCAGACACGCCACGCAACTCACTCTGCTTCTCAGCGCAGTGCTTATTAAGAAGCTTTGTGTCTTCATTGTTGCCGTAACATTGTGTCAAACAGAATCTGTGGGAAACCCAGCACCGGCTGGAAGTAATATACCGCCAATCGAGCGATTTAATTATCAGTGCCGCTTGGTGGCAGCGAGCTTGCGAGTGGCGTTGACGTCACCTCAGCCTCGCCGCGCTGCTTTGTCATGGCAAGGCTGAATCGCGCTGGCAATCCAGCCGAGGCTCATCTTCATTCGTTTTCCCGCGCGATCGCAAGGCCTCTCATTCAATCAACGGAGGGCGACTCGATCGTACCACTCCGGCGATGACTCGATAATATTGAATCAATGTCCGAGTTGGCGTTACACCGACGAAATGGAATACCTCAATGCGCTCCAGTCGCCGGTCGACGACCATAAACCGTCGCTTTTCGAACTGCTCGCGGAGCAGCAACTCGCGGCCCTCCTCCCACCGACACTGCGTTATCTCCTGGCAGTCGCAACACACCGGTGGCCGCGCTACTTGCTCCGTATATTGAACAACTACGATGAGGTGTATGGCCTCTTGTCCCTCGTCGTCGAGAAGTACTACCTGCAGACCTTCGGCGGTAGTTTCACCGAGAATTTTTATGGACTGAAGAGGGAGAAAGTCCTAAGCGTCAGGGGCGGCGAGGTCAAGAGAACGCAGCTTGCAGTTCCGGCGGAGGTAAGAGAGCGCCTTAAGCTTAAGGGGGCAGACATCTGGAAGAACCTCGCAGTACTGGTGGGAATACCGTACATCAAGAGAAAGCTCGACGAGAGTTATGACATACATATTGCGCCCAGCGCCGGTCTGCTGATGGGCAGTGGAGGGCTTGGAGGGGTTGAAGGACGCCGATACTTGGACCGCGATGCCCTACCGCCTAACCCAACCATTAAACAGCGGATCATGTGGTATTACAAGTGGTTTCTGCGGAACGTCTACCCAAGTCTAAACGCGGCCTATTACTTCAGCATCTTGGCCTTCAGCCTGGCATATCTGTTTGATGGCACAAAATTCTCCAGTCCGTTTCTCTGGATGGTGCAGACGAGGATGAGGAGGATGGGGGCAGCCGATTACCAGGCCATCGATGCGGCCAGAGATGCGGCTGAGAAATCAGCGACCTCCCTTGCTGGAAGACCAGGACAAGGGTTAAGTGGACTTCTGAACCCACGGACAATGTACCCGCGGTTGTTGTCCGGCCTGAGGGTTCTTTTGCCCACCAGTATATTCGCGTTGAAATTCTTGGAGTGGTGGCATGCCAGCGACTTTTCGCGACAACTGAGCAGGAAGGCTGCAGAAGGGTTGGAATTACCGCCTCCAATCGTTTCTGGCATGGAATTCGCCAAAAAGCTCAATCTTTCTCAGCAAGGTGCCCAGGGCAAATCCACCAATGCAAGCACGAAACGGACTCCGCCTACATCCAGTATCACATTTCTCCCTATTCTCACCGTTCCACCGCCACCATCTAGCGATCTTTGTCCCATCTGTCTCCATCCCATCTCGACCGCAGCTGCGTGTCAGACTGGTTATGTGTTCGACTACAAATGCATCTTCCAGTGGATCGAAGGCACACATGAACGGCAAGAGGCATTCATGAGGGGAGAGAAGATGAGCGAGTGGGAAGACGATGAAGATGAAGAAGATGAACAGGAAAAGCCGCAAGACGAATCCAAGAAGGAGCGAAAGAGTCGGGAAGGCAGCTGGGAGAGCGGTAAGGGAAGGTGTGCTGTCACGGGAAGAAGGGTGCTGGGAGGTACTAGCGGGTTGCGGAGAGTCATGGTATGATTGACTGTCGACCCTTTTCCCCTGGATGTCTCCACACCCTTTCATCGATCAAAGAGCCGGTGTGCGTATTTTAGCAAGACCGATTGCTGTCTATGTGCACGAGTTCTCAGCACTGTTTTAAGTGATAGCGAGGGATATCCTGGGGAGGAGGGGCATTTGCGTCAGAAAGCCATCCATCAAGTTGCGGACCGAATCCATTCTGAACACAGTTACGGCTTCTCCTAGCGCATGGCCAAGAGGTTAGAGACCATGCGAAAGAGGGCTGTTTGGATCGAAACAGCACAGTGTACGCATCGCCATCCGGTCTACGAAGCCCCCACCAAAGGTCTCCCTCCTCCGTTTGCAGAACGGTGAACGGATGTTTTCTGGTCCACAAGGGACACTCGCGCATCGATCGCCAACCGCTCCCTGAGCCGCTTTACGATTCTTTTCACACACCTTGCGAGCCGTGAGTTGCTGGCGTGCTTCGAGGCTTCCAGATCTCCTACAACCACTAATACGCGAACCTGTCAAAAACCAGTAGCCGAACAAAAAATGCGACTTTGGGTTCGGACAGCCTGAATTTCGCTGGAAACCCTCCCTGATCACAGTTTGGTTGCATTATATCCGAAGTCCAGCACTCAATCTCGAAACATCGAACAAATTTCATCCGGACTTTTGGGACGGACGGAAGTTACGGGTCACGCACGAAATCCCTTATCAGCCCTCAATGCCGTCTCGTGTCAATGAGGAAATGTTGGACTCAACAAGATTCTCGTCAATATCAACTATATCGTCGTCCAAAAGAGCGTGGAGCGGAAGACTTTGGTCATGTTCTGCGACCATTGGACTTTACCATCAAGAGAATGAAGATCTTCATATTCTGGCCACTCGACATTTCCAGTCATTCACTCCTCGCAATAATCTACAATTCCTCCATATCTGACTGTCCGAGCTTCTCGGCAGCAGTCTCCTTCAGCTCTTCCTCGTCAGTTCTTTGATGCCGAGAAGCTCCTTGACCGTACCATCGTACGCTGCTACGTAAATTCCACAGGCAAAGCACTGTACCTGAGACGATCTTCTTGAAGCACGCATGCCGAACTCGCCGATGCTGATTTCGTCCAGACCTTCCTTTAATATCGCGCTTGTCTGAACCTTGGTAATGTCCCATTTGAAGTCCAACCTCAGTCAGCGCTTCTGCAATTCTCAACAACTCATTCTGCGTCATCACCCACGAAGTTCGGAAAGCCTACAATGGTCTTCCCGATATTCGTCAGGGAAAGTAGATTTGATCCTATTGTCACTCTCATCGCGGAAAGTCACTTTGCGGTTAGCAAAATCCAGCGAGAAGGACCACCAAGCAGGATATCCAAGAAGGCACTACATGCATGGACTGTCCAGGTCAGGCAGAGTTCCCGCGTTCGCCTTGATAATGCAGATCCTGCTTGACCTTGAACATTCGGGGGTAGAACTAGAACGGCTTCAAGCTTGGGGTTGGTCGAGCAAGAGGCATATTCGGAGGAGACGACACGCTTCACCCCGGGCAGCAACACGGCGGCATTGATTGATGGGGACGGTCAGGCGTAGCGGCCATGGTGGACACGAGGCCGTCTCACGCCTCGGAGCGCGTCATCCAACGACTCTGTGCTTCTGAAGTCCATGAAGGTGCAAGAAAAGAAGTAAAATGCATAAGACCTGCTCTCAAGCACATTTGACACGCATACGGGATATCAGGACGAAATATAAGAGCTCGAAGGTATAGAAATTGGGGTGGTTAAGAGGGCTGTGTACCTTCGAGACTCGAATCCTTGTTCGAAGCCTTCCACTGCTGAGACATTGCTGTCCTCTTTTACACGCATTCTAAGACGTTTGGCATACTACCTGGGACGTAGAGTAGTAGTCCTGAGCGGTCAGCAGTGCTTCCTCCTGCCGGACCGGGCAATACTACCTAGTAGCGTTTCCTGAGAATGTGACGAGTCTGGTTGGGCAAGGATTGAGGAGGACTGATCTCGTTGTCATCTATAGCTCTGACTCCGAGAGCGAATAGCTTTCCTGACCCTAAGAAAGTCTAGATGAGGGCGGGAAATTGTAGATTGGATTCTTCCAAGCATCCAAAGTGTATATTAAGTAGTACTGCATTGATTACGGGGCGAAGCCTTTTGAAGTGAGGAGATATTCAAGGTAGGTGTGTCACAGATACTTTTAGTAAACTTGTACACCGTCCATTTCTCTTTCCCATCAAGTGCGATAAGCCTGAACTCATGAATGCGGTGATGGTGGAACATGGTATTTTCTTTGCCCTCGATCACAAAATACACTAAAGGCTAGAAGAGTTTTGATCGAATAGCAGGTTCATGGGGAACGGCAGTGTCATGTCTTCGGCTTGTAAAGAGCCTAAAGGCTCTCCGTGCAGATCAGGCCATTCAATGGAATCGGAATCGTGAGACATGAATGGGGCCATGAAGTTATCAAAGGAAGCCATTCCGGACGTGGTGTGGGCTGCAAGAGCAGCAACTGGCTGGTACCCAGTGGAGCTTTCATCCACGCCTCCAAGTGACATTGGTATCGTGGTACTGGACTCGCCGTCGGCTGCCGCAGTTCCGTTCGCATGGAGACTTGAGAGGTCGCATTCCGCCGGTCGTCGAATGCTATTAGGACGTTGTTCGAAACTCGGATCGTTGTGCTCGTAATACGGACTGTCCTCGATCCGGAGTCGTTCCAAAACGTTGCGGAAAAGCCGGTACATCCAACCCACGAAAGGCCAGGACTCTTTGAATTCTGCAAGGCCCAGCACACAAAGCTGCGCCTTGTGCTGCAAAACCCGACGTTGGGAGCCTTCGCTTTGCCGGAACCTCATAATGTGGATGGTAACGCAAGCGAATAGAATTGCAATCCTGGGTCGGAAGTTGTCAGCGATGGCGGAACGATTGAAATTCACAAACAAGGAAATCATGGCTCCGTACAGATATACCGATGCGTGACGAAGTACCCCTTCATCCAGCAGGTCTTCGATGGCCCGGGTGACGGCATTGGCAGAAGCCGGTGCCACCGAGAGTTCATGCTCTGGAACGGTATCGAGAAAGATCTGTTGATGGAGCAAGATTTTGCACCAACTGTCAAAAGAAACAAAAAAATCAGCACGCGTATAGTGGAGACGGTATGTGAAGTCATGTACTGGAATCCCAGGGACAGCATAACCGCAAATAATTTGGCCCTAGGATCGGTCTCATGCTGGTAATATCGGAGACGCTTGGGTAGGCGGTTTTCCCAGGCGGAGAGTTCTGCATCCATGTCCTTCCTGAACATCGCCGTGTTTTTATCTTTCTGCGTAGCTCTGATGATACGACCAACTGCAGTCATCATTAGTCTGGGTGGTCTCCGCGGATGTGGAACGTCTCAACACCAACGTAATACAGCCAATTTTGCCATTTCGACGGAATGCCGGGCACCTGTTAGCAGGGAGGGGGTATCATGGTCCTCTCCGACATGCTCGATTTCATCATCCCTAAAGTCACTGATATCCAACGGCTCGACGTCGCAGTCATCGTCGTGGATCAACATTGGTCGGCCGAGAGATGCTGCATCAAAGTGGTCCCGTACCTGCATCATATCAGCATGAAACCAGCCGTGGGATACGACAGAAACCTGCATAAAGAGTCCACCAAATCCGGTTCCACAGCTTTCGGTACTTTAGAGACAGGTGAGAATGTTTTGTCCTAGCAATGTGCGTGTTAAGCACAAGCAACCCGGCTTTGGAAACGGACCTCCACTTACGATCGATGCATCCCGTTCACTTGAGCAAGCCGTACTGCGGCCGCCAACCAGTGACTGAAGTCTTTCTCATCCGTGGGGCTCCCCCACCAGGAGGTCATGGAAAAAAGCACCTGGATGACGGTGATCTGATTCTGCTCGTAGTCTGCATCGTAGAGGGCTTTGACCCGTCTATAGAGTGTGACTTGCGCAGATCGCCTGGTTCCCCAATAGTCTCTGATAACGTCCTCGTCGCAGCAGGTTGTTCCGACAAAAAACAATGCCTGGAGGAGAAGGACAGACGCCCGACCGGCCTCGAAGTCTCGAAGGAACTGTTCACGGTCGAGGAGTTGTTGCATTGGGAAAACCCAGCGGAAATACGCGTCCAGCAGTGCCTTCTGTATGTGGAAAGGAGGCAGAGATAAGGCGCCCTTCTTCTGCAACAGCTTCATTTCTTCCTGTTTCCAGCCAAAGTCATTTCCTGGGACGTCGCGAGGCTGGCGACCTACAGTGTCTGGAATCTCATAGTGCACATTACTCGACGCCGGACTCTTTGTGCTGATCGATCGCGGACTACTGATTGCTTGCAGGGGCATATTTCTGCGGGCCTTTCGTATGGCCCACGACCAGATCGAGTCGCCTCCAAAATACACGACTTTATTGGGGACCTTATTAGGGACCCTGTCTGGGCCATCCGTTAACTTTTGGTAGCCTTCGAGCTCCTCCGTGTCAGCTAGTCGTACGAGAAGCATTTCGGAACCCTCCCTTGGCTCGTCGCCCTCGGGTTCATAAGAACCAGGCTGCCTCTGGGGGCTTGGTACCGGGTCCTGGAGACCAAATGAATAGCTCTGTGGATCCACTTCGATCGACTGACGACTCTGCTGCTGGAATGAGCTTGACGTTTGTGAGCTGTGGCGGCCAGCAGGAAGTGGTTGATTGCGATTTCGAGCGGCTCCATTGGAGAGGGTCGATAGACTGGCGCCGTAACTGTTCGAGAGGTCTGATTAGCGCCCTGGAGACTAATAGGACGTGGCATTCGGCTTGGGCCAAATACATACGGCTTGTTCGAAATTCTCCCAAGTTCACACTCTTCATTGGCATCTAGACAAGCCTGACACCGCCAGTTGCGGATTTTCTCGTTTGGACCCCCTATAGAGGCTTCTGGCGTCCTGCATCTGATGTGACGAGAGCTACAGTATCGACAAGCAAGCTTGCGCTTGTGACGGCGGTAGGCTCGACCCAGCGGTCTTTCCATACCTGGGCTCTTTGCTTTCGCTGAGGAAGAGATAATCGTGTCCATGAGTGTACGTTCGTGCAACCATGAGTGTAAAACTACAAAAAGCACACCACGGGCGGCCTGGTCAAGGGGGAGGGTCAACAAAAGCTACCATAATTGGTTCCAGCCTCGGTAGGAAATGGGCGGCGATGAATCTGCGGGGTTGAAGAGGGTCACACCCCAGCGAAATACATTACCAATCGCCGTTAAGAGGGTCGACGTCCAAGAAGCAAATGGGGAAGGAGACCTTCTTGAGTACTAGCTCGTAGCTAGGTATGCTTACTGACAAAGGTACTGGGGCCGCTCGCACCGTGTGTGCTATACAAGTCACCTGGCGTTCGATTGTGTGCAGCTGGTGGTGCTTATAATTGTTTGGTTTCTCATCAAGGAAGATGGGCGACAAACACTGTGTATGGGAGCAGTCGGCACAAGTTTGGACTAAGGCGACTTGCTCAACACGAATCCACGAGGGAAACCTGACAGTAGCCCCATGCAACGGTCGCACGACCTTGGTATCAACGTGCCATCCTTCTTGAGACCTTTAATTGGGACTAAGATCACGTTCTTAACGCCTATGGAAGGTCAAGACAACTGTCTATTTCGAAGAGAACGACGAGGCTTGTACAATTATCCTAGCCTGTCGAAAAAGCCCGTCTCCGTGGACGAGAACGTGGTCCCGGCTCGAGCTCCAGGCTTTCTGCGGAGGCCTCTTTCTTAGGAACTTCTGGCTTGTCATCAGAAATAGAAGTGAGCCCCACAGCAAGTCGCGTATCCTACGCTGTCTCGAACTTCGAACGTCCCTGATGAGCATCCGGGGAATTTCGGCGAAATTGCAACTCCCTTTTTCCATTTCCGCGCGCCGCCTGCACGGCCAAATTGTCCACATTTTCCACAAATGATCTGGACTTCTACGTGCTGTGGTGGCCTTGTGCTGCACTGTTTCCCCGTGCCTAGGTTCCCTCACGTTGTGCGTTCCCCCGACTTCCAATTACGCAACTGATCCTTCTTTAGAACACTCGAAAGTACTGTCCTTCAATCAGACTCGGACTCGACTCACAGCCGGAACTCGGAGAATCCAATCAAGTACCTCTTCTGCAAAAATCGGGCATAGACCTCCGCCGCCAGTTTAACATGTATGTATCTTGCCTGGATGAGGACAGAGTTGGAGATACTATCAAGCTTTGCCCATGGAGCTTTCTACAAGTTCCCGCCTATGTCCGCGACCCAATATGGCTGGATATTCAACAGTGACAAAGCCAAAAGACGTGAAGGAATGGCTGCTTCCAACACTGCGATGTTCGAAGGGAGGCTTTGTAGACACCGGGACGATGAATGAGGAAACGCCATCAATCTTTCCACTCAGCTCTCATTTCTCCCATGGCATTTCTCCCATGAACACTCAGTCGGTCTAATAGTCCCCCATACAAGACCTTGCTCATAACGTATCAACGTTGTGCCATGATGCTCCATGATACGAACTATACTGCTTAGGTGTTACAAGCTCTGACCCAAGCACCGTCTACGGGCAACTCAACACCACTCACATAACTTGCGCGCTCACTCACTAGCCACACTGCTGCTTCTGCCACCTCTTCGGGGGTCCCCATCCGCTGGAATGGGATAAGGTTGACCAACTTCGTGTAGTCGGCGCCGTTTGCTTTCGCCTGTTGCACAAGGGGCGTATCGATGAATCCGGGACAAATTGCATTCACCCTGATCCCATCTGTACCATAGGCGACCGCATCTGTCCGCGTCAGCCCCAAAACCCCAGCTTTTGACGCCGGATAAGCTCCCGCCGTCGCATGGGCTGTGAGGCCGAATATGCTGCTGATGTTCACAATGGCCCCTCGTTGGGGTGGTGTGCTTGCCTTGGACCAATTGCGCGTCTTCAGCGATGCCGGCTGCTTCAGAAACTGTCGTATCTGAGCGCGCTCGCACAGCCAAAGCCCTCGGAGATTAATGTTCATGACACGATCAAAGGCCTCGGTGTCCAGCTCATGTGTCCGGAGACGTGGTTTACTGGTCACGCCAGCGCTGTTGATGCAATAATGAACTGATCCAAACTTCCTCACAGCTTCGTCCATCATTCGACCAACATCGACTTCACTCGACATATCGCCCACGACTAGAAGGGATTCCACCTTGGAATCTATCTCCTTCAACTCTTGAGAGACTTTTTCAAGTCCTTCTTGGCTCAGATCAGAGAGCACAAGTCTTGTGCACCCTTCCTCGACGAGGACTTGAGCGCAAGCGCGTCCAATTCCAGAAGCAGCGCCTGTCACGAGTCCCACACTAGGCATAGAGTCAGCGTACTTCTCATATTTGGCAAAAGTGCAATGGCTGGGATTCACAAGAATCGGTAGAAGTTCTCTTACGTACCCCGTCATAAGGTGAGGAGCCATGATGGACCAGTGTTCCCTCCTGAAAGACAGCTCAAAAGTGTGTTACAGAGACCAGTTTACGTAGTACCAAGGTCGAAGACAGGCCCTGTTATGCGCAGAGTCGGGCGTCAAGACAGTCTTCTGGCTTTGCAATTTCTGGATACACAAAGGACCCTGTGTGAAGCACTCTCTTCGAAACATTCTAGATTGCTTTCGACAAACAAAAGTTGGGATGCCGAGCAAGTCCCGCGGCAGCTCGTCAGAAACTCTCCATGCCGAAGCCGAAATGCATTTCGCCGAAATACACGGCACTACGTGGATGATTGGCGAAGCGCTGACCCCCGTTCCGAAAACCGTTTCTGGTGATCACAGTGCGTCCGGAGAGATAACCGAACATGTACTGGGTACTGACGCAAACATAGAGCTATGGCTTTCCAAACGAGTACTTTTGCTCCTCTCGAGGGCTTTACCATCAAGATGGATATCTAGTTTACTGTCAATCCCACAACATCAACTGCAAAGCCGTACAAAGTTCTCATGTCAGCAACAGCCACAGGAACGTTGTTACCAATTCGAAAGCAGTAATCTGTGAATTCGGAACGTATGCGGACACGCCACTTGGCACGCATTTCTGTTAGGAACATTCGGGCGCCAAGAGTTATATAGATAAGGAGATTACTCACATGAGAGAAGCATCCTTCTCTCATGCTTCGAGTCGTGTATTAACTGAACGTTAAGGGTAACCTAAGACTTGAATACTACTATTATCGTCGCGCTTTGCCTATCCTATTAGGCCATCCCTAACATTTAGCCTTGTGCGCCTCTTGAGATTCTTCAATCTCGCCTGCGGCCCTCGATTCTAGATATTTCTTTGTATGAGCTCTCCGCCTCTTCTCTCTACCTAGTCTTAGTGGCGCGGCTAAACTTAGTAGCTTATATGCGGAAGGGGGTGGAGGTGAGGCCTCTGGTGATGGTGTTCGGCGCCGACGAGGTCTCTCTGCGGTGGTAGCCGTACCAGCGTACCAGTAGACTAGATGAGAAGGGAATGGTTACCGAATAACCGAAGTGCGTGCGGTACGAAATGCGTGCCAAGTGGCGTGTCCACGTACGTTCCGAAGTAGACTCTACCTAGGAAACTAGAAAGTAGGCTTTCTATGTCATTAGCCAGTGTAGAGGAAATTGTTTCTAGCAAGTATTATATCGGGCAGATTACGTAGAACTGAAATTTAGCTGGACGTTATAGCGATACTACGGAGCGCTCTGATTAGCTAGAGAGATGTGACTGGGAAGGTTGCCCGAGGGCCTGTAAAGACGACGCCAAGGCGTCACAGGCCGTATAGCGGAACCCACGCGTAATAATACCGCAGGCCTTCGTAACTATATAGTCAGGCGTCGCCCCCGACCCCTTCGAATATGACCATGTCCTCCAATTGAGTCACACTCTGGGCATGGGGGATAGATAACTAGGGCCACCAGCTTTGCGTTCATTGTACAAGTAGATGGATGTCTACAACTAGCAGAACAAGCACATAGACGATCGACTTATGGAACGAGAGAATCGAATGCGCAACTTTCAAGGCGCCTTTTCACGACTACTAACTACTCGAATCTCGTGCCACAAAACAAGCCAGATGAATTGCAAGGAGCTCATCGCTTGCCATCGTCAAAAGAGTCGCAGGCCTTGCCAACAGTTGACTTGATAGCAACCCGGGAGTGGCACTTGCACTGCAACAACTTCATTGTCGCCCACTACAGTACCGTCGACTTTTACGACATACAGTACTTTACTTGGTACCTATCGTTCAAGAAATCTTGGCTTCCTTCCGTTGGAAACATCGATCAGGATACGAGGATGCCTCGCGTCATACTATTTACCGGTGGAAAGTCGGAACTCGGATCGCTGTAGATCTCTTTGTCCTAGAAGCTTTACACAACACACTATACTGGCCTACTAGAGGGTTCACAAAGACCTACGGCTGCCAAGTCAACCAACATTAAAGATATATATTTCCTTGACTCTCCTGTTAAATATGTCAGATAAATCGGCCGCGCGACTCTCACAACCGATCTTCAGCATGAACCATAAGAATGTGCTTGTTACAGGCGCGAATGGAGTGATCGGCCATGCAGTCTGTCGAGTCTTTGCCCAAGCGGGCTGGAATACATATGGGTTGCTCCGAAGCCC
Organism: Phialophora chinensis; assembly: GCA_016109575.1. NCBI lineage: Eukaryota > Fungi > Ascomycota > Eurotiomycetes > Chaetothyriales > Herpotrichiellaceae > Phialophora > Phialophora chinensis. The sequence continues at coordinate 2,097,017 of JADWPU010000003.1, read as the reverse complement.
AAAGTCCATGGCAACCTTACAAGTGGATGAAATCACCCCAATTCTCGGGTCTCCCGCCGACCTCTCATTTATCGATGACCTTCCTGCTTTCCATGTTATAGCTTGCTGCTCGGAAGACATACAGAATTACGAACGTCACTTCCACGACGTAAGATCTATGATTTTGACCTTGAGTCGGATCGCCCGTCACAAAGGTCTGAAGAAGCCCCTGGTTATCTTTACCAGTGGTTGCAAAGATTACGGGACCACGTTGCGCGATGGAGAAGAAGGGTTGGCGCCACACACGGAACAGAGTCCACTCCAACCCCCGAGGCTTCTGACCAGCCGTACGCGCTCGGCTTTGAGCATGCTTGACCATCAAGACGAGTTCGATTGCGTAGTAACGAGACCTACGACTGTTTTTGGCAGATCTGGAAGTTGGTACAGCGCCATCTTCTTGCTAGCTGAGCAAGCAAAAACCGAGACTGGGGGACTTTTGACGTTACACTCGACCCCGAACTCGATTCTTCACGGAACACACGTCGACGATGTGGCATCTGCATACCTGGCGATAGCTATGTCGGATCGCGAGGTCGTGAAACAGCAGGTCTACAACATCTCCGGACATCGTTATGAGACTCTCGGAGAAATCGTGGAACAAATTGAGAAAAGCCATGGTATCACCGTACAGTACGAAGATCCTGGGCCGGGAGATCTCGAACACTTTGGTGTCAACACGTTATTCAACTTTCCTCAGTGGGTGGGATCGGAGAAGATTAGGAAGGACACAGGCTGGACGGACCGGAAGCCGCTGTTTCACGCCGGATACGACATATACCGACGAGCATATGAGCTTGCCTCGGCCCAGAAGAGCGATCAGTACACCCGCAGCATCAGTTATTTTTCGCTACTAAAAGACGGTCGATACACACTTGGTACAGAACATGATAGTGACAAGATGGGCGGAACAACGAGTGGAACTGTGCTTGGAAAGCCTCAAGCTTGAGATTTCACTCAAATTCAAAGGACTGTTCCCAGAACCAACCCTGTCCCAACTCATCAAGATCGCCCAGAAAATCGCTGTCAAACAACGAAGGCAGCACTTCGGCGCTCGCAACCAGCGGATCTCGGCGGATAGTCATTGGTGTATGCAGCTCGTTCTCGAGGCTAAAGATATCGTTGGCGGCGTTCATGGAAGATTCGTTGATTTGCCATTGTGGTTCGGTTGTGAGATCATTGTCGGCGCTTAGATGCACCCGATCAGTGGCAGGATTCAATACTGCGGGAGTATGTTGGCCGACCCTTAGACCTTGACAAGCTTGCTGTCGTGACATGGGTTCGTCATGTGCCGATAAAGCACTGACCGCACTACTGTCGTCGGAGTGCGCATCTTTTAAGAATGTTGAACCACCCTCATGATGGAACACAGTCAATGTTTTCCATTCCTGATCAAGTATCTTACGAAGTAGCTTCTCGAGGATCCTTCCTGTCTGGTCCGTGATGGGAGTTTTCATTCCCAACAGCTGTGGCAGTTGGATGAGCTGTCCGATGTGGTATTTCGCTTCGGTGGCTTGGCCTGACGTGGGATCCGACAATGCAAAGAGGCCCAATATCACCCCTGCGGTGAACGTCTGGATGCCTGTGTAACTGGCGGCGGGCATGTATCTGGCATGCTTTACAATGTGAGAATGTCGACCGATCGTGGCCGTGCGGACGGCCGCAGCCCAGCAGTGCTCTCTGCTCCTCGCAAGGACGTCGGCGTATTGTCCGTGATTTCCAGCTGCGATTCCGGTCGGGGGGCCTGCATGTGACAGCTTCCACGGCAGCAGGAGTAAAGGTCGATGCAGAAAAATCTGGACGTTGTTGTAGCAGAGCTGGAGCGCTATCGCCTGAAGCTGAAAGACTTTGGTGACCGGGTGCACATCGTCGAGTGGCTCAGTCTTTACAAAACTGCCTGGCAGCAGCTCTGGAGGCAAGCTCGATGCCCATGCCAGTAACTTGGCATTGATCTCTTGGACTTTGGTGACCACTCTGGTCCAAGAATAGCGTTGACCCTCTGGAGCGTAGATGTCGCTGAAAATCGGTTCTGCTATACGGTACAGCCGAAAGCGATACCTGTGATATGAGAGAATCGTGACAGGCTGTGTGGTTCCATCCTCAAACCGCTCATGCGACTGATAGCCTGGACATCCATTGGCAGTATCGTCAATGTTCTGTGGCAGACTGACTTGTATTCTTGCACCACGGAGCATGAGACCCGAGCCATACGTCATCGCCCCGTAGCTTGGTGCTGGTCAACAATACGTTCATGTACCAATTTGACCGCCAAGGTGCTTTCTTACCTATCCAAAACATACACCGCCCACCAGACGCGACGTCGAACTTCTCTTTCGATGGGGTCAACGGCTTTCCCTTCCACCTCGCGATGTAACTTGAGAGCTTGGGCGAGCTGAATCACAGCGCTGTTGAGTGCGAGACAACGCTGAGGTTTGCCGTGGTAAAAGCAATAGGCGCTGAACAGAATAATCACCTGAATTACACCAAGATTGTTCTGGTCCAACATCTTCACGAATCGTTCCTCGAAACGACCGAGGAGCTTCTCACCTACATCTCGAGCATTGTCGCCGAGATTCATCATGGATAGTTTTTGGGGCGTGGCGTTCTTCAGGCCGAGTAGGAGAATGATCGAGATGAGCATGGCAGTAGACAGGCTGTCAGGGTTGAGGTGACGGGCGTCAAGGAGATGCTCTAGCTCTGCCTTTAGCGACCGCTCATGGAAAATGAGCATGAACCAGTGCATAGTCTTGATGAAGACATCGAACAGTTTTCTCGCAGTGCTGGGCTGGAACACGTCGCATCCAATTAAATCTCCCACGTAGATCGGCTGCTCTTGGGCAACTCTCTTTCCATGCCGATGGGATGCCGCGTCTGGCAAAGCGTCTGCCTGATGGGGTTCGATTGGGTCGATGTCGGAATGCCTCAGCATCTGGAGGCCAACGGTCAGGTCACAGAAGTTGGGACTATGTAGAACACCTTCTCACCTGGTCCACCAATTCGTAAGTCGACCACTGATTCTGGCTCAGTGACGGCGTATTAGGCTGGGCGTGGTCGTTGAGGACAGCTTCTTGTCGAAGCTCCTCCCCGCTCAACGTGCGGCCGGATTCTGTGGCATTCGAGTTCGATGGGGAATTTCGGGTTTCCTCGACGGCTCCGCACCGCGATGCTTGCTCAGGCATGTAATGTGCTGTCTGTGGTGCTCCTGAGCTACGAGATTGCAACGGCCGATCGCCGCAGGCCGATTGGGCCTGCATGCGGCGGTCACCTCTGCTGAAATCTCTTCAGTATGATGCACCTATCAAGCACGGTAGCAGCTCAATACAAACTTGTTTGATTGCCTCTCCCCATCTTCGCATACGACACATGAGCGCACGCATAGTGCACACGGCCGATGACTGTCGCACTAGCCCAAAGCTCAGTAGCCTGCAACGACATTCCAGGAGGGCACTACTCACTCTCAGCTTCTGGCGACGGCACCGCAGACACGCGTAACGGGCCCTTTTGCCAACCCGTTTTTGGCGGGGCTTCGACTCCATGGTAACAGTGCTTCCGGCAGCAAGTCAAACGCGTGTGCGCGCCCGTTCAGATGAAGTTGCTACCAGTCGGACCGCGTAGATATTGCCAGGGAGACTATTGCAGCTACGGAACGGCACCGAATCGGAATAATCTTGCTGTTGGCCGGATCGTGGTGAATCCGAGAGCTGGGAACAGGGGACAAAGACACATTCGCGGTGGAATTCCTTGAAGGCGGCAAGCTGTGAGCAGTCCTCGAAACCTCTGTAAACCAATCGCAATATCACCGCCGCAAGGACTGTCACTACTTATGATACGCGGTAACATTGAATCTGGTACCACTGATAATTTGAAAGGCAAGCTTGAGAGTAAGTAAGTGGGAGCCGGGGCTGTGGAGAGAGGGGCTGCGAGAATTGCAGATCCCGCCGGGAACTCTGTTAGGCACGAGGACGAGATCCCGCCGGGATAGTCAATCATCAAGATCGGCGGTGGAAACAGCCTAGATGATGACACTCACCCCTGGTGGACACTGAATCCTAGCGCATCAAGTGTTCGTTCTATGCTGACCAAAGGTTCTGCTGTTCCAGTTGTCTGGCTCCGTGGAGACAGCGGTTTAAGCTTGCATTGACAATTAAACCACGAGCTCATCCCGTGAAAAGCTGGCGATCGAGGCCAGGTCAGCCTGAATCTAGCAATACAAGTCACCAACACAGCGAAGAGAAGCTTCCATTCAGCTTGATATTGACAAGCTCTCTGCATATCGCTTGACCTGTGGTACCTTTTCTCCCGGTGGCGGCATGTCGGCGTACAATGATCCCCCATAATATCCATCCTTCACTACTCTCTAGACCGTGACTTGAATTTTCTGGGCTATCGCCCGCCGGTACATCTCTTCTTGAAAGTGAAGATAGAGCTCGACAGATTTCGGGTCCCCTGGCGGATGGAGTTGACTGGCGTAGAGACCACAGAGTCCTACGGCCGGATCCACCCACCACTTGATGTTTGGGTAACCTCCCCAGCTCACGCTGCCGCTACTCCTGCCGGTACTCAATTGATCGATCGTTACGATACCAGCCAGACAGTGGTCGACCTCGATCCCGGCAGGCAAGCCGAAACCTGTCGCCCTCTCCGGAATCTGCATGATTGAATTCAGAGCTCGTCGCGACTCTTGACCAAGCTGTGCTTCGAGTAACATGCTCATGGCGTCTTTGGGCAGCAGCTGGCCATCGTTGGCAGCAACAGATTGGACTACGGCAAAGAAGTCAACAGCAGTCGAATAGATGCCAACGCCACCCAGAGATTGCTCGATAGGGTTGGGTAGAACCTTTTCCTCTCTCCACTCGATACCTTCCCCGGGAAGACGATAGCTGGTCTGGCACAGGGCTTTGTTTATATCGGGTCGCTGTTCCAGATGAAACGTCATGTTCTTTAGTGAGAGCGGTTCGCCAATGTTCTCTTGAATGTATTCTTGCAAATCCACCCCGGTCAACCTCTCGATAAGGATACCCGCCCATTCGATTCCGGGCCCATATTCCCAACCTCTGCCGGGCTCAAAGAGAAGAGGCATGTGGTAGGCCTTCGTAAAGTCCGAAGAAGGAAGCCCGATCTTCTCGTTGTGGTATTCGCGCCACTGCCGAAGCAGAGGGGCTGAAAAATCGTAGACCAATCCCGAAGTATGCGTCAGCAGATGACTATGGCATACAGAATTGTCAGTGTAGCGCAAGGTTCAGGAATTCAAAGTCGGAGACCTACCGTAGGGTGATGATAAACGTCGCCGGACGGAGAAGAGGGCTTCCATCGGTAGGGTGAAATCCGTCCAGCACTTGAATTCCTTGTAATTCATGGAGTATTGCACTGACGTCGTCGTCCAGGCCGACCAGCCCCTTCAGTACACATTGTAGAGCCGCAATGGAGGTAATCAACTTTGAACAGGAGGCGATCCAGAATGTGGACTCCAGGGTGAGCAGTTGGTCAGGCCTCGATTTTCCGAAGGCGTTCTTGTACAACAACGAGCCTGCGACACTGTTAGCATCCGGCTCGCGGACCATGAGGTGTAGCTGCTCGTGCGCAAGAGAGCCTTGCCATCTCTCGAGGACGCCAGTAGTACTGCTCCACGAATGCTCTCCTCTCTGCATGCGGCTGTGAACAGATCTTCCATAGTAATCAGTTGTTCGCTCAGTGGCAATATCAGGAAGGGGTTGCGGTGGTGCGACAAACGACAGCGAACTCGTCTTCCACAAGATGCTCGTCCCTTCAAGAGAAATATCAGGATCTTTGTTGTAATGCGCGGACATTCATTCTTTCGAGGTCCGCTTCGAAATGCCTGCCGTTTCCGGCATTGCCCTGATCAGAAATGTGCCATTCCGCCGGCATGTTGGGAGCTTGAAGACTGACAGATGTGTCTCAGGACTTGGGCAGCCGGTGATCGGAAAAGGTCCGGACCAGCGTACGGATCTCCCGTCCCCTCCTTCCCACCGGAATCGCTCCCCGGGATCTCTCCGCATCCCCGCTTTTTCGGGATTTGTACCCCAGACCTGATTCGTATTGGTTCACACGTTACGGGGAAGTTGGCTCGAATGGGAATGGCTACAGCGGTGGACGTTTTTGAGAAATGCAAACTCGACCGGCTCACGCCTGGCTGGAGAACCAAAGCAGAGCTATATCTTGACCCATAGCCTCGTCCGGACATGTAGTGTACTCACTCAGCAACTTCTCCTAGGGCACAACATTGCTAACCAAAATGCCAGACGAAAGCCTTGCACACGCTGGATTCACCGGCCAGCATCAGTTCAACTGGCGTAACTTGCGGCTGTGTATCCTTGTGTCGTCGGCAGCATGTGCATGCGGCTACATGCTGTCCATCATCGGATCGGTTCTGGGAATTCCGGGCTTCAGGGTGCAGATGGGACTCCTGGATCCCACTACCGGCGTGGAAACTCCAAATGCGGCTGGATTGACCGGCGCCATAACTGGAACATTTTATGTGAGATTACCTTCTTGGGCGGGGTTGCTTTTTGCTGTTCGAAGCACTGACATGAACCGCCCAAGGCCGGATCTTGCTGCGGCCTGCTCTGGGGCAGCTACGTGATGGATCGTTGGGGACGAAAAGTCGGGTTGATCAACGCCGCCATACTCGCCTCGATCGGGACTATAGGAGTTACAGCTGCCAACGGCGCCGCCGTCTTTATCGTGTTTCGGTTCTTCTGTGGCGCCGGCGCCAACTCGTTTCTCGGCGTCACGGGCGTCTTCACTTCGGAGATCTCACCTCCGTCGATGCGTGGCTTCTTTGTCGGCATGGTTGGTGGCGGGATTCTGACCGGGTATTCCGTCGCGTCTTTGATGGGCCTCGCATTCTTCCATGTGAAGAACAATGTGGATGCGCAGTGGCGAACCCCTTTGGGCCTGGCTTTGGTCTTTATTCTTCTTGTCATGATCATCATGCCTTTGCTTCCTGAATCACCACGGTGGTTGTTGTTGCAGGGTCGAGATGCCGAGGCCAAGGCGATTATCTTTGACATCCACAAGGACCAGAAGTCCAACAATCATACCTTTGCCGAGCAGGAGTTCTATCAGATGCAACGACAAATCGAACTCGACAAGCAGCTGACTTCCTCGTGGGCTGAGATTTTCAAGCGACCGTCGTATCGCAAGCGAGCGATCATTGCCTCCACTTTCGGCTTCTTCAACCAAAGCACCGGGATTCTCGTCATCGGAAGCTATGGAACGTTGATTTACCGCAGCCTGGGATTCGACACCAACGCCGTGCTGTGTTTTCAAGCAGGCTGGATCTTGACCGGAGTACCGTTCAATTTCCTTGGTGAGTCTCCGTCCACATCGTCATCGCTGCCTCGACCTGGCTGACTGTCCGGACAGGAGCGTGGCTATCTGATCGCTGGGGCCGGAAGCCGATGTTTATCTTGGGCCTTCTCGGCTGTGCATTCAGTCTGGCGTTGGAAGCTGGCTTGGTTGCCAGTTGGGTCACCCCTGAAAAGCTCCAGAATCCCAATCGCGTCGCCCTTGGTTGGGCCGTCGCTGCGCTGTAAATCCCAACACTCTCTCAACTTCCAACTCGTGGTATGCGACTAATCAGCCTGGTAGTTACCTGATCATGGTTTTCTTTGCCACCACGCTTGACGTCGTCGGCACGCCCTTTATCAACGAGCTGTTCCCCAACCACTTGCGCTCGAAGGGTTACAGTATGACTCTATGCGTCATCTCATGCACCACCCTGGTAGGCATCCTGTTCTCTTTGGGGCTGATGACTACGCTGGAGGACTTACGATGGCCACAGATCTATACCGAAGTCGGGCCCACAGCACTGAAACATGTTGGTTGGAAATACTATCTGCTCTTCATCTGTGCTTGCGTGGTTGGTGCGATCTGGATATTCTTCGTCTTCCCGGAAACGAAAGGCCTCCCGCTCGAGGAGATCGCCGCCTTATTCGGTGACAAGGATCATGTTGTGGTATATTCCGCCAATATTGAGAATGGCGATAAGACGGATGCAGTCCACATGGAAAAGCATGTGGAAGTAGGAAAACAAGAGGCTTGATCTGAAGGCAAGAAGCGGTCAAGTCTTGTTGGCAAGTATCGATCGTCAACATCTCTCCTCAACGGTATCGTGGAGGAGAAACCGGTATCATTGAGGAGAAACTTGGTCAGATTGTCGGACAACGTGGTATGAGGGTATGGAGAGCTTTGTCGTTCTGTTTGTCAGGAATTCGTATGTAGATGTTCCATGATTTTAAAGTGAAAGTCGAGATCCTGAGATCACGGATCTGCTTCTAGAGCACGCAGTCGACGATAAAACTTCTTACTATCTCTTGCGCGGGTGAAGATACTTTGTCACGCTACCAGCCTGGTCACAAGCTTGCCAGTATTGCCTCCCTCAAAGAGTCGGAGCCAGACTTTCGGGATGTCGGTAAATGGTGCCTCCACAATGTCCTCATTTCCCTCGATGCGAATCTTGCTCTCATTCACCGCCGTGATCAGCATCTCGGTCACTTCTTGAAATTTGTCGGAATAGTCCATCACCATGAAACCGCGAATGGATAGTCGCATGTGGATGATGTCCATATAATCTGTTCGGATGACCACTTAGACTGGAACGGGGATCACTGTCGAGCCAAACATGCGCTTACTTTTCAGAGGTGGGAACTCCTTCGAGTTGTAGCCCGCAACCCCACCGCAGGCGACCACAATACCATGCATTTTCAGCCTGGTGAGCATGAAATCCAGTAACGGCCCCTGCGAGATGTTAGCGATGTGGCTTGGCTTTGCACGACCTCGAGCTCCTCGTGTCGCTGCCTACCCCCGTGTTGTCGAAGAAGACCTCAACGAAGCCTTCGGTAGCCTCGGCAAGCTGCTGGTAAAACTGCGCATCTTTGTAGTTCAGACACACATCTGCGCCGAGTTGTCGTACCCAGGGGCACTTTTCATCCGAGCCAGCGATGCCAATGACCTTGCGAGCGCCTAAGATCTGCATGAAACCTCTTAGATCACTTGCCTGAGATTGGGGATTGAGGTTGGCTGATTGGTATGATGCGTACATGTTTGGCAATTTGAACAGCCATGCTGCCAGTGGCACCCGCAGCCCCGCTGATCACGACACTCTGGCCGTTTTTGAGCTCACCGATAACCTTGAGACCGTAGTAGGCGGTCCATCCGTTACCTCCGAGGGCGCCGAGGTAGTTGGTCACGCTCGTGCCGGGTACAGCCTTCCTCACCATACAACTATCGGCATCGAGTACGACGTATTCTCTCCAGCCCAAGTATGCTTGCACAAAAGTCCCGACTGGAATCGCGTCAGTCGTCGACTTGATGACTTGACCCAAGCCATTCGACCTCATCGGTGTGGACAATGCTACTGGTGTGGTGTAGAATCGCTTCAGATCCTTCTGTTCGTCAATCCAACCTCGTTGTGCTGGGTCGTTGGACAGATACTGAGTCTTGACGAGCACTTGGCCCCGCTCAAGTTCCGGTAGATCTTCGTCTACTAAAGTGAACGTGGCATCGTTCCCGTGCAATTGAGGAAGGTTCTTGGGCCTATGGCTGAGCAGCCACTGGCGAGAGGTTTTAGGAAACATGATATCGACTAGGGGCTGACTTCGTTGTATTTGCAACATCAATCGCAGATTGGGAAGTCTCGATTCTATAAGAACCTCGAGATGCTCTCATCGACCATCAGCAGTAAATGTAATAGTCCAATCACAACTATACCCCGTAACCTCTGGATTGTGCAGCTCTATCGGTCTCCGGAGCCGGATACATCAGTCCCACCGGAATATATCATCAATCAGCAGGGCCTATTAACTCCGAGATGGAGAGGAGTTGGCAGCTCTATCTGACCACGGTCGGTCGAATCGTCGGGGATAACAGTCGATCAATAATCCGGTGACATGTTAAGTATAGGCCTTCCGGTGGCGTGTGTTACGAACCGACCTTGTACGCGACCGCCAGGTCGTGAGGGCAAGATTCGCTCGTTACTCCTCATTGGAACTGGAGAAGTTGTCTGAATTGTGTGCTAACTAAGTGGGAGAGAATCTATCTACTTATAACTTTGCTGGCAACGAATTCTTCTGTGCTAGTTGAGAACACGGAGTCGCAGCAGGTAGAGTTCTCTTGTTGAATTGCCCCTGGAGGCCCAATTTTATACTCGATAGGAAGGGGGCAGTGGCGGGCTTAGAAGGACAGTCCCCCGATTTCGTAGGGCTCGAACAGGGTGACGGGGCGAACAGGGAGCCACTGGTTCTTCCTTTAGCGGTGCCGTTTTTGGATCCCTGGCTCGGCGGGGCGCTACCCAAAGTGGCAGGACGACGAGTGGGCGCGCGAGGGTGAATGAGGGTGAGTGGGGCGAGGAGGAAGGTGAGTGTAGAGCTGAGTCGCGAGCGCGAGCCTTTAAAGCGGTACGCTTAGAGGTGAGTCCTAGGTGACCTCGCGGCAGATTTTACTTGTCTTGTGATGTCAAGAGTTGTCGAGATTCGGCGCCGTATACCACAGGAACTGTGGGTAGGGCTATAGGCAGCACGTTGCCCAACGTGATAGTTCTTCACATCTTTCCCGACCTTGACGATGACGCCCGCACCTTCATGGCCGGCGCACTTCACCCCCAAGTCGCGCATCTTGGGGAATTTCCAATCATTCATCATGAAATGCACATCGGTCAGGCAGAGTCCGGTGATGTGTAATTTGATGAGCACATCACCTGGCCCTACGTTGGACAATCAACAAAAGTTGGTGAAAGACAGAAAAAAATCGCGATATACCAATCTCGGGCACAGGTACTTTCTCTACCTCAATGTAGAAGTTTGGGCCCTCATTCTTCTACATAAACGTCAATCTAGGCCATGGCAATACTTTCGGTATTGTTAATTGAACGCACCGCAACACCCGCCCAGCATTCCTCTGGAATGTCGAAAACAGCATCGCTACTTGCCATTTCCGTGTCGTCTGGTGTTTCCAAGTCGTCCAGATGAGTAGGGAAAATAAAGGACAAAGATTTCCAGAATATTGTCGCTGTATGTGCAGCACCAACGCATAACTGTGAACGGAAGCGCTGAGAGATGCACACCTCGCCTAGATGGCTCTCAACCATTCTAGGCTACCAGCACCTCTATTTGGATGATAGAGCTTCCAGCTACGGAAAGAAAATCACAGAGATTTGGAACGACCACACTAAGCTACGCCCTGCCGAACGCGTGAGTAGTCACTCAATGAGTTATCCGTCATCTTTCGCCGAAGTCTGTAGGGGGAATAACTTTGTCTCCCCCAGACTTTCCGATTCGCCCCAAGTGTTGCAAACAGCGTAGACCGATCGTGCAGCGCCTCTAATAATGTGCTGAGTACCACCTCGGGCATGAGTCGGAAGTCGACGCAACGGCAATAACGCAGCGGGACTCGCTTTGATGAGAGTCCTGATTGACAAAGGCAAGATATCAAAGTGTCCGCGTTAGCCTGCTTTCTCACTACATTGAGCAGTTAAACATGGCTAAACGCTTTCACGATCGAGTAGTACTCATCACTGGTGGCACCTCCGGTCTGGGGGCAGAGACATGCAAGCTGTTCTTAAAAGAAGGTGCCAAAGTCTTTGTCACGGATCTAGAGGTACAGTGACTTTGACAGCCAAATATTCCGTACGGATTGCTGACGAACACCACATCCTGCAGGAGAGAGATGCGTCGAGTCGCTTCGGTCAAAATGCCCAATTTTATCCTTGCAACGTTTCAGGTGGGCAGCAGACTGTTCCCATCGCTCGTGGACTACAGCTCGGAAACATACGAGGCTTCTCTTGCTTACGCCCTGCCAGATTTGTAGTTTGTTCCTAACTTTTGATAACATTCACAGATCCGAAATCGTGCCTCACAGCGGTCGAGGCCTGCATAACCAAGTTTGGCAAGCTCGATATCCTCTTCCATAACGGCGCTCGACTGAGCCCGATCTCGACAGTGGTTGATCACAGCATAGAGGCATTTCAAGACGTGATACACACCAATCTCTGTGGAGCCTTCTACCTTGCAAAGGCAGTTATTCCACATATGAGGAAGCAGAAGAAAGGAGTGATCATCAACACCGCCAGCATATCCGGCATTCGTGGAGACTATGGAATGGCCTCGTACAATGCTGCAAAGGCGGGTTTGGTGAACCTTACACGCGCAATGGCCATCGACCATGCGAGAGAAGGCATTCGCATTGTCTCTGTCTGTCCTGGCTTTATGGCCACGCCGATGACGCATGGAGTGGTCACAGGTAATACAGAGCTTGAGGCGGATCTATTTGAGAGCATCCCAATGGGTCGTGGTGGTGATCCGAAGGAGATCGCGCGTGCGGTGCTCTTCCTGGCATCAGATGACGCTTCTTACATTACTGGACACCGTAAGAATCGAATACTGCTCAGTTTCAATCTACATTTCTGCTGACTTCTCATAGCATTCGTCGTCGATGGAGGATGGACTGCGCGGAATCCCAGTCCGAAGTGGCCAAAGTATCTGAAAGCATGAGGCCCCAAGGAAGTCACAAACAGATCATATGAGTGGTGTAGGAAGGGATCCATTCCACGTCAATGACTTCTACCACTTCAATCCCCCGGTGGTATAATATATCTAGCATTGCCGACCTCCCGCCATGCTCCTAGAATGTGAAGCCAGAGTGTGGATTCAATACCCGACATCCTCTGCTAGAATTACAAATCCGGTTGCTATTGCTGGCCCAATACTTTGCGCCGAGGAACAGCTCCTCATAATCTCCAAACCAGCTTGTCGATCCACAAAGGCAAAAGAGGCATGAAGGCCGCGTCAAAATGGACTCCGCATAAGTTAGGAGATATATCTACCTCAATATGGAGGGTCTTTGATTTGTCAGTGGCGTTCCCGGCAAAGTTTTTGTACATTACAAAGAACCAGCATGAGGCTTCGCCGAAGTGGCTTTCCCGACAGCGAATTCTGATCCACGCCACTTCGGCACTAGCCCTGACATATATCTCACAAATCTAGCAGACCGAGTCGCGTCTCATGGTCTGGATGCACTGGAGGTAAACCAAACACCCTCACACATCATTCATCGACTCGATCTGCGCACCTCAAAATGACTGCCGCAACAAGCAAGACCTCTCTCGTTCGCTCTGAGGGAATCTTCCACGGTCTACCTGTCTTACCAGGTGACTTGCTAGGCCAACGTGCCATAGTCGTTGGAGCGAGTGGGCAGTCGGGTCAGCCAATGGTTGATGTGCTTGGTTCAAATCTGCAACGTTGGGAGAAAGTCTACGCTTTGTCTAGGAGGCCACCGACGGCAAACAAGACCTCCAATGCAGAACATGTCCCAGTGGATCTGCTCTGGAGCCCAGACAAAATTTCTGCTGCTTTGTTGAAACACCAGGTTCAAGCGTAAGTGATGTATCTGCCCAGATAGCAAAAGGATTCCACTTCCTAACGTCTCACATTCAGGGACTACATATTCTACTTTGGATACGTCCAGATTCCAAGGTCGAAAGAGGGTGGTTCGGAGATATTTGGCGACGCTGAGCAGTTGGCAAAAATCAACGGTAAGACTGCCCCACTCGATTCTTGCACACATAGTTAAGAAGAGTCGGGCAGCTCATATCTTTGAGAATTTCCTTACCGCTCTGGATCAGGCTTCTGTCAAACCAAAAAGAATTGTTCTCCAGACGGGAGGGAAGAACTACGGCGTCCATCAAGGCCATGTCAATGTACCTCTACGTGAGGGCGCGCCACGCGTGGAATTGGAACCCAACTTTTACTACAGCCAAGAAGATCTGTTGTCCCGGTACATCAAGACACACCCTGGTACGAACTTTAACGTCACCATGCCTCAGTGGATCTTGGCTGCGGTCTCAGGGACCGACATGACGATCTTCTACCCACTGGCGGTATATGCTGCTGTCCAGCGCAAGCTGAACAAGCCACTGGTCTATCCTGGCGATCTGACTTCCTGGGATAATAACCATCCGATTTCCACGGGACTGCTGAACAGTATGTTTTACGAGTGGTTAGTGTTGTCTCCACACACCGCCGGGCAATCGTTCAACATCACTGATGGGTCCGAATTCACGTTTGGCACGTTCTGGCCGATTTTGGCCTCTTGGTACGGTTTATCATGGGCTCCTCCGAGGGAAGATGCCCACTACCACGAGACGGAGATGCCATTTAAGCCGCGGGGGTACGTTCTCTGCGCGAAGTATTAAAACGTGAGATCCAAACTGATTATGCACAATAGCTACGGCCCCAAAGGCAAACTTCGATCCTCCTTTGAATATTCTGCATGGGCAAAGGAAGCAGCGAATCAAGCAGCCTGGGCAGAATTGACAAAGGACTACGGTCTTGTAGCAGATCCTTTGGAAGACCTGGAGAAGGCCTTCGCCATTCTGCAATTCGCTCTATCTTTGACGTGGTCCTGGGCTACAAGGTGCGCGATCGAAAAGAATGCATGTGATACTCTACAGAATTACTGACACAAGGACGGCAGCACTGATAAGGCTCGTAAATTTGGCTGGTTCGGTCATTGTGACTCCCTCGAGTCGATGCGCTTGGTATTTGACAAACTTGCGGAGATGAAAATGATTCCGCCTGTGCCCCTGAAATAGAGTGGTTAAGCCCTCATTGGAGCTTGGTGTCAAGATCATACGACTTCGTCTTCATGGGATAGAGATCAAGCCGGGTCGACGTCCACAGGAGTGGAATTTTAGGCAGGAGATCATAAAATGTGGCGTCTAATTAATCTGTCGAGCCCACGAACATATCTTGCACTCATGGATCTAGATGCGGCATGGCAAGCACCCCAATCAGGCGGAAGACCCCTAGAATTGCATAGCAGTACTTGGAAGATACAATACCTGCAATCCCTCACGCGTATATTCAGCGAACTCTACTTATTCTGGACAGTGGGGCTTCACCCCCCGATACGTGAAATTTCGCCGATCTAGATCGCCGAAATGCTTGGGTTTCAGCAAACCCGTCTCCTCGTGAGAGCTTTGACCGGGATAGGGAATACACGAGACTCAATTCCGGTGGAAGCGAACTCCGCGGTGAGCAACATTCAACCAAGGCGACATCTTGGACGAATGAGCAGGGTGTTGGCTTTCGTAGAGACGCTCCGGGGAGAAATGGTTCGCTCGGGGGGCCACTACCCACTTTGCCATAAGAGCCTACTCAGCATCAAGAAGCCCCAAGTCGCGCAAGATCACTGAACTGTCGTTCTACTTACTTGGTACGTCACTTGAACAATCCAAAATGGTCCGTGTACTTTTGACCGGAGGGTCTGGCTTCATTGCTGCTCACGTTCTCGACACCCTACTCCAACGAGGCTACAGCGTTGTGACCACTGTTCGATCAAATGAGAAAGCCGACCGAATTCGAGCAGTCCATCCGAATACAGGAAAGGACCGGCTCGACTTTGTGATCGTCGAGGATATCGCACGGGAAGGGGCCTTTGACGACGCGGTTGTGTCGGAGCCACCCTTCGAAGCTGTCATTCATACCGCAAGTCCCTTTCACTTCAATGTCACCAATGTGCAGAAGGACCTCCTGGACCCTGCCGTCAAAGGGACGACGGGGATCCTGGAATCAATCGCCAAGTATGCGCCGATGGTCAGACAAGTTGTCCTGACCTCGTCATTTGCTGCGATTGTGAATCCGTGGAAAGGCGCGTGGCCAGAGCACACTTACTCGGAGGAAGACTGGAACCCTATCACCCTTACGCAGGCGTCCGAGAGCACGCCGAACGGGTACCGCGCGAGCAAGACCTTCGCCGAGAGAGCGGCCTGGGACTTTCTGGAACGAGAAAAGCCAAACTTTACGCTGTCGACCTTGTGCCCGCCGCAGGTTTTCGGACCGGTGGTGCCTCAGTTGAGCAGCCTGGACTCTTTGAATACCAGCAACCAAGTGATTCGAGACATCGTCCAGGGGAAGTTCAAGTCCCAGATTCCGCCCAACGCCACGTATACCTGGATTGATGTCCGCGACCTTGCGCTGTGCCATGTTCTGGCCCTGGAAAAACCAAGGGCCGCGAACAACAGGTTCTTCTTGGTGGCTGGGTTTTTCTCAAACAAAGCGCTGGTGGAGATAGTCCGGAAGAGCTTTGGCCAATACAATGAGCTTCTACCTTCGAAAGACGCCCCAGGCGGTGGCTATCCAGAGGGAGGGCTCTACAAGATCGACAACTCGAGAGCCGTGGACATTTTAGGGATCGAATGGAAGTCACTTGAAGACAGCATAGCAGACACAGTGAAGTCCTTGCAAGCACTGGGGAGTTGATTCAGACCATCAGAGCAGAAGGCATTAAATAACTAGCAATATGTATTAACCTCCAATGCCGCCAACGATGTCAAGATTCTGGACCGTTGATGAGATTCTGCCGAGTACCCTATTCAAGTTGCAGGATTTTGATGCTGTGGGCTTAGGACAGCATGCCGTCGCCCCTTTTCAGAAGAGAGGTTGGACGATATTTCGAGTAACGCAGAACTCGACCAAATACGACGTCGACGTTTCCCACAGGACGTGAGAAAATTATGTTTAAAAAGAGAGAATACCGGACACTCTTCGCCGGAAACGCTTCAGCAACTCATTGAAGACATTGCAATTTTGGCAAAAGATGACTTGGGCGTGCCTCGTACGTCGGGATCTATCATTCTCTGAGCACCTTACTAATTCGAGCTTACGTTGAGTATTTAGGGCCCAGCGATAGTTTCGAGGGCATGATTGGTATCCTCCTGCAATGATACAAGCAGTGGATGCACAGAACTGAGGACTGCGCTAATATGATACGCGGAATTGCTACAGGATCCGGTATCTCCGTCTCGATTAGCAAGTCGTTCATTACACCGGGCTGAGGACATTTCCACGCCCGGTCCCGTACAGGAGTGGGCGATTTCGCCGAAACCTTTACCGTTAACATCCACCTATACCAACGCCGTACGGAGGCCGGCTCCCCCGGTCGCAAGGAGGCCCAGCAGCTCTTTCGACTGCGGCCAGGATGAGTGTCCGGATCATGGGACTGTTTTTTGCCTCCTTTGAGAAGCTCCTGCGTGTTTCAACCTTTTTATCACAAGTCAGTCTTCGATTGTAACCTGTATTCTGATAAACAACATTAGAAAAACAACCTACCCCTGTTGAATCTGATTGCTCTACTGCTTGAACATCGAAACATGGGTTCTGCAGGCGGGAAAAGCGAATATGATGTCGTCCTCATCGGGGCTGGTTTTGGAGGATATACTATGCTTCCAAGGTATGTATTACTCCAGGAAAAGAATGCCAGTTTCAAGACGCTGACAAGAAAACAAGGCTCCGTAATCTGGGCCTGAGTGTGAAGATATTTGAAAGAGGATCTGGACCAGGAGGAGTATGGTAAGCTGGGAAAGCAAAAGGTTGGTGAGACTGAAGGACCCAAGCTAACAAAGGTTGCAGGCATTGGAACCAGTGTATGCCTATGAGAGCAAGTTATGAAGATTGGGACGCTGACTTATCAGACCCGGGTGCTCGTGTGGACAGCGATGTGCCAAGTTACCAGTTCTTCGACAAGGAGATCTGGGAAGGCTTCACATTTTCGGAACGGTTCCCTGGCTTTCGAGAGCTCCAGGAGTACTTCGCTTACGTGGAGAAGAAATGGGATCTTCGAAAAGACATCGAGTATTTCAAAAACGTGAAGGCTGCGCATTGGCTTGAGGATAGCAAGCGATGGCAGATAGAATGTTCTGATGGCACCGAAACGCTGTGCAAATGGATGTTCGCCAACGTGGGCTTCGCAGCCAAAGAGTAATTGATCCAAGGCAACCGAGCGAGCGGATTTCAGTATCGTTCATACTAAGCGAGAAACAGGTATGTCCCTTACATCAAGGGTGCTTCGGAGTTCAAAGGCGAAATGTATCACACTGCACATTGGCCCTGCTACGACGTCAGGCTCAAGGACAAACGCATTGCAGTCGTCGGCACGGGCGCGAGTGGGATCCAAGTCATCCAGGAAATCGGGCCCGTGTGCAAGCATCTTACGGTCTACCAACGCACACCGAACTTCTGGTCCGTCATTGCTGCCTTGAACATTGGAACATAGCCATCTAACTCCCCTAGCCTACCAATGCGCCAGCGCAAATTAGATCCTGTCGAGGAGCAGAAGAAGAAAGATACGGGAGTCTACGAAGAGGCCTTCAAGGCATGTGAGACTACATCTGCCGGCGTACCGTACGACAGCAATGGCAGAAACACTTTCGACGATACCGCAGAAGAGCGCGAGAATGTGTGGAACAATCTTGTGGATGAGGGAGGCTTGAAATTCTGGATAGCCGGCTACAAAGATATGACGACTAACCAGGAGGCAAACGATGCAGCCTACGACTTCTGGCGGCGTATGGTGCTGAAGCGGATCAAAGACCCAGAAAAGGCAGAGTTGTTGGCCCCTGAAAAGCCTCCACATCCTTATGGCGCAAAGCGTCCATCGCTTGAACAAAATTATTTCGAGGTTCTGAGTCAGGAAAATGTCGATATCATTGACCTCAATCGCCTGCCCATCGAACGGATCAACGCGACAGGTATCAAGACAGCTGGAGGCCAAGTCGACGTCGACCTGATCATACTTGCTACGGGATTTGACGGGCTCACCGGCGGGTTCATGGATATTGACCTACGTGGCAGAGATGGCCGAACCCTTAAAGAGTACTGGAAGGAAGGTGTGAGGACATCCATGGGCGTAGCCATGCCTAATTTCCCAAATATGTTCTTCCTCTTCGGGCCACAGGCTCCGTCGACGTCTTCGTGAGTCGACCCTGCCCACTGATCCAGAAACTCGTCCTAACTCTCCTAGGAACGGACCTTCATGCATACAGTTTCAGGGCAGATGGTTCGAGAAACTGATAAAGAGGTTGGAGGAGGATGGCGTCACAAGCTTCGAGGCTACCGAGGAGTCGGCAGATGAATGGGTCGAAAAGATCCGCGAAAGATGGGAGGCAACCTTGCTGCCACAGGGCAAGATAAGTGAGCTTGTGTCTTTTCTTGTTCCGTGTACTAACTTTTTGCACAGCTGGTGGTCGGGTGCCAATATCCCCGGAAAGAAAGTCGAGCCTCTGAGTTGGGTGGGAGGGCTCCCCGACTACATGCAGGTGCTTGAAGAGACGCTCAAGAACAATTACCAAGGTTGGAACGTGGACTCAAGATAGGTCGCCCTCCATAAGTGGCATCAACGGCGCCGACAGGAATCTTTTGTTCCACTACTCGTCCTGCCCCTACAATCATACTCGTACTATTTCCTCTGTCCTGGTCTCTCAATGAGTAAACGATAGTGGCGGAGGACCCAATGTTCCTCCTGAAGCGCGACCTCTCAAATTCCCGTGGATCTTGTTAGAGCAAAGATCTGACAATGCTGTACCCCATCTCTGTTAGCGCTGTTGATTAGTTGACGCGACGTTGTCGCCAGTCTGTGTCATGAACCAGCCCTCCTGATCCGAGTCGTGAGGCACAAGGTCCTGATAGATGAGGCCTTCATCGGTGTACATCAAGCATGGGATTACACACGCATAGAGCGGATTGCTGTCCTTGTGAGCGACGCTGTTCTGGACTCGAAGCATACGGGTAGGATCAGACGTGAAGTTGGCTACGTAGTAAGGCTATGTGACGTTTGTATATTTACCGAAAATGGACCATGTGGGTGTCAATTGTCCATTTATTAGAGGTCCATTACCTAGCATTCTGCCATTTGATGGTCAGAGAGAGTAGTCGATTCAACAAGATGAGAACCGGACAATCCGACGCTCGCTCTTCAAAGTAGACTTTACAACCCAGGAACCCATCTTCAGGCCTTTGAGTGTAACGATCAGACAGGAGTCGGATAAAACTCTGCCCTCGAACCGCCTGATGGAAGTGACCAATCAACTAGGCGAATCGTCCGATAGACGAGAGAGTACTCTGAGGAATCTCTGGGGTGTCTACTAGGAAACCAAGTGCGCGCCTCTTCTCGTTGAACTGTCGTTCCGCCTTGTAGGCCAGAGGACTGTCGCTGGCAAAAAGAATGTCGAGGTCTTCCAGATGGCGATTGGCTGTCTCCACATAGAACAACCACACAGGAATGATCTGAATGAAGTTGATGACCGCAAACATGATCAAAACCCACCATCCAACGGAACGAACGACGTACGGAATGACCTCGTTGATCACAGCCCCCCAGATGGCAAACGAGACCATGGACAAGGAGACACCCTTGGCACGGGTTGCGAGGGGAAAGACCTCCGTAGGATATACCCAGCTGATGGTGTACAGCGTAGTCAGTCTTAGTGTGAGCGGTTATGGGGTCGAAACGGGATTCATGAAAACACAGAGGACGTACCAGCATGTGATCCACGTACTGCCGAAGCCACAAGTGTAGAGAAATATGAATGCTGCTACGGCAGCGCCGTATGCCTTTTTCTTGGTCAATTCCGACTCTGGAGTATTCACGGCCTGACGCGCCAATGGACCCGCGATAAGCAGTGCGCTGCCCATCACCATCAAACCTGTCAACATCAACTTCCTCCTTCCAGCGCGTTCCACGAAATACATCCCGATGGGGACGCTGCAGGTGTAGGAGATGAAGTTGAACCCGGCTAACATGGCGGGCATGTTACCGGAGACTAGAAGTCGAAACGCCATAATTAGCCACGAGATCGTGTCCGGAGCCAGACAAACCAAAAACTTACAGCCACTCAGCGCAAATATTGTCGGCCCGTAGGCAGCAACTGCATCAGGGCCACAGAGCTTTTCCATACATTGGATACCCATGGCCAAGGCGACACGACGTCTGGTGTGCAACTTGTCCTTCTTCCATATCATGGAAAGGAAGCCATGAGCTGAGAAGGTGGCCTCGATACGGATGGCCTCCTGGATCTCTGCCATTTCTTGCTCGATGGCCTCTTCAGAAGGTCGAAGGCGGCAACGGCCGAGGATTTCTCGGGCTTCCTCGAGTCGACCTGTCTTGGACAAATGACGAGGAGACTCGGGAAGGAAGTTTGCCGCTAGTAGAATCAGGCAGAGGAAGACTGCCTGGAAGGCCTGTGGGAAGCGCCAGGCGAAGGGCAGGGGCTGCAACTTCAAGCAGGCGTATTCCATCCAGTAAGTCCTATGCAACTGTGAGTCGGACGAGAGCATAATAGAGTAATACTCTCTCCTTACATGCAAGCACCGGCAACACACATGGTGAACTGGAACGATACGAAAGCGCCGCGGAGGTTGTAGTCGGCTATCTCAGAAGACCAGATTGGTGCTATCGTATTGAGGTGGCCACAGCCTATCCCGCTGACGATGCGGGCACAAACCATCCAGGAGAAGTTCTGGGCACCCGTGAGGAGACCAGCGCCGACAATGCCCCAAAGGCAACCGAGTTGTATAGACTTGAGACGTCCAATTTTATCGGCATAGCTTCCAGCCATAATAGCTCCTGACGAGCAAGGCGTGTTAATACAGTATCCTGCTTTTCAGGACCGGCGTAGGAATGATACACACCAATAAGGAAGCCGAGGAACCAGAAGCTCACAATACCGCCAACTCGGGCAGCATCGTTCTCTGTCCCATTGGCAGAGTTCATGTGTTGCAGATAGTCTGGGTTGATGTTCACCAGACTCATGACCGCCGCATCGTAACCGAAGAACAAAAGACAGGTCCCAGAGAGTGCGAGGATGGATGCGACCATGGGCTTGCCGGACAACTTGAGGCATCTCGACGGCGAATAGCCTCCTGGTACGTATCTGGCCCATTCTGGCTCCGCTGTAACAATTGAAAGGGTCAGCGCCGAGTACGCAAGTTTGCATGAGAGGAGCACACCTTACGTTGAAAATATTCTTCGGCAAGGGCAGGGGTGTCCTGAATCTCCTCCACGTTTTCCGCTTCGATCTTCTCGAGCGTCATGTTTCTCAAGAGTGAGACTGATTTTGTCTTACCGGCCAAGTTTGAAATCTTCAAGTCAAAGGCAGAAACCAAGATACTTGACTGTCCCAGGATACCCAGATCAACAAGCTGAGCGGAGATAGCGAGCCAGTCCCCGTGAGACGAGACCAGATGATGGTATCTATACTCTCACCGCATCCGGCCCCCAGCCTTTCCACTCGCCACTACTCCAATAGAGCAGAAGCAATCGCCAGGAGAGAGGATTGCGCGTGGACGCGGTGGGTGAGGATTGAGCTGCCGTGGATGGCACACATTTCGGCGAATCCCCCCGGATCCTCCCATTGGCTATTGTCGGCCGGGTCGTGCCATGGCGCGGTACAACAGCGAAACAACGCTTCGGCGAAAGTACCAGCAGAACGAACCCCCTACCCCGCGAATCCGGGGAGAATTGTCCGGGGAAATGGAGGGGAAGGTTCAAGATCAAGCCTCGTCGCTAGCAGGTTTGACCTGGGAGGAATGCTGATATTTGATACTTGGAGGCAGGGGAAGTTACATGGGGAGGGGAAGCGGAGACGTAGAAAAATAAACCAAGGCCACGAGAAGGGAAACCGAAAATTCCAGTCCGCCGAGGGGTCCTAATGACAGAATCCAATTTGAGAATTTGGCGAAAAGGGACTACAGACTTACTGTGAGGCTTGACAGAGGGTTGGACTTGAGAGAGAGTGTGTGGCAACAATCAACGACGAGGGGATACAGACTTTGGCCAAGTTACAGATCAAGTATCAAGGGCGGCTGGTTTGAAACATCGTATGTTGTATTAATCAAATCCAGACTTTCCAGTCGGCCCTGTTTACTATTCGCACCTTCGTCGAACCCCAGATTTTCCACCAGTCAATGCCGTCTACCCAGGCCCGCATGCCATAGGTATGAAGTTATCAATTACAGTACCAATGTGGGAAGAGCCGCAGACACAACCTACGGGTCGTTGCCGTGGGGTTTAATCAAGTCAACTAGTCAGCTGGTTCAAGAGAGCGAAGCGGCGGGACTGACCAGCATGTTTCCCACTACAAGTACAGAGGGCACCCTTCATGTGGTAAAGGGTTGATTATGATTATGATCACGCCACTATCAGCAGCCAGTCCTCCACATAACAAAAAGCTACAGATTAACCATCAGGAAGGAACAACGGCTCATCTACAGTACAGTGTCATGCCTCGTTTATTCGGAACGCCTTAGAACCAGGACAGATCGCCCGTATCTTCGACCCGAAGCTCAGTATCGCCGAAAGCCATGAGATCCTGCTGCCATCCTGGAGGCCAATTGGACGCGGCGAGTAGATCTTGCAAGATTCCCGAATCGATTCCTCGGTCGTTATCGAGACCTTGGAACGCCGCCTTCGAGAGCCCGTTCGAATCATCGGATGGTTCACCATAAGAAGCTGGAAATCTTGTCAGAAGAGGTCATCCGGAGTCTGGACCTGCAACCACCTTTGCAAGGCAGGTAGGGAATGGCCACACACATACCATGAGACAGTGCAAAGGTTTGTTTTTCAATGCCTTTAGAACTCGGGTGCTCGTTGGGCCACCAAGCTATATTTCTCGTTCCCATCCGAGCATTGAAGCCACTCGGCCCAGCTGGTTCGAATATTTGACTCGGGTTGAGTGGCTGTCAGGGATGGACACTGCAGTGCACTGAATAGCACGATGGCGCAGTTGTGTAAATCTAAGAACAAATCATAGCGTAAATCAAATATTTAACCCCCTTCGCTTGCGTGATGCGGTTGTTTCGTCAGGGCATGGGGGACAACTGTACGCACAATAAATGTTGAACTCTGTAACGATCATTGTCTGGCTGGGAAAATTGCGGGGGACAAGATGCTAGGGACCTCAGAGCGACTATAGGATAGACGGCTAGCCAAATTAATTAAGTGGATCCTGACAAGATCTTGCCATCTACTCCGTACTCCACAGTCCGTTCGCAAGTATATTTGCACGGGCTTTTCACGTGGAATTACTGGTTCGGAGCCATTCTCACCGGCGCCTCTGTCGTGTTCACTGTTCTCTTCCAGGCCGAAACCAATTTTGCGCGGCCACCTCAGTGCGAGGATGGTGAGAGCCTGGACGCTGCTGATTGTCCAGCTTTCCAGGCGTCAGTCTCCCACCCGTCATGGCTGACGCATGGGTTTCGGCGCCTGGGTATGACAGGTAAGCTCCACCACGGGTGAAAGGAGAATGGGGGTGCGTGAACTTGAGCCGACTCAACCTAGTAAACTTCGATCTGGTGGCCTTTCATCCGTCATTTCCGACTCACCCTTTATCCTCTCGTGATATGGGGTGCTTTGACGATTGGGGGCTTTGACCGGAGGAGTTCAGATCCAGATCAGAACCAACTCTGCTCAGTTTCCTGCCATTTACCATTTCACGCCTTTGGAAGTAGAGAAAACATATGTCTCGTTAAGGCACCAATCTGCGAGCTATGGTTGTTGAGCGCGTCAGCTGACTTGTTGCGAAGAGCGTCATCGGCGCCCTGAACGGCGCCTTCGTGGTTGGCGTTGTCGCCGACCGGGTTCACGTCCATGTCTCCAGGCGACGGAAAGGATTCTTCAAACTGGAATTCCGTCTTTTGTGCTTGATTCCGACTCTCATTCTTGATCTAGTCGATTTTCTTCTATGAGGCTTTGGTTCCGGGAAAAAGCTTTCTCCCTACATGGCGATCGTGGGGACCTGAATCTTCCACCACGTTCTCTGCGCGGCTTCGTCCATCACGAAGATCTACATCGTTGATTGTTATCGACCCCTCACCGGCGAGGCCATCATCCTTAATCTAGACATTCAGGAATACTTTTGCATTCGACCTGACGTTTGGGATTTTCCCGTGGATCGAGAGGAATGGAACCGAGGCGGTAAGTTTGACGTTTATGTCCGCGCACGATTGGTATCGGATAGCACTGACTTTGCCTGCGTTTGCTCCAGGTGTCGGGGTATTTGACGCTCATTACGGGCTCGATCTTCCTGCTGAGCATTCCAGTATACGGATTCGGTCCGAAGCTGCGCGAAAGGGCTGGCAGAAAGTCTCTTTGAGGTTGCGGTCAACGGTCGGAGTGGCTTGGGTTGCTCTTTCATGGACAGGGAGCGATAGTGATACCAATTCATCGCTGTAGATGTATAGCCATCGAATCCTGGACATTCGGCCTCTCTAACCCATTCAATGATATGATATATGTGCTATATTGTCTAATTCGTGGCTAATCGACGCATTCATGGTAGCATAGAGGAGAGGTCGGACTAGGAGAACATCGAGTCAACCAGCATGCGATGCCACAACAATTAAAGCCGATGCTTGTGAGGGGAATTATCGGACCGGACATAATACTTAGCAGGAAATGTCCGGAGACTTTTCCACAAGCGCATCGGCTTACTACTTTAGGCATCTATTCCTTACAGTTTCTGTGGGGCCCGACCCCGATGTGCTTATCGGCCATATGGCAGAAACCTCCAGTACATCGCACATGGTCGGGCAGCAAAATGCCCCTAGGTTGGAGAGTCCTGTCCGTTGCGCGCAACTTGGATGCTACTATTAGTATATTAAGGAAACCTCGACGTGGGTGCAGTGTTCAAAGCTGGCAGCGAGTCTGGTACCAACTTTGACAGACACCGTTCCAAAAGCCAGCCCTCTTAGTCATTCGCGGCCCAGAACGACGACAACGACCCGACTCACCACACATACAAGATGACGACCAGCCATCCGCGGCGTCTCAAGCTCGCCTTGATTGGCCTGGGCCGCCTGGGTGTCATTCGTGCCCGCATCCTCGCTTTCCAACAGCCTCACATCGACTTTGTTGCTGCATGCGACACCAAGCCCGGTGCCGATAAGTGGGCGGCGGCCAATCTTCCAGCTTCTGTCAAATTCTTCGCCGATCCCGAGGAATGCATGAGGAACAGCGGTGCGGAAGCGGTGCTCATTTCCACCGCGACGGCCACCCACGCGCCCCTGATCTGTCTGGGTCTTGATTTGGACCTGGTGAGTATCAATCTTGCCAGAGTGGCTTCTCAGAGACGCGCCGCGCCTAGGAGCAGAAGATGGAAAAGCTGACCGTATTGCCTGCCAGCATGTCATGTGCGAGAAGCCCATCTCAGTCGATGTCATCACGACCCAGGAAGTCGTCGCCAAGGCGGCTTCCAAGCCTCATTTGAAGTTTCTGGTGCCTTTCTCTCGACGTTGTGAGTGACAAGATCATCATTTTTGGTTATCGGGGGTTCCCGCGTGTCTGACCTGCGTTACACTACCAGACGATGATTCGTACCGGGCAGCCAAGCTAATGGTCGAAAATGGCTCGCTCGGCGAGATACACGCTGTTGAGACCGCCTGCATCGACCAGCAGGACCCTACCGGTAGGTGGCTTTTCACCTCAAGGGGATAGCGTGTCTGACGACCTCATAGGTTTCTTCGTCACCTTCTCGGAGCAGTCAGGAGGGATTTTCGTTGACATGGGTATCCACGACGTGCGTCACCGTTTTCTTCCTCCCTTCCATCGCTGACGAGTCAACAGATTGACATTGGTCGATACTTTATGGATGTCAAGGCGGGCCTCAGTAACCCCAAACGACAAGTCAATCGAGTAGTCGCCATGGGGCAGCAGGCCGTCTATGGCGAACTCGCCAGGTACGGCGACGCCGACAACGGATGGGGGATCGTCGAGTTTGCCAATGGCAAGATCCTGACCACTCACTTGGGTCGGACTCTCACCAACGGCTACGAGGGTGCGACGCGAGTGTGCGGAACTAAGGCTCACTCGGTCATCGGCGGCAACTCGACAATAAACCGCGTCGAGATCCGTGATTCGTACGGTGTGCGGACGGCCACGACCCCTGATGCCTTTACTCTCTACGACCGATCGTTCATCAACGACCTGGAAGAATTTGCCGGTGCAATTCTCCACAACGGCCCCGTGAGCTGCACACCCGACGATGCCTTCGAGGCGGCCAAGATTGTCACCGCTCTGCAGCACTCCTTCCGCACCCGCCTTCCTGTCTATTTTGACGAGGATGGCCTGCCTATCATGGAGGCTGCCAAGGGCCAGACCAATGGCCACATCAATGGCCACGGAGCTGCGTGACGGGGACGATTTATGAGAACGGCTGCCTTTGGGATTTGATCTGCACTGGAGACATTGTTTGCGTCATAGCGCGTTGGGAAACTTGAAGATAGATAAAACTCTCCTGGGCCGTTTGAATTTCTAGACCGTAAGCTTGATTGAGATGTTCGACTGCCTTTCATCACGGCAATCTTTTCTGTAATTCCGCCACCACAGCTATGGAAGCTGCTCAGGTTCGCTGATACTCGTACGATCATTCACTAGACTTGAAGATTTCCATCACCTCCGCATTTGAGCCGGCTCAGGGACAGTCGCTGCGTCTTCCCACCAGGTGAACCCGTTATTCCCAAACGGCTGACCCCTTCATTAGGCGTTGAAATATAAGGTTCTGCATATGTACTTACATTTAGCTCGTCCTGGGGAGCACCGAATGTATCCTGCAGCAGCATCGGGTCCCAAAAGTCGTGTAGCTAAGACATGTCAGCGTCAGCCCATGATAATTGAGCTGTTGAGCTTACAAGATCGTCTGTTGGGTCGGGAGTCGTGAAGGAGAGGGATGCGCTGGGCATTGTCGTTTCTGCAGTCCTCCGTTGCTCTGGGGGATCAGCGACATGCCCCTGGCTCACTGTTCGATGAAAATCAGCTGTGACATGAGAACGGCTCGGGCTTGAAGGAAGATGAATAGTGCTGATAGTCGGACGGCTCTGGACCGCCCGCTCGATGAGCCTGGTCCGCCAACCAAGCAGCTCGATATCTTCCGTGTCCTCTCTGTCTTCGCTGGTGGTTCGCTGGTCCGGCCCAGCATCCTGTTCTAAACCGGTCTTTTGTGCGGCAGATGCTGTGGCGAGCTTAGACGATGCTCGAGCACGGAGTTTTTGAAGCCATTGCAGATTACGGTGGTACCTGGGCGTACCACCGCCGTGTTGCACGAGTGAGGTGAACAAACAGACTGCAGCATCAATCTGTTCGAAGGCAAAGATGGCCATAGCATTGCCCGGGTCGCGCAACACCAGTGTTCCTAAGCAGAGAGCCGAATTATATACGTGAAACTAGAACATATGTGAGATTTGGTCGCGTCCAGACGAGGACGAATATTCCCGTACCCAAAAATTCCATTGCCTTGTACTAACAGCGGGAAAGCGGGCGTGGATGTCAGCGACAATGGCGAGAATAACCTATACATATCAGAGAATTGCTGCACGTGGTCCTGCGAATGTGCTTACTGCGCATCGTTCTACTACCGTCAAAAATGAAGGCATGTACACAGATTGGACCCGATCTTCGATGTCGTCGCAGAGTGCTTTTGCGTAGTACGGTCGATGAAGGTTGATGATCGTCTCAGAGATGTTGAGGGCAATATTCATTTGCTGTTTGACATCAGCACAGAGTCGAGGCCGTCAATGTAGACAGACTGACTTGAAAGGAAATAGTCATTGATGTCCGCGACGGTTCCGGGGATGCTGCAATCGCCGCCTCCGGTTGAGGATATCGAGAGGGCATTGATAAGAGCGCTGCCCGACAACGAAGGGAAAATGGAAGGTTGCGTTCAAATTCGCAGCTAGACTGGATTAGTCTACCACAGGGTCTAGGTTACGAACGCCTACAGTCTGAGATCTAACTCCGTCACATGAGAATAAGGTGGTTTTCGCACCTTCATCGCCATGGAGAGAATTCTGAAGACCGGTCAGCGGTGTCGCACGGTCTGAGTTGAAGATACACACTCAGACGAAAGCTGAGATAGCTCGAAGCGAAGCGTGTAATAGCTCTTTTCCCCATTCAGACTGGGCAGTTCGGAGGGAAATGCAGTGTCGCAATGCTCAGGGTTGATCGCACATCTGTTTGATTGAGCTCAAGCACAGGGATAGGGGTGGAAATCATACGGCCGTGAGAAGCAATGCGCCTGGAAAATATCCGCCGCGTTACACTCCCAGAACACCTTGCGTCGTTCCTCAATGACATCTTGCGGTAGATTCCAACGGGTCCCGTCTCGATGCATTCCCATCTGTGGATCCTGTCAGCCTCGTCGTTTAACTTCAACACCAGCCCCTACCGCTTGAGCCAAACGCATAACCAGACCCCATAGGGGCCAGGCGCTGTCACCGCCTCGACCTTCGTCAGACTCCCTAGCCCTGTATTCAGCAACGCCTTAAAAGAGCCATGCTATTATACGCACAGATGCATATGTCCCATCAGATGCTGACAAGTCTCAGCAACAGACCAGCAGCGATGAACTTGGAGCTTACCAGAGTTTGCAGGCCAGCGACCATGTTGTTCGATAGAAAGTTGCCCTTGATCAAAGCCCGCTCTGAGAGGTGTAGCCAATCATTAGCAGATGCGTCGTGACTGGGCATCTCAATGTTATACATGGTCCCCTGGGCCATGATGATGAAAACCAGCGCAATCTCCTGCGGGCTCACTGGGGCCGACAAAGAACCTCTATTCGCAAGGGTATAGACTCGATCAAATGTCTTCTCAAACGAAGGCTTGGGAGCCACATCGTGACTGGAACTTGTCAGGCGCGCCTCTAGATTCTCACCTACAATACTCACTGCCAAGCACAATAACGATAGTACGCCTCGACCAGAGTCCACGCCTCGTCTTTCGGCGGTAGGCGAGAAAGTAGTTCCCGGGTACTAATGCGACCCGCTGAGGCATTGAAAGGAAAGGCGATGGGGCCGGTGGCGGCAGCCGACCGACGAGGCTGAGGAGGGAGTGGAGTCTGGGGAACATCAGGAGATGCAGCACGAGTGATCAATTGCGTGTCCAGCGCTTCTTGCGTTTCCGACTAGGATTGAATTAGCTTGTCCAGCAGTGACCAACACAAACGACCTACATCTTTCAACCATTCGCTACCGGCGGTCGGACCCAAGTATTTGGATCTACCACCTTCATCCAGCATCAAAGTGCCGTGAGATCCACTCGGTTCGTCACTGTCCAAGTTCTGCAAGGCGGATTGACTGGACGTGTGAGCTCTGTGCGGACCGCTATAAGAAGGTTCAGATGTTCTGCCTGCAGGCACCGAAACAGGACCGTGTGAAGGAGGGCCCTGGGCAGTGATTGGTTCGAGTGTGCGGCCAAGAAGGGCGAGTTGACTATGGCTATCCTCGGAGCCTTGGGCTTGTGTTGACAGGACATCATCCGTGGTCGGAAGGTTCTGGGCATAGTGGGCAGTGGCAGATGATTGCGGCTGTCGAGCTTGTGCGGCATGCTGCTCTTGCCGAGGGGGCTGGTCGCGTTTTCCCCTATACTACTCATCAGCCCCAGCATAGATCGATCTGGTCACGGCCCTGCACAAACCGACACGATGCGGCGCTGGTCGTGGTCTCGGTGCAGAGTTCTGTCCGGTGTCGTCGGATACAATTCGAGCACGGCACTGGACATTCTAGGTCAGCGTGACTTTGCGAGCGATTTGCGGACGGCATGTACTCACCCCGTCGATCACAGCGCATCTTGAGTCGCCGACATTCTACCCGAGAGCCATCGGATATCAGCCCTCGGACTACGCGTCCCGTTATGACTCAGGTATCAACTCACCTGCACAGCTGAAATATGGCCGTTGCTTTCGCTGCTTCTTGCGAGGCCTCGGAGCATCGGTTGCTAAAACGTCGCTGCCCGGGCGAGACGTCATCTCGTCCCACGAGATCGATCGGTCCTATCTACCGGGCACCTTGCACCGACAATAAACGGACGATGATTGGGAGAGACCCCGGCGATGATATGAGCAAGGTAACGGAGTAGAGAAGCGAAGCAATGGAGGCCGGATGACAATTGCGACAGACGCGATATATTGGGAATGACCGATGGTGATTAAAGCCGACATTCGCCCGGTCATGTGACATGTCTGAATTTGTCCGATCATCCTCTGGCAATGCCCTCCAGGTCATCGGAGTCAATGAGGCATGCTGTACCTTTGAAAAGGTACGTAGCAGCCTCGCTCACGATGGAGAACTCTCATCACCTCAAACACATTTGCAGAACTGTCGTTGCCAAAAATGACTGCTATCACCACTCTCCCAGTCCGACTGGACGCTGCCGACGTCAAGTCCAAAGTCATCTGCGACCATGTCGAGGTGGAGGTTGATCCCAAACCTCCCGTCGCCGATAACTTCATGTATGATTTCAAGTACAATCATGCTCTTCCCACTTCCGATGTTCTTGGAATCGAGATTCCTACAGACTGTGATGCTCAGAAGGAAGCAGAGGGCATTGTAACGCGCCTCTCGGAGGTCATGGGAACGGGTGATGCTCAAGCCTTTACCGATTTGTTCCTTGAGTATGGTGAGTGGCCTCGTCATGCGCAGTCGATTCTACAGCAGACTCACTTATGGTGTAGGTGTGTGGCGCGACAAGCTGTCCTTCACCTGGGACCACCGCACCTTCAATTTCCATTCAGCAATCTTGAAGGCGGCCACGGACCTTTTCCCTCATACCAAGGCCACCAATTTCAAATTCCTCACGCCCAGTCCCAAAGTTGATCGTCCTTACCCAGACTTTGCCCAATTGCAATTTGTTGTGTCCTTCGAGACCGAGGATGTGGTGGCTTCAGCCTTGATTAACTCGGTCCTCACTAAAGACGGCTGGAAGATTTACACTATGAACACCGTGGCCGAGAAACTACAGAAGTTCCCCGAAGTTGGCCCTTATGACGGGCACATGACGGGCACCATCAGCTGGGAGAAACAGAGGGCAATGGATGTGGACACGGCCAACCCGGAAATCCTGATCATAGGCGGTGGGCAGAAGTAGGTCACCCCATTCCCCCGTCAAAATTGGCAGCTGCTGACCTTTCAAAGCGGTCTCGCGATGGCTGCCCGGTGCAAGGCACTCGGCATGGACAGTCTGATCATCGAGCGAAGCGACAATGTTGGCGACATCTGGAAGAAGCGGTACGAGTACCTATCGCTCCACTTCCCTCATTGGCCCGACGACCTGCCTTACTTCGCCTACCCGAAACACTGGCCAACGTTTACTCCAGCTCAGAAGCAGGGGCTGTACTTGGAATGGTATGCTTCAGCTCTTGAACTCAACGTTTGGACCAAATCCTCGGTCGTAAGCGCCGACCAGGATCATGACGGTAATTGGACCATCGTCATCAACAAGGAGGGCAAGGAGACCCGAACGCTACACCCCAAGCAGGTTGTCATGGCCACCTCGCTCTGCGGCATGCCTCTGACTCCCATCATTCCCGGCATGGCCAACTTCAAGGGAGTTATCCGCCACTCGACTGCCCACGACAGCGCTCGTGATTTTGTCGGCAAGAAGGTCTGCGTGGTTGGCACCTCGTCGTCCGGCTTCGACACCGCTTTCGACTGCTCCCGTCGTGGCATCGATGTCACGCTCCTCCAGCGCTCACCAACCTACATCATGTCCCTCACACACTCCGTCCCACGCATCCTGGGGAACTATAAGCCTGATGCCGAGGGTAACCGCCCTGACCTCCAGGAGCAAGACCGCCTCTTCTTTGGCACGCCCGTCGGCCCGGGCGAGGAGCTCGCGAGGCGCAATGCCAAGGTTCTTGAGGACCTGGACCGCCCACTGATTGAGGCACTCAATGCTCGCGGCCTGCGAACATGGCGAGGCCAACGTGGTACAGGCAATGCAACCCTAGGTCAGACGCGCAATGGTGGATTCTACTTCGATGCGGGTGCTTGCGAACACGTCATCAACGGCAAGATCAAGGTTGAGCAGGGCTACATCGAGTCATTTACGGAGGACAAGGCGATCCTGAACGGCGGCCGTGAACGAGAATTCGACCTAATTGTCTTCGCCACCGGCTTCTCCAACACCATCGATTCTGTTCGTGCTACCTTGGGCGAGAAGATTGCCAGCAAGTGTGGTCCGATTTGGGGTATCGACGAAGAGGGCGAGTACAAGACAGCCTTCCGGGAGACCGGAGTGCCCAACTTCTGGATCATGGTCGGCTTTCTTCCAATGACTCGGTACAATTCGAAGATCCTTGCCTTGCGGTTGAAGGCTTTGAAGGAGGGCGTCGGCCGCCGTCCTTACAAAAGTTAATGATGGAATTGGACCTTATAAATAGAACTTCGAAAGTACTTTGGTAGCTTTTGTTTAATTCAGACATGATAGAATCATTTCTTCCGTCAGTCTTCATATCCATCATGTTGCTGGACACATCTCAAGCTGGACGGGTAGGTCCAGGTATCACGACCGCCATTCTGACTGATCTTTGTATGGATATGAGTGCTATTCATATCCTGGGTTGGTATGCTGCCGAAGTATAAAGTGGGGGAATTCGGTCAGGGCGTTCCAGGCCTACGTACGTGACAATCGATCTAATTTTCACAGAGAGGGACTTAAACCTGGCCTTTGCGCTTGACGACATGAGCCGTTCTTGTAACGGGGACCAATGCTTTTCTCGGGGCTATCAGAAATCTATCGGCGTCTATGGGAACAGATTTCCGTACCGATTAGCTCATTGGGACTTCTTCACAGGGCCGTACCAGTCCTCAAAGCCGAGATCGAATCCCCACAGAGGTGTGTTGATACGCTTCGCCTTGCCTCTGGCAGCGAGACCGTCGAGCTCGGCCAGGTCGTCCTCCGAGAGCGAAATGACCTCTTTGTTGCTGGAAATGCGATTCTCGCTGACTGACTTGGGAAGTACAACGACTCCCTTGTTGACATGATAGCTGATGAGCACAGTGGCGGGTGAGACGCCATTCTTGTCAGCAATACGCTGGATGTCGGGATCTGACATGATCGGAGCGCCTGTGGTAAATTCAGCCAACCAAGTTCCCCGAGATGCCATAATACTTTGAACTACTCACCCGTGGAGCCCAGGGGCGAATATGCTTCCATCAAAATGCCCAGGTCGTTGCAGTACTCTCTGAGTTCATGCTGAGGAAGAAAAGGGTGCAGCTCGACTTGGTTCACGGCAGGCACGACAGTCCACTTCTTGCGAAGCTCTTCCAGGTACGGGATCGACCAGTTCGCAACGCCAATCGCCTTGACCTTGCCGGACTTGTAGGCCTCTTCCATTTGACGCCAGGTCTCACTCTGATCCCACGATCTGTCAATTGACCGGGAGCCGTCTGGGTTGACTGGAAGCAGCTCGCTCGTCTCGTTCTGTGTCCGAGTTAGTCTCAAACGGGTCGAGTGCCAGGCGAAAAGGAGATGCTCACCGGCACGAGTCTAACAGGCCAATGTACAAGCTGATGGGTTTGTTGTTAGTCCTGGCCCTGCGTTGTATTGGACAACCAAAACCTACGTAGAGATCAAGATAGTCGACACCTAGAGCGTCAAGGCTCTTCTGCAGACCCTCCTGGACATTGGGCTGGTGCGTATTCCAGAGCTTGCTGGTGATGAAGATTTCGCTACGAGGCACGCCGCTATCTCTGATACCCTGGCCGACTTCGTTCTC
This sequence comes from Phialophora chinensis, assembly GCA_016109575.1. NCBI lineage: Eukaryota > Fungi > Ascomycota > Eurotiomycetes > Chaetothyriales > Herpotrichiellaceae > Phialophora > Phialophora chinensis. Next base: position 2,062,645 of record JADWPU010000003.1, on the reverse strand, counting down.
GTTGCCTGGCAAAGTCGTTAGGCCGGTGGTCAGCACCAGCGGATTGGCTTACCGTAGATTCTGCGTATAGTCAGCGGGAGTCGTTGCAGGGGGGCCAACAGTAGCTCACAGTGCAGCATCAATGTGACGGTAGCCATCCTTGAGAGCAAAAGCCACTGCTTTTCGAACCTCTCCCGGTCGAGATTGCCAAGTCCCTGTGTACACTGTAAGCAAATAGAGCTGCTCGGAGAGCACAGATTCTACTTACCAAGACCAACCGCGGGAATCAGGGCACCAGTGTTAAGTTTGAAATGTGTAGCCGGGGCCATTGTCGTCCAGTGGTACCAACCTTCTGCCCTCTTGAGACAATGCGAGACGCTCCGAGACTGGAGCAAAACGACCAAGGTAAGACTTGCGATGGTCACTTACAAAAGCTGCACATGAATGCCAATTGCCTCATGACGCCCTGGTTCATGTGCAGGAGGAGGTCTTTGTAGGCGACACCGGACATGAACCCGTTTGAGTGCCACCGATGCATGATGAGGAATATCGGCTGCCCAGGGATTGGCGATGTTCGCCCGGGGCACCACGGTCTATACTTTGTTGGTCAAATGCCATACGCCAGAGTAAGCCCAGTCGGACACTTCAGTATGGCATGGGATCGGCCATAATTTTCTCTGGCTGTCCTGGTGTTATGTCCGATCCGATGGACGTAGTCTACGAAGAGGACCCTCATATTGAGACACGACGTTCCATTGGGGACGTGGGACACTCACGATGGGTTGATGCCACGAGCCGCTCTGCATTGAACGAACCTCATGCTCTTGACTCCATCCAGCAGTCGACACTAGGAGCATTCGTCTGGATCTGTGCCAGAGCCACAGCAGTTGGGGCTATGAAGTATGGGTGATGCCCAACAATGCCCCCGATATCCTCCCTGTGCATTCCTCATCGGCAAAAAACGCGGGCTGCGAATGCTCACTACTGTAGCTTAGTACGGCTGGTGGCGAAGTGAGCAGCGGCTGGAACTCGATCATACTCGTAAGGTAAGTAGGCAGTGAATCCCGGAAATGGGCCAAGTGCACCTAGCGAACCTCCCGGGATTTACTTGCCGATTTTAGGCAGCTTTGGGCTTTTTTCCCCGCCTGGAGTTTGGCCGGGACTGCCCCAGAGCTGCGGGATGAGGGGTTCACTAAGGAAAGTCAGTGTTGGGGCCAAGTACGCTGCGGGGATTTGAAGACGCCTCTCATGATGGTTTTTTCATCGGATTATGATTGCCTCTTCCTGCTCTTCTTTGCCACCAATTTCTCCTTCATGTCGACTCCGTGCGCCCACTTCCCACATGCCGTCTGGATGCCATGCGTTCACGTACTGGATGGTGAGTTGCAGTCAAACTACTACCGCAAATTTGCACACTAATGACTCCAACCGCCAAGTCAACCGTGTCATGATCGCCACCTGAAATGTGAGTGAGGGCTTCCGCGGCGGGATGGTCACGCATGTTGATTTCTCGTTTCTGGAGGTGTCAAGCTGCCCGGCTCGCAAAGATGCCAAAGGTGCATCGAAGCACAGCGAGAATGCCTTCTCGACACACCCCTTCGTTTTCGACACGTCAAGTCCGTACGGCTGAAGCCCGTGGCCGGACGGAGGGTGAAACACGAGTTGACGCACACTCCCCAGCAGGTCTGGGTCGACATCCCCTCGGAAGGTGAGCTTGCGTGACAAGTCTTTGCCTTGACGACGTTGACGGTCCAAAGTGCGATTTGTTTCATCCGACTATGAGCCAGAACCTTCTCCAGACTCCTGTTCAAGGGACGATACACCCAGACCTCCTCCATCAGTCATTTCGCCCTTCGCCCAAGATGCACACGGCAACCTCCAAATCTATACCGATCCAACGCCGGTATCTACTCATGACTGGATGACTGCGCTGTCGCCACACCACTCCACGGTTCAGAACAGTACCCCTACACACTCGAGCCTCCAGCTCTACGGTCTCCCTTCACAGTTTTCGGCCGCGACGCACCATTCTGCCAACGCTGGGTCGTCACCATCACAGTCTGTAGCCAGAGACCATTCGAACCAGCACCAATCTCCTGTTGCCTTGAACACACCATCGACCATCACTTCTCCAAGTCATGGAATTCGCACCTCGTGGCCGTTCAAAAGCCTACATGAGGCGAGTCTATTGCACCACTATATCGTCAATCTATCCCTCCAGGTGATTCTTCCTGTCCCGTGTTGTCTTCTTCAGACACCACTAACTAGGTCAAGTTCGATTCTTGCGACAAGCAACGCCACTTTGGTAACGCGATACCGAGACGTGCAATACAGTATCCTGTGATCAAGAATGCAATCTTTGCCATGTCCTCACGCCAAATGAGTCTTCTTGCCGGGAGGGAGGACACCGAGTCGCCGCAATATGTCAGCGAATGCTTGCGAATTCTCATAGATACCCTCGAGGACCCTCTTGAGCACTTGGACGAAAATCTTCTGGCGGCGGTGGTACTGTTGAGGACACACGAAGAGATGTCTGGTAGGTGATGGGCGATCGTTGCGACGATGCATTACGAACCCGAGGCTGAATGATTGGTCGCAGATAACGATGAAAGGTGCCATCTCTTCGGGACGACCAGACTCTTGAACTCGATAGCGTCCTTTGCCGCTGATGGCGGGCTTGGAGAGTCAGCCAGCTGGGTGTCGCTGCGCCAGCACATATACATATCCCTCACAAGTCAGGATCCTTTCACCATCAACCTCACCAACTATCGCGCTTCCAAAGTCTTCCACACCTCTGATGATGAATCGTGGGCAAATCGAATCATTTACATCTTCGCCAACATTCTCACACAGGTCTTCAGACCCGGACACGAGCAGATTTCGCCCATGACATGGGCGGAATTGAACTCCGAAGTCACCAACTGGAATCTTACAAAACCATGGCATTTTAGCCCCCTGTTTGTCCAAGACACGCAGAGGGACCCTGCGAACCAGCCGACGAGAAGCTCTTGGCCGGAATTGTACATGTGTAATCCTGCACAGGGTAAGCAAAGTACGGCCAACATGGGAGAAGCTGATCGTCTGACGCCGTCTCGTTTTAGTGGTGGGCCTACAGCATTACTATCTCGCGAAGATTGTTTTGGCCATCTACGATCCGAACTTGTCCAAGCTGGGTTTCAACTCGTATCAAGTAAGGCGGGCTTCCGAAGTAAGTCTGCGAACCCCTCTCTTCAATTGTAATGTTTGGATGGTCTCGTGAATGCCCATTCTGATGCTAAACCACCTCCTAGGCTGCCGTGCGGGAGAATATACGAAAGGTCAGACTCTATCAAGAACTGATTGTGCTCAACTGACAACGAAACACCCAGACCGTCGGCCTGGCAGTCTCGAACGATCACGTCCTTACCGCAATGTTCCAAACCTCTCATATTCTTTCGGCTTGTAAGAGGCAATGTCTGAGCCCGTTCCAGGACGGGTGCACTTTGCGATCGAGCACTACTAACCCTGCCTCGGTGAAATCTAGGTGGGATGTACCTCATCGACCGAAAAGAGCAAGATGCAGCCGTCGACTTCCTCGTCCAGATGAACAAGCGGATAGGTTGGCAGACCGCGCACATCGTTCGCGATCTGAAGAGGCAGTGGCAAGTTTAGTCATTCTATGCCATATATCTCTTATACCAAGTCCGGTCTATCCTCTTGCCACAGCCGGTAGCAGCAATTTCAGCCCCACACGTCCTCTCTCCATTTGCCCTTTCTCTTGAGGCCTTCACTCCACTCTTTGACCTGAGCGTCTGTCCAGCCCTTGGTCTCCTTGACGATCTCACCAACACTGAACCCGACCTCCCTTGCCATGGATGCTCTGCCGCAGATATAAAAGTTCGCGCCTTTCTCCTCGATCAAACTCAGCACCTCCTTTCCGTATTCCTTCACCCTCTGCTGCACGTAAACCTTCTCCTGTCCCTCCACACGAGAGAAGGCCGTGACGATCTTCAGCACGTTCTCCCCTCCGACAGATGCCTGCATGGCCTCCAGCTCCTCACGGTACAGAAAGTCCTCGTCAGGTCGCCTGCAGCCAAAAAACAGCATCATCTCTCCGATGGGCTTGGCGATGGCGTGCAGCTTCACCCGCTCGGAGATGAATGCGCGGAACGGCGCCAACCCGGTGCCGGCCGCGACCATGATGATTGGACAAGTGCTCTGAACGGGCAGTTTGAATTTACTCTTACGGATATGGGCGTAGAGTCTCGTGCCTTCGAGAGCATTCAAGGGCCCGGAGAGGTCATACTCAATGGCTGCGCTGCTTGGTAGGGCGAGATCGAGATCCGAGAGCTGGTGTCCTTGTTGCTTTGAGAGAGCAAGAAGATAATTAGAGGTCACGCCGTAGATACTCTGTCGCTCGTTTGCAGGTAGGGGATCGACTGCAACGAGGGCTGTGATACAAGCTCGTCGTGGACTGATGACGCTGCTTGAAGAGATGGAGTAATAGCGCGGCTGACCGAGTGGTAGTGACTCGATCAAATACGAAATCGGCAGTTTTGACCACGGCTCACTTGGGCTAGCGAGTTTGAGTAGACGACCCAGCGTCAACTGCGTATGTCTTAAATACTCGGAGTAGGACTCCTTATCCTGACCAAGTTTGAGCACAAATTCTCGCGCTTCGGGCGATGGAGCGAAGGATGCGAGGCCTTGGATCATGCTTCGAGACAATGGGGCGCATATTTCCAGGTAGCGGCTGAAAAGAGCGCGGATGGTCGTCGGCGTGGGAATCGGGACCTTGGCCGCGGGATCGAGGGTTTTGAAAGAGATTGGCACATCTTGACGCTGTTGCAGGTGCATGCACGTCAGGAGCAAGTCCACCTCCCTTGCAGGGTTGCTTGGCCAGACGGCAAGGTGGTCGCCTGTCTTGTAATGAAGCTCGGGGTATTCTGAAATATCCAGCTCCATGTGCACACAATTCCGCGTGGACGAGTTGAAAAGCTCTTTTGCATTCTTGATGTTGAGAGCGCGGATAGGTGAACAAGATGCCGCCGTTTTGGGATTGTCTCTGGAGTGTGCAGGCTCCCCGTGATGGAGATCGATTAGGTCCAGGGATTCATCCTCCGTGGTGAGGATGGTGGACTGAAACTCGACCATCTTCTCCTCCAACCCAAAGTCTTTTCGGAACACGCCGAAGAGTTCTTCCTTCCAGGCGAGGAAGTCCTCCTCGGTGGACCGCTCTGCATCGTTCGCTTTGCCCACTGGCAGCAGAAGTTTGGCTCCTGACTTGCTCAAAAACTGCACAGCGACATCGACCACACGGTTGTAGTACTTGTAGTTGCTATTTCCTAGACCAAAAGCTGCATATCGAAGATTCGACAATGCCGGGAGCGAGTCGTGGTTGACCCAATCCCAGAAGCCACTAGCATTGTCGCTTGGGTCACCTTCGCCGTATGTCGAGAGGATGAAGATTGCAATCTGTTCGTTGGACAGCTGGGCGATGGATTCAGGATCGTAGTCTGAAAGATCCGCCGAGAGCGTGCCGAGACCGAATCTGACTTGACATTCTTTGGCGAGTTGGTTTGCAAACCGCTCCGCAGTTCCAGACTGAGAACCCCAGAAGATGACGGCTCGTTTGTCGGTTTCCGCAAGCTTTTTCGAGATGTCGCGTTGGCCTTGGCCCTGCGAGTTCACTGCCCCCAGTTGTGCTTGAGGCCTTTCGAAGTAAATATGGTAGTGAGGATCGGGTTTGTCCCAAGCAATCCCCCGTAGCAGATATGCCGCAGCCACAAAGCCAGCAAGAATAAGAACGACAACGTCTATGGCTGACGTCGGCTTGAAGGCCTTGCAGACTTGTTGTAGCACCGGCGGCAGAGCCAGCGTATCCAAAAGGGCGGAACCCATCATTGGACCGTGTAACCAACGTTTCTCCTCCGAATGACTTGGAATTACAACCAAGGTAGCCTGAAAGAGAGCCTGCCTGGCTTGGTTTTAGAGACACTGCAAATGAGGTCGACGAACTGGCACATGGACATCCAGTGCAAATAAGTCTTCCGGCAGGAACGCTGATAATGATATCCTCCGCCATTCTGTACGACCCACAGCATCGAGTCCAAGAAGGACATACCGCGTGTTTGGGTACTCCGTTGCTAACGGGGAGAGAAAACCAATTCCGCTGGTCGAGGCATCATTGGCAGATCACTCACAGAGAATCGCCACGAACGGCGATCGGAGTAAGACTGCCTCTTGCGCTCAGGGATGAGGGAGAGAAGCCCCGATCCGGCATGACCCGGGCTGCCAAGGGGGGACTAGGGTGGAAAACTCCGAGACCCCCTGTCAGCAGCAGTCTTGGCCGGAGACAGACTTCTACTTGTGGGAGCTCCTAGAAAGATTCGCCCTTTTGGTAGGACTTGTGCGGCCATTGAAGGCCCATCATGTCTGGTGGGCTGCGCGCAGTCCGACAAAACAGTGTCTGCAGAGGAGGGAGAGGGAGAGGAAAGCCGCGCCTGGCAATGGTGGGATGTCGCGATATAATTGATGCCATCTCAGCAGATTGAAGGTCTTTGTGTACATAACGACGGGGCACCATCCATCTCTTTCTCCCACACATTACTGTGTCTTGACATTCCCTGTGCCAATTACCACCGACAACATGTTTTCAATTGCCGCGGCTCCAAATGCAGTCCTCTTGGGGACTTGTCTCGTGTTATACTTCGTGTTATGGCCCGTTATCGTGTACTTCAGAGATCCCAAAGGTGCGACGGGCTGTGGTCTCGAACATTTTACCAAGAGCTAACTTCATGTTGTAGGTCTTCGGAAATTCCCCAATATGACGCCTCTGTCTGGCATCTCGTCGATTCCGTTTATGGTGTTGGCACATACAGGTGCAAGATCTAGCCATTTGGTCGAACTTCACAAGAAGCACCCCGTTATTAGGACGGGTCCGAACACGCTGTCGTACTCTGATGTCCGAGCAATCAAGGATATCTACGGACACAACACCAAGTGCACGAAGGACGCGTCTTATGCCATTACAGCAAGCTCACACTGTCACCTGGCCGATGTTATCGACAAGCCGGACCATGCACGGAAACGTAAAGTTTTGTCGTCGGCGTACGCATTGAAGAATCTTGAAGGCTGGGAGCATAAAGTTGCCGACAAGACAGCAAGGCTGATTGCACATTTCGACAAATGCTGCACTGCTCCACTATACAGTGACAAGGCGATCCCGGCCAAGGAGGACTTGAATGTCGATTATCGTGCCTGGATCAACTTCTTCACTTTGGACGCCATTGCTGACATAGGCTTGTCGGAGAGACTAGGGTTCCTAGACAATGGTCACGACAGGATCATTGCACGAAGGACCGATGGGACGAAATACGAATGCAACCTACGGGATTGCTTGTATCAAAACGCCCGTAAGCAGTCTCTTCTGATTTGGCCGTACGAATGGTATCCTCTCATCAACAAGCTCTCCAACGTCATCCCGTTCTATGGCAGAATGGGCAAATTTGCCGCAGACTGGGATGGCATCCCTCTCGAGCTTGCTCATCGTCGACTTGAGCGGTATCGGGCAGGAGAGAAGCTGGACGATTTCTTCCAGGCTTTGATGGAAGATAAGAATGGCAACCCCAACAACCTAGAATGGGGCGAAATCGTGGCCGAAGTGAGCATTATGATGAATGCAGGGAGTGCCACCACCGCCATTGCGATGGCAAATGTCCTCTACCAGTTGCTCAAGAATCCCGAGTCCATGAAGAAGCTCGTGGAAGAGCTTGATGCCGCGCTGGAAGATGACGACGACGACGAACACGGCGTCGTCTCCTACGACCGTGTGAAGCACCTTCCATATCTGAGGGCTTGCTTGGACGAATCGCTACGTCTGTTCCCACCAACTCCTCACGCCCTTCCACGGGAAACTCCCCCTGAAGGTCTGAGCATTTTGGATGATTACATTCCCGGGGGCGTGTCGGTCGGTATGTCGGCCTTGGTCGCCCACAGAGATGAAGCCCGATTCCCACAGGCCGACAAATTCATCCCAGAGAGATGGCTTGGAGAGGAAGGAAAGCAACTCCAGCCATATTTTCTCGCTTTCTCGGCGGGAGCACGCGGGTGCATCGGACGGAATATATCCTACTTGGAGCAGACTGTTGTCTTGGCCTCGATGCTCCGGAGATATGAATTTGCCCTGCCTCATCCGAACTGGGAGATTGAGCGGCTGGAAACTATGAACTGGTTGATTAAAGAGATGCCCGTCAAGATTTGGAGGAGACAAATGCAGACGCCCTGACCGTTCGAGTTTCTGGGCAGAGAGCGACTTCCATAGCCTCATGCACGATATCAATGAAGAATTTTCCCGTGATTCCTCAGGAGCATTCCTCAGCTCGCTCAGAGTATTTTTCCTCCTGCAAACCGAGACGTTGGGGATCACTAGCACCAGCTCCGTATCTTCCTCGCAGCATTGTGCCGCTGCAAATCCGGGCACTGGACAACACTGGCATCCTATTCCGTCTCAGTCATGCTTCATCCAAAGCATGCTCAAGCGCCATCAACCTCTCGCCTTCTGCATGCCCGGGAGAAAGTAGACACGAGATCTCTGATTGATGACGAAGGACTGGTTCTGGGCCTTCGACAGTTCCATCAACACGTTCGTCGAACAACAAGGAATGAAACCCGAAATGAGGGATTTTGAGGGGCTCCAGAACGAAGCTCCATCCCCCGGCTGATATCCGCCCCGGCTTACGCATCGCCGAGCGGGCTTGCGGAGAAAGATTGAATTATCATTCCACAAAGAGCATTCTTCCCCCGACCGACGCTCTTCTTACTCCGCAACCTACTGCGCATGGTGTCGGCTTCAACCTTCCCACAACCCCACGGGGAAGGCCCGCGTGGCGAGCCCACCCCAATATGGAAAGTCTCATAATACAGGAAAAAAACTATATTACAAGAAATCAAGACTCCCCGTCCACGACTCTTGTACAACAATTCAAAGCTCCTCAACCTCCACCAAGAGTCCTATCCTGTCTTCCCCCAACTACGTGTCTAGGCTATTCTCACTCAACCGCTTGAGTCCTGGCCGGGAATATATCCAAAATGGAGTATGAAAAGAACGTCGTGTCCGAGTCGCAGATCTCTGACAAGGACCATGTTGAGACGGTCGAACATTCCAAGACGATTTCGGAACAGGCCACCGAACTGAGTGGAATTGAAGCGACCGCCGCATCCAAGACAGCTTGGTTGATCTCCATTACCGTCTCCATCGGTGGTTTCCTGTTTGGTATGTTACCTATTATCGACCAGGAGGTCGAGCATGGACCACTGGCTGACTGACTGGTGTATTCTGTAGGATATGACACCGGCTACATCTCCGCTGTGCTGGTCACGCTCGGGACCTCTCTGGGTCACGAATTGAGCTCTGGTGAATCCGAACTGGTGACTTCCCTCACCAGCGGCGGAGCATTGGTTGGAGCCATCGGCGCCGGTCTGACCGCCGACCGCTATGGTCGCCGCCAGCCCATCTGGGGGGCTTGCGCCCTCTTCGTCGTCGGAACCGTGCTCCAAGCGGCCGCGTACTCGGTCGCGCAATTTGCTGTCGGTCGATTCGTCGTCGGACTGGGCGTGGGCAGTGCCGCCATGATCGTGCCTCTCTACATTGGAGAATTGGCGCCCGCCAAATACCGCGGGCGCATGATCGCATTCAACAACATGAGCGTCACATTCGGTCAATTGGTTGCCAGCGCGCTCGGCGCCGCGTTCGCCCACGTGCCCGGGGAAGGCTGGCGAGTGACCGTCAGCATCGGAGCGGCGCCACCAGTGGCACTGTCCGCGCTCCTGTTGCTCTGTCCAGAGTCTCCCCGTCAGCTGGTCAGCCATGACAGGCACTCCGAGGCGGAGACGGTGTTGCTGCGAATCTATCCCACCTCCACGCCGGAACAACGCCAGGCCAAGATCCAGTCCATCGAAATGTCCCTTCGGGAAGCGACCAACACCCTGGTTGAGGATTCTCTTTGGGTCACGTTCAAGCGCATCTTCACCACCGCTGCCACCGGCCGCGCCGTCCTTACGGCCTGTGTCACCATGGCCATCAGCCAGCTTGGAGGGTTCAACACGCTGATGTACTATGCCGCCACGCTCTTCGACATCGTGGGCTTCAAGAACGCCACTGGCGTCGCCATCACTGTGTCTGGAACGAACTTCGTCTTCTCGATCGTCAATCTTTTCCTCGTCGACAAATTCGGCCGAAGGATCCTGCTCACTGTCACGGTGCTCGGCATGGCCATCTGCATGCTCATTGCGGCCGTGTCATTCCACTACATCCCCATTAGCAAGGATCTGGTTGTCCAGAGCGACCATGTGGGCTGGCCGGGCACTCTTGTGCTTGTCACCATTGTCGTTTACGTCGCTTGCTTCTCCTCGGGTGTTGCGACTATTGCTTGGATCGGCACCGAGCTAATGCCACTTGAAGTACGCGCTGTTGGAACCATGCTGGTGAGCCTCTTCCCATCTCTCCCCTCTCTCGACCTTTGGAAAATCACTCTAACATGAAAACTCTATGTAGAATACGGCCGTGTGCTGGTCCACCAACCTGATCATTGCCTCCACATTCCTCTCCATGATGAAGGGTATGACGCCCAGCGGTGCGTTTGGCTTTTACTGTGGCATCTGCTTCTTCGGCTGGGTCTTTATCGTATTCTGCTACCCCGAGGTCAAGGGCATGCCGCTGGAAGCTATTCGCGAGGTGTTCGCCCGCGGATTCGGCGTCAAATTCTCAAAGCAGTGGCAGCGCGACAACAAACACCTTGCCAAGATCACCACGAATCAATCGTTCGGGCATTAGGCGAGGATGAGAAAGAAGGAGAAAAGACCCGTTTGCGAGCGAATGATGAACCATGATGAAAATTGGAAAGCTAGTCACTTGGTCTGGATAGGATATTGGTTCATCTATTTTTTGTAAGCTTTGCGTTTCAGGTAAGAGAGAGAATAAGAGGCAGCGCGATGTTAGAGATCAAGACTGCTACCCCTTCCTGGTTGGAAAGCAATGTACAGTTATACGGAAGGTGGGTAGGGTCTAAGTAGCAGTGCGTGGGTATCACCCTCGTCCCAAAGGCGGTGGAGTTTGGGAGAATTGACCAAGGTGGAGGAGTGAGGAGAACTGACTTCGGAATGACGGCAGGCTTGTCATTTCTGAAACATCAGCCATCTCTCACCTTCATCTCAAGCTCATCCCACGCTCTTGGCTGGTCAACTTCAATTTCAACTGAGCTGAAACGAACCGAACCGAATCGAACTGAGTTGCACCGTCAACGCCGTTGTTCTCATATTGAACAACGGCCTCCGTTTTCCGCACCACCACTCTGCTGCACTTCAGCGTCAAGCCAAGATCAACACCCCTGCTTGCCACGTTCAACATGAAACAGTCGAATCTTTCCTCGCCATCTGATGGCGCTATGATCGGTCCGCTTATCACAGATCCAACGTTTGCGATCCAGCCCCTCGCGCTATCAAGCCAGGTCTCTCCCGGCTCTGCCCTTGCCTCCCCGCATGTTATGCCTTTACCAAGACACCATCGCGTTAATCCGTGCCCTGAGAGCCCATTCGCACCCTGCATGCCAATACAACGTGCATGGTCGTTATCTGCATGCTCCGACATGAAACCGACCAACGTCGGGTTTCCTGGTCGAGACTGAAATTATACTCCGCTCTAAGAATTGCTGTCGAAAATGAGAAGCACGACAGTTGCAGCGTATAACTGGGTCAATGTCCATCAGCATGGTACGCCTTCTTTCTCTCTCTCCCCCCAGAGCTTAGGTCTCCCTCAGAAGCGACTTTTCAGAGCAGGTCTTTCGTTTTGCAGGTCACTTGTGGCTGTTCCTTTCTTTACCACCACCACATTCGTTTCTGCAGCCTTCATTGATTGAGGCCAGTCAGTCAAGCCACTCCTTTTTCTTTCCCCAACAGATCCAGAACAGAGGTCGATATCCCAGAAGCTAAACAATCTACTTCGGATCCGCTCGGCGCCCAACATGTCATCCCTCAAGCTGACTGCCACTTTTGGTGCCCTCGCTCTTCTCTCCAAGGTCTCTGCCCACGGTATTGTGTCGGGTATCGTGGCCAACGGCGCCTGGCAGTCGGGCTACGACCCTTCCTTCCAATACTCGAACCCTCCTCCAGTCGTGGCCGGGTGGAGCATTCCCCAAGACTCCGACCGCGGCTTCGTCAGTGACTACACTTCTCCTGATATCATCTGCCACAAGGGCGCCACTCCGGGCGGCTCGTACGTGAGCGTGGCGGCCGGAGACTCTATTGAGCTTCAATGGACAGTGTGGCCTGATTCACACCACGGCCCGGTCATTGATTACCTCGCAGCCTGTGGCGACGATTGTACCACCGTCGACAAAACACAGCTGCTGTTCAACAAGATCGACGAGGCTGGCCTGAACAATGGTGATCCCGCTCCCGGGAACTGGGCTTCGGACGATCTGATCGCGAACAACAACTCCTGGACCGTGGCCATCCCCTCCAGCATTGCCCCCGGGAAATACGTCCTCCGCCACGAGATCATTGCCCTGCATTCCGCATACGACGCCGGTGGTGCCCAGAACTACCCGCAATGCATTAATCTGGAGGTGTCTGGGTCTGGTACAGACGCATTGACCGGTGGCACTAAGGGCACTGAGCTCTATGCCACGCAAGACCCTGGTATTCTGATCAACATCTACTACCCTACTGTCACCGACTACATCATCCCGGGGCCGGCTTTGTTCGACGGATCATCCGCTGATTCTCAGTCCTCTGTTTCAGCATCTCCTAGTACCACTAGCACGGCCAGCGCAGGAAGTGCCAGCAGCGTCAGCACCGCCTCCTGGTCCCCCAGCGTCGAGATCACCGCTTCACCTACCAAGCCATCCGCAGTCATCTCCCCCACCGACGACTCCTCGCCACCACTTTCGGGCCCGATAATACCCACTAATTCCGACTCTGACTCCACTACTACCACCGTAGTAACAAGCTCCACAACTACCATCACCATCACCGTGACACCCTCAGTCCCAGCACTAACACCAGAACCAGAAGAGACTGAATGTTCGTCTGGACAAGAGTCAGCGCCAACCGACACTCCGACCAAACCTCAACATCCCGGATTCCCACCTCACCGCGACGAGAGTGATACCGGGACCGGGACCGACATGGCGCCCACTCCTGCCCCGACACCAGAACCGGGCACTACTGCTCCCGTATCCTTCTCCAGCACCGTCACTGGTCGAATTGGCAAGCCGACGAGATTCGTGTGTTATATCGACGACGACGAGTTCGACCTCATCCCCGCGTAAGGTCCTTACGTAGGTGTGATGCCGGACGGAGGAACCTTCCAGTACCGCACCGCCGGCTTGAGTCTTCTCTCAGAGATGAGATGAGATGAGTTGAGATGGTTTGGACTTGGGATTTGGGACGGTGGCCGCGTGGGCGTGGCTGTCCTGACTTGACTTGACTTCACTTCTTCGTTATACAACCTTCACCACGCCTTTACTTGATGCAGGGCAGGTGGACCGGTCTTCGATTCCATGTACATACATACTATATACGTATAAATAGATTGAGGTTTTGCATACTTGGGTTACCCCGTATCTTGGTCACAAGTGAGGTACTCATGTATGTGTGTATAGATATATGGATGTGTATCAGTCAGTATCGCGCAACAGATCTTCCATCCCTCGCTCGTACCGTTATTCAGTCTATAATTACGCACGCAAGTAGCGATCAAAGTGATAGAACCGAGAGTGCTTACAGAAGTGGCATGCCAGGAATCAAGCATTCTCCCTCCCGTTCAAGTCCACCTCCTCCCCCCGTTTTAACCTCCCAAAACAACCTTCCCACAATTCACTCTCCTCGCCCACGAAATAATGCAGCTCTACGTCGTGCATGCCTGCGTCATCCCCACCCTCCATGCGCTCTAGCTGCGCGATCACGTTGCCCAGCCCAAACGCCTTGCCGACGCTCTGTGTCGTCCCGGCCTCCAGCATGACGTGCACGACGTGCACGTGGAAATGGTAGTACGTGGGCTGATAGTGGATGTAGCATTTGAGTTGGTCCTCGTCGAGCGGGGGGAGGCTGCTTGCCGCTGCTGCTGCTGTCGTCGTGGGCGCCGCCGCCTGTGCCGCCGCTTTGACAATCTGCGCCCTCATCGCCTTCAGCCAGGGGACGTGCTTCTTCCTGAGATCCCGAAGGGACCAGATATCGCGCCGTTGGACGAGAGCCAGGAGATGCATGCCTTCGACGGTCTTACGGTCCCAGTTCAGGTCCGGGAGGAGGAGGAAGCCTGTGTTGGAAGGCGCGTCCCAGTCCACGCGGGCGATGACGTCGTCTTGCTCCGTGCGGCCGTCGAGGATGTTGAAGATCCAGTCCAGGCGCGGGGCCGCGCGCTGACGCGCCATGTACGGTCGGATATGACGGGCGTAGATGTCGGGCGTTTCGGTCACCATCCGGATGCGTTGGGCTGAGTACTTCTTGATGTGTTGTTGGGTGCAGGGGTAGATGAGGTTGAGTTTCAGGTCCGCGAGATCGGTGCCGAGGAGGGATGCTGCATTGGTGTCTTTGTCTGCGTTTGTGCTGGTACTCGGGTCCTCTGTACCAGTGCCGACACTTGGATTCGCGGCTGTACCTGTCCGTGACGCGGACGATCCGACTCCCCGACTGGCCATATACCATCTATAGATGTCATTGGCGCCGAGATTGGTCACGTTGGCCAGAGAACTCAATAGCACAGTGACGAGGTGGGGGTCAGTAGGGAGGGCGGCTCGCTCGAGCGTGATGAGCGCGGGGGTATCGGCAATGCTGCCCAGGAGGGAGATTCGCCTGCCATTCTGATCTGATGCGCGGAGGTCAGAGACGGGAACTAAGGTACTTACCCACGAAGGAGAAAGGGCCAAAGAAGGCCTCTGACTGGGCTGAGCGAGGGTGAAACCACGGTAGCTGCACGCTTCGTCACGGTTGATCTCACCTTGATTGAGAACTCTCTCCAACTTGAATTGGGGGACGAGCGCTTCGGCCTGAGCTTTGGTTTCCGGTTGCGTGGACATTGTGTAGGGAAGCTGTCGACTTCGCCGAGTAGAGTCGGTTCGGCGTGACGGATATGGTGGAGATCGTGGGATGTGTTGGTTGTCTGATGTCAAGAGATTATGCGAATGGGACCGAGCAACGAAATTGGCAATGCTGGCGGGTGTGGGTATGCCAAGATGAGTAAAAACTGCCCGATCAGGACGGCGAAGACGCCGCCCTGTACTCACCGCCGGCGCGCGCGCCTTGGCGGCCGATTGTGCGACGCCGGCCCTGTAAGCGTAGAGGTCGTTGCCGACGACACAAGAGATCCCACCGTTTTCGAGGGGACACGACCGCAGCTTCTAAAGCAACTAGCTATCATCGCCACCACACACACCGTGGCCATCGGAATAGAGAGGATGGTCTGAAGAAGAAGCGTTCTTCACATCATCGAACACGAGTCTACTCATCAGGGAAGCCCCGAAGCTACAACCACTGCCAAGACGGCGAATTTATCAGACAGTTTGGGATTGCATTGTAGCTCTTTATTTCTGGAACGCGCAGATGAATCATGGAGCGGGGAGATATTGTCAGGTCTGCAGCATCTCCTCTATTACCTAACCCGCATAGGCTCAACGGAATACTGGCGACGGTGCCATTCGCTGACTTCCTGCAAGACACTAGACAGGAGCGCCGAGTCAAGCTGATGGCTGTCCAGAGTGAGAAGGCCCAGCAGCGCGAACGAATTCCTTTATGATACTCTGGCAAAAGGACCAGGATGCTGCTAGCATTCTTTCCGTCTATTTCCAGTATCATTCTCTCATTCATCGTGACGAACTTTCGGCCTCAACGGGGGGCCTCATAAGCTCGGACAGACAATATGGATCAAAAGCCATGGCCTGGGGGCCTCCTAGATAACGCACAAGGAAAGACTGTTCTGATTACAGGTGCAGCCCGTGGGATAGGGGGCGAAACGGCCTTGCTTCTCAATAAACATGGCAGCAACATTGTGATCACCGACCTACCGTCAGCCGAGCCACAGGCAGCAGCGCTGATCCAGTCGATGCAATTCCCCGAGCGCGCCATCTTTGTGCCTGCCAGCGTCACGGAATGGAGCCAACTTGTGCAAGCATTCAAAGAGGGCATACGAGCTTTTGGCAGGATTGACATCGTGGTGGCGAATGCCGGCATCATGGAGAGCCGTGCCGTTCTCGAAGTGGAAACTGATGCCAATGGAGATCCCGTCGCGTCAGGAGAAGCAAGCAGTGTCATCGACGTCAACCTCAAGGGCACCATGAACAGTGCGTCGACCTTGCTTCCCTTTCGATAAAAGATATTTCTCGCTCACGAACAAATTTCTCCTTACCGACAGCGTTACGGCTGGGCATGCATTACATTGGCAGAAATCCTTTAGGAGAGTACCACCGTCGGGGATCGATTGTTCTTGTAACTTCGACTTCCGGGTATTTTGGTTTCTCTGGCAACGCGGCTTATGTGTCTTCGAAGCATGGAGTCGTTGGTTTACTCCGGGCCACTCAGCCTCTTGCCGAAAAGGCTCACATCAGCGTGAACGGGATTGCTCCGAGCTTCACCCCGACCCGCATCACAGCCGGATTTGGTGACCGATTTGAGAAAGCGGGCGTTGCGAGCAACACACTGGCACAAGCCGCTGAGGCCATCTCTTTTGCTGCCCTAGACCCTAAGTGCGATGGCGCATGTTTTCTGGTGCGTCGAGCCTCGAGGAACCCATATGTTTCTCACAAATGTCGGAAATGGTGTCAGCTAACCATTCTGGGTCGGAGGTTGTTAGATTGCGGGCAAATTCGTGCGAGAACTCGAACACACGCGGAAGAAGGTATTGCCAACTTGGTTCGGTGAGGATCTGCTCGACGCACTGGCGGGATTTCGAACCATCGTCCAAGATATGGGAGGCTACCCGCTGCCGCCGGCCGTCGCTCAGAATTGAATAGGAGCGGAAGACCAAGAATCTCCCGTCATGAGTGGGTGAGCGACTTGGGGGTGTCAGACAGGTTTTGTGTCGAGGCTCCTAGGAGAAGAGGTACATATACCGACTGTCTTAATCTTATAGAAGCGGTGTTACTATGCAGCCTCGATCATCACTTTCGATCTGTACGTTTTCTAGAGAGATTCTACTCCAAGATCAGCATCTGGCAGGAATGTGATAGCATCGCCGAGTCTTTCAAGTCAGCCTGCACCACAAGCGAACTTGACTTCTTCTGCCCCAGCAAAACCACAGCAACTTGGCGCACTATTTCGCCTCTACGCTCGGCTATTTATCAGCAAGCCAACGAAGCTTTTCGTACCCCTGAATTATGTATATTCGTCCTAGCTTCGCGAGAAGTAAACTGAGCCCAGATAGAAATCATGCCTTCCGTCGAAACAATATTCTTCCTGGACCGACAACATTTTGGCAATGTGTTACATATTTGAAGCCAACCTCTGCTCTGCATCACGAACAGAATTTCGAATTGTCGGTAATGAGAAGAAAGCCTGCTACAATTAGAACATTCTGAGCATCCTTTTCCTCCTGCGAATGAAGCAACTTGGGCATAAGCCTATGGCCGACAACCAGGCCGCTCTGGGCCTCCACAAACGCCATATTTCAGACAGCGGTCGTCTGTTCAGCCTCCGTCACGGACGATCATAACTCCATTCTCGAATTTCCAGTGTCACCGATCGATGCTCTCTTGTGCCGAGACGGCGTCTCTGGTACAACTCTGGTCGGATCCCTCGATGCTCGAGGTACGTTTGCCTTCACATGTGGTATAACGCACTTTGAAGAGTGGTCTGTAGGAGGATTGCAAAGAACGAAGAGTATGGTACAGCCTTGACACTAAGGTTTCTATTCTGCGGCTCCCTCGTCGCCTGTGCTTGCCCGCGTTTCTTTATTCCTCGGGACACAGAGGACAGAGATGACTCTACTCCTTCGTACAACTTTTCACGAACCAACATCGACCTTCTTCTATGGACCGTCAGGAAGATTTGAGCTGACAAGACACCTCTCTCTCGTCACAAGCAACGTTGAATCTCTTCCACACGTTGACATCGCTACTATTGCCACCACATGGCGGAAAATCCAAGCCAGGAAGCGTATCTGCTCGGGCTGAGTCAGATCGACCCAGAACTCAAGACGGTCAGTTGTGTTCCCCTGCCGTTCGAAAGTCTAATGGCTATTCTATGGCTTTACTCTTCCCAATACTGAAGCCGCTGGGCATAGCTACTCGAGCAAAACTCACCTCCGGTCATCGACTACTCCAACTTGGAAGGGTTCACTCAGATGTACCTGAAGAACGCCGAGCGGGCGAAGACCCTGCTGGGCGAAACACCCCCCGGGGTCCGGTGCACCGAACTTCATTACCCGACACGTGATGGGGCGTCTCTACGGGCCAAACTGTTTCAGCCTAGCAAGACACCAGAGACCGGTGGCAGTCCTCTCGTCATTCTCATCCACGGGGGCGGATTCTGTCTCGGCTCCCCAGAAGGCGAGGAACAGACCTGTCGCAATCTCGTACTAGCTCTGAACGCAACCTGCGTGGCCGTCGCCTATCGGCTAGGTCCAAAGTATCCATTCCCACACGCCCCGAACGATTGCTGGGACGCTCTACGCTGGTGTGCCTCCAACGCCACCTCCTGGAACGCGGATCTCAATGCCGGCTTCGTCGTCGGCGGTTCCAGCGCCGGAGCGAATCTCGCCGCCGTTCTTGCCCACCGGGCGAGGGACGAGGGATTTTCCCCTCCCTTGACCGGACAGTACCTGGCGATCCCTCTGCTCTGCCCCAAAGTCCGAATCCCCGAACGGTACAAACGACACTGGGTCTCGCACGAACAAAACGCTGACGCGCCCGTTCTCCCAGAGGCCGCACTCAACATGTTCATGGGCGGTTACCAGCCCGACGACGACGACGCGGTCAACTTCGCCGTCTTCAACCACCCGCGTGGCCACGGCGATCTGCCACCGACGTATTTCCAGGTCGACGGCATGGATCCCTTGCGCGACGACGCAATCACCTACGAGGCCGTCTTGCGGCGCGAGTACAAGGTCAAGACCAAGATGGATGTATACCCTGGCCTGCCCCACGGACACTGGAGCTTCTTCCCCGCATTAAAGGCGAGCATCAAGGCTCGCAAGGACCAGGTTGAGGGCTTGGGCTGGCTTCTTGGGCGCACGCCCGATTTCTCCAAGCTTACCTTTGTTCTATCGGCGGGAACTGTTTAGAGAAGAATGAAAGAGGGAGAAATATGAGGGAGAAATATGACTCGCGATTCCCTGGCCAAGCAAAGCAGTTGAGTTTCTATACGGAGTAGAAGAAACAACAAAACCTTTTCACTGGCTTCTAGATCGCTGGATAGTGTCAACAACATTCCCCTCCCAATCCTACCTACCTGTCACAAATGCACAACAGAATCGCGACCATCTCATCGGACAAGCTTAGCGAACCCCCTACTAAGTACACAGGGACTTGACTTTACTTTTTTTTGCTCTCGATCCAACCCCACCCATCCACCTGAAGGGGTCTATTTGCCAAGTCGCCGTTTTACCTCCCAACCCTATCCTTATTCGTAACAAGCTACATCGATGAGAACCTCGGATACGTTCACCGTTACCTCCGCGTCGGGAGAAAACACCATCACATATTACATGCGAGGGCGATCGTGGGACCTTATCTCCGACAGTAAACACCAATCGACGTAGAACTAACGTTTAGGGACTTGGTTCGACATTTTGTAGAAAAAAGGATTGTGTTAAATCCAGATTAATCATTGCTTAGGACAAGTGTATGGTTGTGATATTTCGTCATTTTTATCTTGATTAGGAGCGTACAATTGGTGAGAAATTCCCAGAATCTGCGCACGGGGAAAGGGCAGAAAGAGGACCCTCCTAAGGTCTCGGTACTATAAAAGGACGGGCGGACGCGATAAGTAGCGGATACTACTGACATCTTGGGTGTGATCGACACCAGAGCGAATCTTAAAAGAAATCCCAAAAAGGAAGGATCCAGTAGGGGGAAAAAAGAAACAAGGAACGAAAGAAAAGGTCAACCATGGCACCAACCTGGCTCATAACGGGCTCCTCCTCCGGCCTCGGTCTCGCCATGACCCGGTACGCCCTCTCCCAGGGCCACAACGTGATCGCGACGTCGCGCGACCCCTCCAAAACGCCGGACCAAGTGCGCGAAATCACCTCCCACGCCGCCGGCCGCTGGCTGACCCTGGACGTGACATGGCCGAAACCCCGGATCGAAGAATTCGTCCGACAAGCCTGGACCGAGTTCGACAACGAGGGAATCGAAATCCTGGTCAACAACGCCGGGTACAGTCTGTTGGGTGCGGCGGAGGAGATCCCCGAGGACGGGGCGAAGAGGCAGTTCGAAGTGAATTTCTGGGGCGCCATCAGGATGACGCAGGCTTTATTGCCTCTGATGCGCGGCCGAGGCAAGGGGACGGTCATCAACATCTCCAGCGTGGCGGCGCCGGATCCGCTGCCCACTTGCGCCATCTACTCGGCCAGCAAGTGCGCGCTGGAAGCCTGGTCCGAGAGTCTCTCCAAGGAAGTGGCCTGTCTGGGCGTCCGGGTCCTGGTAGTCGAGCCCGGCGGCTTCCGCACCAACTTCTTCAGCAAGGAGGCGTTGCAGATCGTCCCGCCCGCCGATCCGGCGTATCAGGTGGCCGAGGAACCGGTGGGTCGGACGCTGGGGAAGTTCGGGAGCATCGACACGGGAAAATTGGGGGATCCGATGACGGCGGCGCAGCGGATTTTCGAGGTCGTGGTTGGAGTTGGGTTTGGGGAGAGGCTGGGTAATGTTTTGAGGCTGGCGCTGGGCGCGGACTGTTACGAACGCGTGGTCCGGAGTCATGAGGCCAGAGGGAGGGAGTTGGAGGGGGTGAAAGAGGTGGCTTTCAGCACAAGTTGAAGATCGATGAATTCCGTGATATATGATCTTGTGATAGTTCTTCCTGGGGATGTTGTGATAGTTCTTCCTTGAAAAGGGACCCAACGGCTTTTTTCCGGAGGACTTGAGCTTCCAAGGTAGTCCAAAAAAGACCATTCGATGACAACCATTCTGTTCTCGTTTTTCCCTCTCTTCTCTATAGCTTTACTCCAGGCACTTCAGTCTCCCTGACCACCTCCTCAATCTGATAAAACGGCAAAAACCACGCCAACATCTCCCGCTCCGCCTTCGCCACCTTCAGTCTCCCCAAGGCGTCCCTCCCCCCCGACACCACAGCCTTGACCTGGATCTCCAACTTCTTCCCGTTCGCATTATACGGCACCTCCGGGACCCGAAAGATATAGGCCGGGACATGTCTCCGACTGAGGTCGCGGGCGATCTGTTGACGGATCTGGCGTTCGAGGTCGTGGTCGAGTTTCCAACGATGATGCGTGTCGTGGCGGTACGAGGGGGTGCATTTGACGAAGAGCAGGACCTGCTCGACTGGGTCGAAGTAGGGGGCTTGGGTGCGCTGTTGGCCGACGACGCAGGCGTCAGACACAAACTGGGAGAAGCGAGGCGTGAGGAGGACGTTGTAGATTTCTGAGCTTCCGAAGCGGACACCCGAGGGGTTCAGCACACCATCTCTATACTCTGGTCAGCTCACTTGAACACGGGAAAGGTTTGTTTGGTTCAATAGTCAAAACCTACGATCGTCCAAGGATGCTAATCCCTTTGGTCTCGGGATCCACCTTTGCGAAATCACCGTGGGTCCAAACATCTATTGGGAAGTCAAGCGTTAGCCTAGTATAAATGCCAGAGCGGGGGGAGAAAAGGCCTTACGAGGATATCCGGCAAAATAAGCGTTAAAGTACCTCTTCCTCCCGGGATCTTTCAACAGCATCACCGGCATATTAGGAAACGGCCGACGACAGACCAACTCCCCACTCTGTCCGTCCTCCACCTCCGTGCCGTCGGGCCCGAATACGGCAACGTCGCACCCCAGAGCTTTCGTCGCGCATTGTCCCGGATACGAAGGCAGGGTGGGGGTGCCGTTGACGAGGGATCCACAGAGTTCGGTGCCTCCGGACATGTTGATCTGGCAGATTGGACCAAAGGCGTCCACGAGCCACTTGGCGAGGGGGACCGGAAGGAGTGCGCCGGTGGATATTACCGTGTGGAGGTGAGGAGTGAAGGATTCTGCCATTATGTCAGTCTGAACGTCTCTGGCCTCTTGTTCAGGGTCGTATTACTGGGTTTCAAGTTGAGTTGCTGCAGTTCGGAAAAGTATCTAGGTCCGGCGCCGAAGGATGTGATTCTGTGCCCGTCGATGTAAGTAATCAGTCTCTCTTTCGACTCGAGTACATCAACTTACCTGTGAGAGAAGATGGCCTTTAAGAAACCCTCCGCGCTGGGAAAGAATGGGCTGCCATCGTACAACACCATCTTCGCTCCGGCGAGCAGGGATCCGAGCGAAATGTTCCAAAGAGTCCATCCGATCTGGTGGGTCAGGAGTGTCAGAGATGAAAGCTACCATGCAGAGAAATAGGGCTATAAGCTCACTCCACTATAGTGAAAGTGCATATCGTCTGGCCCCAGGTTGTGGTGTAGAACGTGTTCCTTCAGTCCATTCAGGACCAACCCCTGGACACAAAGGTTAGAACGAGATGACAGAAGAGGAAAGCTACATACGCCGTGGGAATGGACGATGCCTTTGGGAGCCCCGGTGGTTCCCGAGGAGAACATGACGACGAAGGGAGTCGAGAACTCGACGCGGTCAAACTCGAGGCTGGATCCTGTTGCGCGACCTAGAAACATATCTAAGGTAACGCTTGAGAAGGAACGTCAGCGAACGAGCCTCATCCTCGAAATGGCATCGACAGCTCCTCACATACCATGCGGCATCTGATTTCCATGCGCCAATCTCTGTAACTATAAGCTCACAGCTTCTGTCGCTTAACTTCCCGAAAGCATTAGCGATCTTGTCGCTGATGTCAATTCTCTTCCCGTTGTACGAATACACCGTCTCAGCGATTAAGAGCCGTGGCTCGAGAACCTTGAGCCGATCTTCGAGTGCTTTATCGCCAATGTCGGTCGCGAACGAAGAGAAGACGGCCCCCACTGCGCCGGTCGCCAGAAGCAGAGCCAGGGATCCGACGTTGTTGCCACCGACGACTGCTCCAATGCTTCAGCGGTGTGTAGATGGGATATAGCAACCGAAAAAGAGAATGAAAAGGAAAGAAAAGAAAAGGACTGACGCACGTACGACAACCTCGCCCTTTCGCAGTCCAGACGCCTTCAGAGCATCAGCGTGCCTCCTCACGAGCTCTTCCAAGTCCTGCCACGTATAGATTTCCGGGCTCCCCATATTGTCTTCTCGCATGTTGACGATCGCGGTGCCAGTTCGTTTCCTGCCCAGGACGTTCTCCGCGAAATTGATCTTCGCACCCTCAAAGAACTTTGGAAATTCGTCGATGCGCGCATTGTCGTCAACCGCCTTTGCACGGGGGGGAAAATGGGTTCCAGGTCAGTGATGTGTCACAGCAGAAAAAGAGATGTCCGAAGGCTCGAAATCTGCCCATACCTGTGCTGGCTTGTTCGATCCAATGACCTGCAAATAGTCCCAGACACTTGACCAGAAATCGCTCATACGGGTGACCGAGAACTTGTGCAGGTCGCTGTAGCTAGCTGTGCCATATCTCATGAGCCAGTGCTGGTTTTGACGAACGCATTGCATAACCGTGTCTTGCAATCTCGCCGGGCTGGTGGTTATTTTGGATGTTGTCAACTTACCGAACTTGACCTGATATTTCCTGCTCAGATGATCCTGAAAGTCGTGCAGCCTTGTCCGCAGATCCGGGGGCGGCCTGTATGCTGGTACCGGTGCCGTAGCCATGGTTGAAGGCGCAGGCTGTAGAGCTCGACGTCAAATGATGGGGAGGGGTCAATATGGAGTTTTCTTTCCAGCAAACATCGAGCCAACGACTGAATTCTACGACTGAATTCTAACGCTCACCTTGTAATGCGTGGGCCGAGATAGTTCGGTACAACTCGATCGAATGTCGAGCGGTAGAGCCGTGGAAATTGCACTAGCTTGAGCACATGCGTGAATGAGTTTAAACGAGGAGAACATGCATCAATCATGGATATTCGCGATAGCCGACACTATCGATGCCGGTCAACAACCCGGCTCTAGCCGTCCGGCATCTTGGCGGAGCTTTTATCATCGCTCCACAGTAGATCGATTCTGAGTCAACTTTGCCGGAGTTAGTAGGCAAAGTCGGTTTCAAGGTTAGCATTATGTACGTCTGTCAACAAAGGTCGGCCTCTGCTGCGAATGGGTTCAACACAGGTGGGTCCCTCCACTGAGCGGGCAGAGGAATCGGCGAGCTCACCCAGGCACCAGATCCCAAGGAAATTGGTCACTAAATCCGTCTGGAGCTAAATCAGGCGCAGAGTAGAGGAATCATCACTTTTCAGATCCCTCGGACACTCGTTTCAACTCATTTTGACGCTTGAGATGCTTCCAGGTCTGTGGTTGAATGTACGCACGATATCCTATACTACTCAGAGGCCACAAACCACACATGCTCATCCACCGTCAGATCCAGCAACGCATGTGTTGAAGTCACCGTCTCCAGGAAACCATTGTCGCTCCACCTATCAGCTGAGGTCAAGATGCCGGTAGCGATCGTGACCGGGGCAGCACGCGGGATCGGCAAGGCGATATCCCTCCAGCTGGCCGAAGACGGCTTCGACGTGGTCCTCGTCGACATGCCCATGCGGTCGCGCGAGCTCGACCAAGTCAAATCCCAAATCGCCCAACAAGGCCGGCGGGCGCTGTGCATCCACGCGGACGTGAGCAGAGAGTCCGACGTCAAGACCATGGTCGCCTCGACCGTGCAAGAACTAGGCCAGTTGAACGTCTTCGTCGCGAACGCGGGAATCGTCAAGCCCAACCGCCTCTTCGACCAGACCGTCGCCGAGTGGGACGACGTGCTGGCCGTCAACGCGCGCGGAATGTTTCTGTGCTACCGCGAAGCAGGCCGGCAGATGATCGCGCAGGGCCACGGCGGCAAGATCATCGGTGCCTGCTCGAACTCGAGTTTCCGCCCCTCGGTCTCCGGCGTCGCGTACTCGGCAAGCAAGTGGGCGGTCCGGGGCCTGACGCAGGTCGCCGCTCTCGAGCTCGCGCAGCACGGCATCACCGTCAACGCGTACTGTCCCGGTCCCGTCGAGACGGACATGTGGACCGAGATTGACGCGAACGTCACGCAGCACACCGGCGCCCCCCGGGGGTCGACGTACGAGCAGGCCGTGCAGACGCGCATGGCGCTGAAACAGAGGCTGACGCCCGAAGATATCGCGTTGACGGTCAGTTTCCTGGCCGGGCCGAACTCGCGGAACATCACGGGACAGAGTCTGTTGGTCGACGGCGGGATGTATTTCAGCTGAGTGGGAAAATAGAGACAAATCAAAATGACAAGGAGAGAGAAAAAGGCTGAAAACATGTCTCAAACCACAGCTTTCTCGTTTCTTTTCAGAATTGACGCCGAGTGATATTGACTTAGAAGAAGTGATTTCTTAAACATTTCCGTCAAGGATAGAAGGAGGTCGGATATACGATCCCCAGCAATATACTAAACATATACAGCCCTAGCTTTTCCCAGGGTCCTTGATAGACCAACCAGTCAACTTTTCCACCCTGTCAATGTGCTTTCCAGTTTGACACAAGGGATTCGGGACTCACTGAATACTCTACGCCCCAGTCCATGTGCTACGCTGTCATGCCTATCTACCAAAAGATGCCGCTTGTGGGAGGAAAGTCTGGTTTATTTATTTTGAAGGACAAAAGTTGATGGGTTAAGTTTCATCACTTGTTGGTAATGGAACATACGTCCCTATATAGAGCTTCCGCGACAAGCAGATACAAATAAAAAGGAGAGAAAAGAGAAGAGTATCCAACCATCCAAGGTGTAACATCTCAATACATTCATTCCATTCGCCGTCGTCGTTTCCTAGACAAGACGATTTATTTATATAAATCTAGACCTGCCCCAATGCCTGCCCATTGACATGTTCGACGGACTCCTTGACGCCATTAGCCTTAACAACCAGCTCATCAGTCTTCCTCGGTGTTGTCGATGTCGCTGACGGAATCAGCGCCCCCGGCGCATCTCTGGTGCCAAGATAATAAGAGATGTCTCTCCCATCATATTCTCGCGTCGTAAAGCCATTGCCCAGGAACCCGAACGGATTACCGCTCTCATATCTTATGTCGTAGTCCTCGTAGCGCGGTCGAGCCAGTAGTTCAAAGTACAGCAGCCTCGATCCGGGCCACATGGCCAGCGGGCCGTCTTCTTTGCCCTGCTTGAACCAGCTGCGACATCCCGAGGCCCAGGCGGTGCGGCGGAGGTAGAGGTCCGCGTGTTCGACGAAGGCGTCGCACGCGGCGCGGCGCGGGGCCATGGCAGTGATGTTTTCGGTTTGGATCTTTTGGATCAGTTGGATAAAGTGGCGCATGAGGAGCTCGATAATGGGCAGGAATGAGCCGTGGCCTAGTGGGCCGTAGGCACCGGTGACAGTCCAGTAATTTGGTACTACAGAAAGTCAGAACATTTTGCTTACTGCGTTGTTGCTTGCGCGTTGTGAAGCCACGACTCGGACTGGACTTACTTTCGGGTATTCCGATAGACAAATACGATACTGGCTTCTCTTTCTGAATGTCTTGGACGTTCTTGCCTCTCGCCACGATGGGAAAGCGAGGAACCCACGACGTGTTGAATCTGTCAATCACACGACAAATCAGTGCCGGTTCATGATGGACTCAATGGCAAAAGCGCTTACCCTGTAGCACAGATGATGACATCGACCTCGTGTTCCTGTCCTTCGTGATCGACGAAGCCTTTCGAGATGACTCTTTGCATTTCTTTGCTAAAGGTCGTGACATGCGGAAGGGTCAGGGCTTCCAAGAATCCGTTTCCTGGCTGTTGGGTCATGAGCAAAGGAACACTCTGAAACAGGAAAGGGATTTGAAAAAAAAAAAAAAAAACAGCATGATTCTTACCGTTGGTCGCCTACAACCTACGCCGAAGGTTGTGGGAACAATCATGTCGATCAGATCCTTGCGTCCATTCAGCTTCTCGTGCATTTGTCGTGTGGAAAACTGGGATGGGAATGATGCATTAGTTATTGCCCTTCCACAATCACCTATATCTGGGGGTTTCAACGGCATACTTCCTTTGCTTCTTGCGCTTCAGGCGTACCGGTCAGAATAAACTTAAACCGCTGGTTGAGTTCGTCTTCAATGGCCTTGGTGTACGCCACGTAGTCTGGAAATTTCTCGGCAAAGTCTCGTTTTTGTTCTTCCGTGTCTGCAAAATGCCATCAGCTTTATTGGTCATGACTCGCGGCGGCAGGAAGAGAAGACCGACATTGAAAGTTTCCGCCGTTTAAGCCGGCATACTGCTGAGCGAATCCGGCCGTGATCCATGTTGGCGAGCGGACCCAGGTATATAGTTTTTGGACCCTGGGCGCGATGTTTGCCGTCACTTGGATGCCGCTGCTTCCAATGCCGATAACAGCAACCCGTTTATTGTCTAAAGTGGTACTCGCCGGGTAGTTTGCCGTGTGACAAAGTGTGCCTTGAAACGTGTCGAGTCCTTCGATCTCTGGCCATTTCCAGTTGCTAGACACGCCGGTTAATCCAAGACTTCGATTATGATGTCCAAGCTGGGGGAGTTTCTTACTTCAGTACTCCTCCACCATTGATGAGGACCTCAGCTTGATCAACAAATACCTCGTTTGTCAGTAGGTTTTTGACCTGGACGTTCCACAACCCGCCATCTTCGTCCCAGGTCGCCCCGATGATCTCGTGGTTCAGTTTCATGTACTTGCGCAGCTGGAACCGCTCGACAACGTTGGCAAAATATTCCCAAATCTCTTCTGAGTATGAGTAAAAGTGTGACCAGTCCGGTTTCCGCGCCCAGGTAAACTGTTACCAGCTTAGATACGGGTTGAGTGGGACACTGGAGGAGGACAACATACTTGATAGTTCACAGAAGGGATATCGCACGCACACCCTGGGTATCTGCAAGACAAAACACATCAGTTTGGCCGAAGGTTTTTCGTGTCGAATCCAACAAATCGCCAGTCTCACCTGTTCTCCAGCCATGTGCCCCCAATATCCGGGTTTTTGTCGTAACATACCCATTCTACGTTGTTCAGCGACTCGGCCGCGAATTTCGAGAAGCAGATCCCCGATGCGCCTGCTCCGATGTGGATGATTCGGACGGGTCGTTCTGTGCCAGATAGCTGCTCTTGAATGCGATATCCGCCGGCACTCTGTCGAGGCCAGCCATACCGACCTGGAAGGGCTTCGAGGTCTCGATTAATCCGAGCTATTCTCTCTCCAGCGGTGGAGTTTTCGGTGATAGAGCCCATATTATGTTGTGTCTGCTTGCTAAGAGCAAGAAGTGTACAGAACCAGAGGTCGGTACGTGTTGGACACCCTCAAAGCAAACATCAACATATGTAATGTCCTTGAGATAACCCTCGACCGTGATGTATATATTGTTTGATGCTCCTAGAGTCGTTGAGCCTGTATACTTCCTCCATTGTTCGAGAGAGACGTTCTCGAACTCTCGGCTTTGAGTGGATCCTACGCACAGCATGACCGGGCACAATATCACCAGACTTGACCGAACCGCATGGTCGACCTATCTGATCCGGAAACGGTTGCGTGAGTGGTTGCTACTGTCTCTCAACCACAGGTTCTCAGGGAAGGTTGGCCAAGACGGCGTCTTGAATAAATCAAGCACCCGAGCCGCATCTGCAAAGGGGTCCTTTGACCTCTTCGAGTCCATTTCAAGATGCGATCAACCAATCGCGTGGATATAGCGTGAAGGAATGGGGTACGTTTTCGATGGCGACATTGCCCATCCATGTCCAGAGATTCACGGCATGAACTATAGATCAGCCAGAGTCAGGTGGAAGGGCAGCCCTCTGCCTTAGATCTCATCGATGAGCAGGGCCAGGACGTGTGGTCACTCCACGGACTACGGTTTCTTACCTGCCTGATATTTCAAGTGATCAATCTTAGTGACGGTCGACTCTCATAGAGGACACGAAATCGTAAAGAAAGCTTCGGGAGAAACAACGAGATCGAATCTATACAAGATTTTAGACCCTGTTTGACTCCAGAGCGACGTATAGGCACCAAGGCATGATTGAAGCCTGCATAGTTTCGTTGGACGGGTAGCCTCTGGAACTGAGTCCGGAGTCTCCTGCCAACCGGCCCGATATTGGCCCGAGGCCCAGGGAACCCCCTTAGCCACCCCCTCCCCCACTACTGCCTCCCCGGGCCCTCGTTTACAGCTTAGTCATGCGGAGCCCGTATATCGCGGGGTGTTGGATCGGAGCACTCCGAGTTCTCCTGCATGCATTTGCGCTTAGCGTTGAGATACCAAAAAAGTAGTTTCGTCTTCTGCTTTGCATCTAGTCATTGTCGTTCTTGAGCCTATCCGTCCTGCTCACAATTCAGAATAAAATATTTGAATGCCCGAAACGGCAAGTGAAGTGATGGAAGGTGTCGTCTCTGGCAAACAGGCACCTTCGACACAAACACAGGCGAATCAGCCAAATCGCGGAGGACGAGTAGCTTGTGTCCTGTGCCATGCCCGGCGCATTCGTTGCAACGCGTACGACTCTCAACCGTGTTCGAACTGCGCTTCTGCACGAGTTTCGTGCCAGTTGATCGAATCCAAAAGAGGCCGGTAGGTCTTCGTCTCCTTGTCTCATATTATGCCAGTGACATTAGACTGATCAAGAGGCGCAGATATATCCGGCCACGAACCAAGAACTCTCAGGCTCGGTCGTCAAACTCCCGGACTCAGGATGCTGCGAAAACCACGACGGTTACTCATAGCAACCAACAGGCTCCTCCGCCTCCCCCTCAGAAACTGCCAGATTCCACGTTCGACTTTAACAAGTCAGTCGAAGGTGTCTCTCTCAGGATTGAGCCTCTCGATTTTGGCTCCGATGCCTGCATCCCTTCCACATCTCAGCTATCCGCAGGCCATGAAGACCATTCCAAGGAAGGTTCTGAGAACCTCTACGCCCGGTTGAGTGAGCAATGTCTCTCGCCCCCGGAAGCTCGCCACATGCAGGGATTCCAGAGCATCTACCTGGGAGAATCGTGGCTTTTGACGTACGTTGTTCAGAAGGTGATCAGCGCAGACGTAGCATCCGACATCAGCTCTCCATCATCCCTCCAAGTCCCTCTGCCCGCGACCGTCGGCGACAAGCCGGACAATTTCGGCTACGACACCAGGCTCGACGCCGAGGAGATGGAGGTTCTCAACATCAGGGGCGCTTTTGTGCTGCCAGAAAGACGAGTCTCGGACATGCTCATCCAGACCTTCTTCGACAGCGTCTATCCCGCATTTCCCATTTTCGATCGAGCGCATTTTGCACAGCAATACGAATCAAATCAGTTGTCTCTTCTCATCCTGCACGCCATCTACGCCGTGTCGAGCACCATGTGCGACGAAGAAGTCATTGTCGAGTCCGGATTCGAGAGCCGCAACGCCGCGCGCAAGGCCTTTCTCAAACGTGCCAAAGCCCTTCATGACGCAGATTATGAAACCAACAAGGTGACGCTGGTTCAGGCGACTTTTCTCCTTAGCTTCCTGTGGAAGGGCGCCACGGACGAAAAGGATATGTTCTATTGGCTTTCGATAGCCATCGGTAACGCGCAGGGGAAAGGGATGCACAGAACGTAAGCATTCGACTGCTTTGCGCCGTCAAGTATGAGCACGGACTGACACGCCCCAGAACCAAAGATTCGACATTGACGATTCGGGATCGCAGACTGTGGAAACGGATCTGGTGGTCACTCTACGTGAGCACTACCTTCACGCCACCGGAAAGGGATCCCTCGTCTGATACACTAACAGGTCCGAGACCGCCACTGTTCCGGAAACATTGGCCGCCCCATGCGCATCCGCGACGACGATAACGACGTCGAACCGCTAGACGAATCCGATTTTGAACACGACTTCAACCCCAACGCAAGGCTGTCGCCAATATACGGGCAAAGCAGCAGAATCCATATCCTCTTCACCATCGCCATGAGCAAGCTTTCAGTAATATGTACGTATTTCGCAAAAATCACAGCGAAAAGGTTCAAGGAGCTAACTGAGCCGGTACAGTCGGTGCCATCACACTGGCCAAATTTTCCACCTGCCCGTCAAGACAAAGGCTGGACTGTGAGGAACTCGACGCTCAGCTGTCGGAGTGGCGACAACAACTGCCGCCGGAGCTGCACAACGGGGACGGGGCCGAGGACGGCGGGTTCTGGCCCAAGATGCTGGATTTGAGTTACAAGTCAGTCGTCCAATTCTTCCTTTTTCCCCCCCTAAAATTTAGGTTTTCCTCGTTCTGATCCCGTCGTTTGTAGCCATCACCTGATCCTGCTCCATCGGCCCGAAACCAGCAAGATCGTGGTGGACAAGAAACTGCTTCAGTCCCCAGCATACACGGCCACGCGGAGGATTACGGCCATTGCCGACGACTTCCTCGCCTTGGGTCTACTTCGGAAGTCACAATTGCAAATGTAAGGCCTCTTTCCCTACCTACTACCCTTTTGTTCCCCAATCATGCAACATCGTCCCAGAGCTGTTGTCAATACCAAATCAAACCAATCACTCTCCCCATAGTTGTCCCAGCCTCTTCACAGCCCTGACGATGTACGTTCTCATGGCCCGAAGTCCCGACCCCATGCAGCGCAAGCTGGCCGAACACAAGGCGCGTCTCCTGCTGCTTGCCTGCGCCGAGATCGCAAAGACCTGGCCAGCGTGCGACTGGATCATGAAACTGTTCGAGACGATCTTCAAGAACATGGAGAAGCGGTGTCACACACATCAGGGCTACGACAAATCACTGGGAGATGCAACTCAGGTTGATGGCCCGAACCAGAACCAACAGCACTCAACTTCGTCAATACGTAATTCACAGGGCTCGGCAATGCACAGGGAGTCTCAGCATGACCAGGTCTCTCTGAACAGCAATAACAACGGCTACCGCGATCAGAGAGCGTCGAGCCCACAGGTCAACATGTTAGATGCGGGAGTGCTGGCAGATATACCGCTCCACCACCAGTTTCTCAACGTTCCCGAATTCTGTGATCAGGATCTCCTCAGCGTGCTGCCGTTGGACTTTGGACTGCCTCACGATGTTTTCCCCTACATGATGGAAAGTTGAGGTCAAAGTTCTTCGTAAAGCTTTTTCTTTCAAAGCAGATTCTGTCTACCTCTGTACTCCGTCATCTGGTAGCATATGTGCCACCCTATCTAAAGCCAGGATAATGTTTTAACTATTCGAATATCTAACCAGGAACATAATATCCTAAGTCTCCATTCTCGACCTCCAGCTGTGTAAAGCCGTTGCCCAGGAATCTCCAGCGGTTCTGCAGTTGAAACAAACATATTAGCTCACTATGGTCTTTATGTATATAAACAACGGACCAAAAACACAATTTTTCTTACCTTACTGCGGTAGTCGATATCGAAGTCTTCTCCACGAATGTTCTCCACCATGTCTTTCTGGAAGATTGTTAGAGGTTCACTGGCAAATATCGTTCCATAGATGGCATGTAAAGTAAGCACTCACATAATGTAGAATACTTCCAGGATACAACGCCGTCACTCTGCCGTCCACTTTCCCATTCTTGTACCAGCTCCTAATCGCGCGAATCTGGTTAGTTCTGAAAGGTCCGAACCAGGAGAGACGAGAGGAAGAAAAACGGGGAAGAGTTCCTCCTTGCACTTTTGTGTTTGGCTTCGCTCACCTGCATCCACTAGACCAGACAGTCCGCTTCATAAGCTCGTCCCCCCAAACATTCCAATCACTTTGGATCTGCGCCTTGACCTCGAACGACTTGACGTCTTCCCTTGCCATCTTGACCAGCCACTTCAGCACATACTCGGCGGTCCAGTCAATCGCGGACGTCAGGCTCCCGTGCCCAACCGGACCCGCGGGACCCATGAACATGAAGTAATTCGGCTGTCCGTTCGTAGCAAGGGAGAAGTAGCTGGTCGGGTCGTCCTGCCATTCGTCGGCGAGGGACCGGCCCTTGCGGCCGAGCTGTTGCCAGCGAGGTTTGAACGAGACGTCGAAGCCAGTGGCCATGACGATGGCGTCGAAGTCGCGGTGCTGCCCATCTGCGGTGCAGACGCCTGTCTCGTCGATCTCCACGATTGCGTCGTCGACGAGCTCGGCGTTGTCCTGTTTCAGGCACTCGAGGTAGCCTGTGCCGGGGGTTAGACGCCGGCCTATGTTGCGACTTAGTCGGACCCATAACATCGATTCAAGTGTTTTCTTGTTTAATGTCAAGAACTCGGCATACTTACAACCAAGAGACCAATTCGGCACCAGCTTTTCGATCAACTTTTGGTTCCCGCCCAGTCGCTCGTACATCAGAGCCTTGACACCTTTCATGGCTTCGAGATTTGTCGGGGCTCCTTCGATGAGCTAAAACAGAACGCGGGGAAAAACTCGTCAGCGTTTCTGTTGGAGGACTCGACTTGGATTGTGTTGCAAACTCACCGCCGAGTAGAACGTGTTTTGCACGTGGGCGAGCTTGTGTCGTAGTTCTCTCAACTCTTCGGGATGCGACTTAAATCTAGCTTGTTCCTCGGGCGTATCTGCGAGCACCGTTATATCAGTCCACAATCTGATCAAAGGCAACAATGTGTGGTCATGGGAATATTTCTTACATTCAGGATTACTACCTGGAGCTTTCGAAAAGTCTTCCGCAAAGGGGGCCGAGATCCACTGGAACAAAAATCTTCATCAATACCATCGAACCGACCTTTCAATGTTGGGGCGTTTGGGAAGTGTCGGCAAAACATACGGCTTTCGATCGAATAAAATTGACCATCTTGCTCGCAATCTTCTGCATTTCCGGCACAATCTGGATCCCCGACGACCCGTTGCCGACGACGGCGACACGCTTTCCGGAAAAGTCATAATCGCCGCGCCAGTTGGCTGAGTGGCACAGGTGCCCCTTGAATTTTTCGAGGCCAGGAATCGAAGGCCATGACCAGTGGCTGCGAATCAAATAGTCAATCTCAAAGTTCGGTGTCCATGTCGACACTGGCTTTTCTACGGAGGGAGGGGCGGATTAACGAGATAATGGATACGTACTTGAGAACCCCCGAACCATTGATTAGCACATGACACCAGTCACTGACCAGTTCGGTCCCTTTCAAAACCTGAAGCTTCCAGACTCCACTGTCTTCGTCCCAGACAGCCGATTTGACCTCGGAATTGAGCTGAATGTCCCGGTCAAGATTGTACTCTCTGGTGACCTTTTTGAGGTATTCTTGGATCTCTGCGCCAGTGGCATAGCTGGTCTTGATGTCAGGACTTTGTCGAGGATGGGCCTAAGTGTTCTGGATGGGAGAACAACTCACTAATGGCTCCAGTCGGGGTTGGGAATGTCGACAAAGGTATATATATGCTAATTGAAATGAGCAAGGGGCCGATATGAATCTGCACAGGAAAGAGAAACATACAGCGGGAACATCGCACATCACCTGGTCAAGTCGAATTGTCAGTATCTCGACCACAAATACGGAGAGCTCTTCGGACATACGCCAGGATATCTGTTCTCGTACCAAGTCCCACCGATCTCGGGCTCTCAAACAGTCAGCAAACGCAAATTCACCTCATCGACTGCCATTCGCTCACATTCTTCTCATATATCACATGCTCAATGATATCGTCCAGCTTGTGGGTCCGCTGGATCTTGTTCGCCATCGTCAACCCTAGCAGAGCAATTTTTCAGCATGATGGACTCTAATGTCGTTCCCGGTGCTCTCCAAGGGAAGCCGGAATGGCTCATTTCTTCAAGTTTTCCAACTCACCACTGAAGCCCGCGCCGATGGTGACGACTCTTACACGAAAATTCGGCTTAGCCAGAAACTCGTCTCGTATCTCGACCCAGTTCGCCGGCTTCTGGTGTTCGTGATGACTCGAAAACTCCTTGACGAGGAAACGGTCATCACGATCGATGGCATTGGCAATTGGTTTCTCCGCCGGACTGTCTAAGTTCACAGCACCAGCGGCGGAAAGCGCATCAACATCCACAAGAGCCATTGTTTCCCAAAAGCGTTTGTAAGTTGTATATAACTTCCGAGAACGACTGAGCTGCCTTCCTTAGAAGTGCCTTTGGATCGATTTGAAAACCGTATGAACGACGCACCCACAATCCCACGTCTTGTTCCGACACTGACAATTCCACTTAGACCATATATGTCTTCCACTTCCCTTTCCTCACTGACACGATCAAAGTATATGGATAGGAACTTAACCGAATCCAAAATGTGGGGACTCCTGGTCAAACCCCTCAGTACGACTAACGAATTACCGCGGTTAGAATATCATGGCCTCAAGATGTGGCATCGGATCATACCACCACAGAGTCAGGGATGCAAACACCTGTCCAATAGACTGAAGATCAACGACCTCAACTTACTAGCACACTACAAGTGACTTGAGACCGAAATGCCCTGACCAAACCCCTCGAACAAACAACAGGATTAACCAAGAGACCCTCCCCACCGATTGGGTGAAGCCACCGGGATCTTGGCAGAAATCACAATGTTCGGGCCCGAAAAGCAGGAGACGATCAAGACGCCGCCGCCATTAAGATCTATGAGCGGTTAGGCAAAAAGAGCAAATGAGCATAATTTCTATCACTAGGATCAAACTCATCGCCACTTAGCTCCTAGATACGATGACAAAACAGCGTACCGAGATCTGCTCGGTCTCTATACTTGTTTCTGTTATCCTAGGCTTTTACCTACTCTGAGTTCGTCAATTGGAAACCGACAAACCTTGTCTCGGTGGAAAGACTCCATTGATCCCCGTGGGGAGAGTTTTCCATCTCCCCAAAAGTCGACGTGACTTTCATGAAGCCGAAAAGCTCTTTTTGTTTGTGATTGGTAGGTTGGGACTCAAACCCGGTGTTATGCTCAACTCAGGGCCCAAGAGAGAGAGAGAGAGCCACTACTAACTGTATATCATAGGCTGTTATAGTGTGGGAAAATTCTTGGGGTGTCTTTGGCACAAAAGGGGGGTCCACGGTCTCGAAGGACCCACTGGACTCGCGAGGCTGCTCTCTTCGCGATTGAGAATACGAATACTAGCGTTTGATCTCGAGCGCTCGTGGTCCTCTTGAGTTCACGAAGGGCTGAGTCGAAAGTTTACACCGCTCCTCTTCCCCGGCTTTGTGGGGAATATCGATATATATCAGACCACCGTCGTCGTCCGAGCGGAATTCTTCAAGACTCTCAACCTTGATTGAGATCCATGAGAGAGATCCAGACTTGAGACCTACCTCTCTATCAGTCGAGCCGTCTATTCGGCGATCTTACAAGGTAGACCACTCTCACCCTTCGATCTCTCGAGGAGGCAGACTCGCTTCCCACTGATCGCCATCATGAACAAGTTCCAACTACTGTGTTTGATATACATTACCTTTGGTGGCGCCTTTTACGGATATGACTTTGGTACGTTCCATGTTTGTGTATTCATTCATCTCCATGACTCCCCACCAGACGAACCTTTTGAGACACACGCCATCGCCAACCCACCTCATTTGCTGATCACCATTCTGCATTCCAGGCATCATCTCGTGCGTTCTTGGATACTCCGAATTTATCACCTACTATGGTTTCACCCCGACCACTATCGGCGCCTTCAACTCGGCCTACTACGCCTCGTGCGCCGTGGGGACCGCCATGAACGCATATCTCCCCAACAAGTACGGCCGGCTGTGGACCATCCGGATTGGGTGTTTGATTTCGTTCGTGGGCATCATTCTGCAGACCGCGGCCGTCAATTTCGCCATGCTCTTGGTCGGCCGCATCATCGGTGGCGTCGCCACGGGGATCATCTTTGGAATTTGTCCCGTTTATGCCAGTGAGATATCTCCACCGCAGATGCGTGGAAGGGTGGGGGCTCTCTTTGCGTACGCTTTCCTTTTCTTCCTCGTTGTTACTCGAGATGTCATTCTGACCTTCACATCCGGACTTTTCTGTTGCATGAACTGACCGTTTCTTTTTTAACCGTGATCAGACTCAACATCTCCTTCGCCAATTGCCTCACCGTCTGGATCGGACTAGGTCTGTACTTCATCCCCGGACAGGCCGCCTTCCGCATCCTCTTCGGGTTCCAACTTCTCCCCGGAATATGCATGCTTGCGGGCTCACCGTGGATGCCCGAATCACCCCGGTGGCTGGCCCTGCAGGAGCGATATGAGGACTGTCTCGTCGTACTCAAGCGCATCCACGGCAATGAAAAGGATGACCATGATTCGTTCTTTGCCCGCGAGTTCCATCAAATCCGAGCCCAGCTCGAGTTGGAGAAGCGGGATAAGATCGCAGTCAAGGACATCGTGTTGAAGCCTTCTTATCGTCGACGGGTGATACTGATCATGGCATTTTATTTCTTCCAACAGTACGTCCCACATCTTCCCTTCCAAGAAGAAGCTGACGAGGTTGGCACAGAGCCACGGGCATTTTGCCTCAGGCGGTCTACCAAGTTCAAATCTACACGCTCTTGCAAACCACCCCGGTGATGTCCCTCGTTCTAGTCGGAGTCTGGGGCAGTGTCTCGACGTTCGCCGTCCTCAGTCTCGGCTTTTGGTTTGACAAGATCGGCCGTCGAAATGCACTGGTAGGTTTAGACCGAAATCTCTCCTTGTTGGTTCTCTTCGGTCTGACAATCTCGCAATGTGATAGTTCCTCTCCTACGCAATCATGATTCCTGCATCTGTCATTATCATCGCTCTCTGGGCTTCGTTTGAGAACGGCGGACAGACCAACCTTGGCTTGGCAAAAGGCATCAACGTCGGTATCTTCCTGACCGTGTTTGGATATGCGGCTGTTATGAATACTTTTGGCACGACGGTATGCATTCCTCTCTCGCATACACGAGAGAAGTCCGTTCCAAACGACAAATTACTCATACAGTCTCCCTTCCTCTAGTACGCATCCGAGATCATGCCGACCAAGATCCGCGCTACGGGCGTGGCGGCCGGCTACATCGTCTTCAACGCCATGGGCGTGCTGATGACCCAGACCGCGCCCCTAGCAATTGGCGCCATGAGATGGAAGTATTTTATCATCTGGCTCGTCCTCGACTGTCTCTACGTGGTCATTGTGTACTTCTACTATCCCGAAACCAAAAACAAGACGCTCGAGGAGATCGCCGGCGTGTTTGGCGACAAGGTTGCCGAGTCGTGGGAGGAGACGAAGCACTTTGTCGAGGAGGACCATGGGGTGGTTCAGCCCGTGGCCCTCGTCGACGAGAAGGTCACTACTCCTCAGGTGGTTTCGGCGCCACCTCAGCACATTGAGACTGTCAGGTCTGCGGCTTAAGAGACGTCAGCGTGGGCTGTCTGGAGAGGTGTAGCTATGGTATGGTTATGGTCTTTCCATTTGAGAGCTTGATCGATCTCAGAAGAGCAAAAGGTCGAAAAGTCGTTACAGGTGGTTGCTGTCGAGCGCACACTCGACATATTCGTTCTGGCAAATGGCTCGTTTCGACATATACGTAAGCATTCCATCATTGACACAAGCAATGAATGGATGTTTCTCCCAGTTCTTCGCAATAAATCACTCAACTGCCCTGGCGATCCTTCTGATATACTGCTATGTCCCTGAGACTGTTCCCGCGAGCGTCAAGGATGCGATCAAGAGAATGTTTTTTTGCTCGCTCGCAATAGATAAAATCGCCACGCCTCGCTCGGAAATCC
Organism: Phialophora chinensis; assembly: GCA_016109575.1. Taxonomy (NCBI): domain Eukaryota; kingdom Fungi; phylum Ascomycota; class Eurotiomycetes; order Chaetothyriales; family Herpotrichiellaceae; genus Phialophora; species Phialophora chinensis. The sequence continues at coordinate 2,023,879 of JADWPU010000003.1, read as the reverse complement.
GTTCCGACGACAATTGTATTCATCTGTGCATCGATATGTACAGTCAATAGCCTCCATGTGCATCGCTTCACGGTGGAGCCGAAGATCGAGGATGCCGCTGTCCCTGAGCACGTCCTGTGAGGAAAGATCAACGCATTGCCATACTATCCAAACCGTGAACAGCATCCGAGGTGTGTTGCTCCAGACTGGAACCCAGAACCTGTCAAATGGGTGGAAATGAGACTTTTTGACATCCAAGGCCCTCAAGATGCCGTCTCGATCTTCTGGCGTAACGACTAACTAGAATCGACAAAGCGCCATTGGCCCGCGCCCGTGTGCTCGGTTTTCTCTCCAAGACGCCGTCTTGGTCTTTCTTTGGCCTCGGCATCCCCTTCAACCCCATTCGATGTGTGTGTGGCGCTACGACAAGGACGGCCCCGACGAGAAACCAAAAAGTCTCCCTCGATTTCCCCGTGCCAGTAGTTCCAGCCGGCTATGTCCCAGCTTGTCGTCTGCATCGGCAACATTGAGGCAGAGGGCGCGTGCAATCGTTTTGCAAACCGGCCACTTTCGATTGCAAGATCGATCGTTATTGACCTTTACCGACCTTTGTTTGCGCCTCTTTGCTCCAGAAAAGGGCGATTGGATAGCCTCACGACCAAAGAGCTGTGCAATATCTGGTCAAACTCCAAGACTCTCGATTCGGTTTTTATATTCGGTCTTGAACCCGCGGACTAATTTTGTTTTGCGGTGGTATAAAAGAGTAGGCCCCCTGGTAGCATGATGAAATACAGCTGGCCCATACATACTCCAAGGTAAAATTGTCCAGAAAGTGAAAGAGGAATTTCTTTACACCCATCCAACACAGCTACAAGGCAAGCAATAATACCAACACCAACCTAACTCGATCAAAAATGGGTTCTGTCAGCCCCTTGCCCTCGCTGGGCAAGGAAAGAACAGTCCCAACCTTCCCGTGGCGCGCCCGTGGCCTCGTCTCCTCGGGCCTGCCCTTCCCTGTACTGGTCGCCCGACACGTGGATCGACTGGCCAAAAATCGCGTCTTCCTCGTTGTGTCGGGGTCGCTGGCGAAGTACACAGATTGTGTGACGAGGCTGAAGGCCGCGCTGGGAGATAAGCTGGTGGGAACAAACCTTGGATTTCCAAGTCACACTCCATGGACACACGTATTGAAGCTGGCTGAAGAAATGTGAGTTTTCCCCCCCGAATTGCAATCTTTTCGACTTCTCTATTGTGTGAAAGGTTTTAGACCACGCCGTCCTTCATTTCTGAACGATATACCCATCCAAAAATGGGGGAAAGCAATGACCTCTCTAACTCGTAAGGGGTTGATAAAACAGAAAACAAAGCAACGCCGATATCGTGGTCACATGTGGCGGCGGCTCCATCACCGATGGCGTCAAGCTCGCCGGGTTGAGTCTCGCCAACGGCCTCACGTCCCTCGACACCCTCGGCGCCATGAGCGACAAGCTGAAGGCTGCAATGCAGCACGACATCGACTACAAATACGTCACGGACTCGGATCCTCCAGACGTGCACGCTCCCCCGTTCACCATGATCAACGTCCCGACCACGCTTTCGGCCGGGGAATACTCGCCCTACGCCGGCGGGATCGATGCCACGGACGGCGTGAAGAAGATCTTCGTCCACCAGGGCTTATTCGCGGACGTGGTCATTCTGGATCCAGAGCTGGCGGCCCATTCGCCCGAGTGGGTGTGGATGAGTAGCGGGGTAAGGGCGATCGACCATTGCGTCGAGCTATTGGGAAGCCTGAACCCGGCGATTGAGAAGGAGACAGACCAGGCGGCGGAGAAAGGACTGGTTTTGCTGGTCAGGGGACTTTTGAAGCTGAGAAAGAACCCGCAAGACCTAGAGGCAAGGCTGGAGACGCAGTTTGGCTCTGTTTTGGCCATGGACGGTACGTGCTCGAAGGCTCTACTTGAACTGTCCAATCGGCAGCCTATTTCCTCGGAGACGAATCGTACTAATTTGCTTTTGAACTTGCAGGACTATGCAGGGGCGTCCATCTCGGCGCATCGCACGCCATCGGCCACGAACTCGGCACCATGAACGTCGCCCACGGCCACACATCCTGCGTCCTCTGCCCAGCAGTCATGAAATACAACGCCCACGTCAACGGACATCGCCAGCAACGCGCCCTCGACGCCCTCTGGTCCGACCCGTACATCCGCGAAACGCTGGAGACTCGTCGCCAACTAACCAATTCGTCCACCGACCTCGGGGACACCCTAGACGCCATATTTCGCGAGTTTGGGATGCCGCGGACCCTGAAGGAGGTCGGGGTGGAGGGTGAGGAGAACTTGGCGGAGCTGGCGAGAAAGTGCCTGGAAGATCCGTGGTGCCGGACGAACCCAATCCCGCTGGTTACTGAGGAGGAAGTAATGAAGATCCTGAAGATTGTAGAGAAGTGAAGTCGAAAAAGCTTAGCTCTGATGGCAGGCGTGGCAACACGATTGCTTGATGTGATTAGAAGTGGGGACAGAGAATGGTCGGATGGAAAACATACATAAAGAGACAAAGAAAAGCCGAGAGAGGCAGCATGGCGTATGTGGTCAATCTGACACAAGACCTCGCGATCATCGACTCTGACAACACCGTCTTCAAGACGAGCTTAACTCGTCATTCCACCAAAATCCAAACAATCATCATCATTAGATTTGTATAAATCTCTCCGTCTCAACCAACCAAAAAAGACACATTTCTTTCCTATTCCTCTCCCCTCTCATCCCATTAAGCAATCGCATTCAGAGCCACACCGGCCATATTATGCGAGACGGCCCAATTGAACCCCCATGGCCCAGCACCCGCACGGAGAGTCGGGTGGGGGAAACTGTTTAATTTGTCAGCTTTGAGGCGGGCAAGACGGCGACATATTGTAGGCGGGATCTGCAAAATGGGGGAAGGGATCCACTGGTACTAACACATGGGATGGGTCGTTGAGTGGTGGTGTCTTTGATGGGGGGGGTCAAGTTATATATTTCGATAGAGGGTTCTGAAAGGCTAGAGAGGGATATTAGATATACCATTTACCACACATACATATATACACTTATACACTTGAAACTTGCATACATAAATATATGCACCACAAGCATATATACAACTCCGCCATCCTACTCTTTCACACCATCTGATTCGAGCCCACCATAATGAAAGCCGTAATCTGGACCGGCAACCGCGCCGACCTCGTGACCGACCGCCCCTTGCCCCGCCTCCGCCCGTCCTACCTCCTCCTCTCCTGCGTCGCCATCGGCCTCAACCCGACCGACGCCAAATCCATCGCGACCCGCCGCGCCGCCCCCGGCGGTCTACTCGGCAGCGACTTCGCGGGCGTGGTGCTCGAGGTCGGCGCGGAGGTGACAAAGGCGTTCCGGCCCGGTGATCGCGTTTGCGGGTTCGCGCACGGTGCGAACTGGAACGCTGTCGAGGACGGGGCGTGGGCAGAGGTCATCGTGGTCAAGGGGGACTGTTGTATGAAGGTGCCGGAGTGCTGGGGTTTCGAGGAGGCGGCGACGGTCGGGGCCAGTGCGATTACGGCGGGACAGGGGCTGTTCCAGGAGATGGGGTTGAGGGCGCCTACGGTCGAGGGCGGGAGTGCTTCTGTGGGGAAAGAATATGTCTTGGTATACGGTGGGAGCACGTCTGCTGGGACGCTGGCTATTCAGTTTCTGACGCTGTACGTTTCTTCCGAGCCCGCCACTCACTCTCGCTCCTTCTATCTCTCTGCTCAAACCTCCACCTTTATGTACTAACTTAGCAGCGCCGGCTACACCGTCGTGACAACCTGCTCCCCCCGCAACTTCGACCTCTGCAAATCCCGCGGCGCCGCCGCCGTATTCGACTACCGCGACCCGACCTGCGCCCAGCAGATCCACGCCTACACCCAAGGCCAGCTCGCCCTGGTCTGGGACACCGTGGGCTCCTCCGACGGTGTCGCCATCTGCATGGCCGCCCTCTCGACCGATCCCAGCACCGACAAAAAATACGGCACAATCCTCTTCAACGACATTCCGCGCCAGGACGTCAAACACAGCTTCAGCGTCCTGGTCACCTTTGCCGGCGAGGCGTTTGACAAGTTCGGCAAGCACTTCCCAGCCAGTCAAGAGAATTTCGACTTTGCAAAGACGTTTACGAGCCTCGTCGAGGGCCTGATGGCGAGTGGACGGCTGAAGGCCCATCCGGTCAGACTGGTCCCACGTGGTCTGGTCGGGATGCTGGAGGAGGGAGTGCCGATGATGGACCAGGGGGGGGTGTCGGGGTTCAAAGTTGTCGCTAGGATAGCGGAGACGCCGTAAAAATTAATGTAAAATGGAATGATGCGTTTTTCATTCACTCCCTCCCTCATATTCTTCTTCCTTAGATTTTCTCGCATGGCCTGTCTGCTTCGAAGCATCCTGAAACGACATTGGCGTGACTGCTCGGCTCGGTCGCACTTTTTTTTAGTATAGCTAGCTGTCACGACGGTAAAAAGTATATCTAGAAGGAAGCGTAAGGTCTCGCAATAAATTACAAAACTCACCGTCTTTATCTAAGGCTAGGATTCGGGCTCTCATCCTAGCAGTAGTGATATTTATAACATTTTAGCTATCTTCGACAATATGTTTTCGAGATAGATATTTTTACATCCATCTACATAGATATACTCTCTCTCTTGATATCACTCCTAAACCACGCTTTCCTGAGACTTAATTAATCTTATCAACTTAAAACTTACTCTCGTTAAGATAGATCACTGCACAACCCTAAGAATATAATTACGAACCTCTTTCATTTACGGTGAGACCCATCCCACCTGAGACCCTATTTTGATCGCCCTACATGTCATGAACTGCTGGTCCAAGTCATATAAGCTAAGAGGTCCAAGATCTAGCCACGAATTGCCATGATTCTTAGTCTTTTTGGGCGATCCCCAAGAGACTGTGGACCTCTTCCTGACAGAAAGTTAAAAAGGGCGTCGAAGAGGGGCCGGTCGATACGCTGCTAATTTTAGGTTCTAGGCTGGCGCTGGTACGCGGTGGAGCAGGGTCAGGATGAAGGGTGAGTGTGAAGGTGAGTGAGGTGAGTGCAAAGCTGAGAGGGAGGGTAAGTACGTCGTACATGAGCTCTGAGCAGTTTTTACTTTTCTTTTACAGCCAAGAACGCACCGAAATCCAACTGGTGCAGCGGGAGCAATGGATGAGCTCCAAGTGAGGCTCCTGGACTTCGGACTCACTGATGGTTGACAACTGTCCGTCCTATCTCAGTCGCAGCCGGTGCGTCAGGACTTCTACCACTATGGCACACATGACCGGGTTGCCGAGTCAGTTTAAATTAACACTTCTATCGTAGCACGGATTCGAGCATTAGAGACACTCATTGTATTGGTACGCTCTCTGACTTTCCTTTGCTTTTTCATCCACCGACAAGACCGCCCGCCCGAACAGCCCGACCTCTGTTTTTTTGGTCGTGGAGCTTTCAGTAAGTGTAATACCAGTCGTCCATATCTTCAATGCGACGCTTTCCTTCGCGGACCTCTTTGTTGACTCGCTTGAAGTACAGCTCCATGGCGCAGATAACCACGAGGCTGACGAAATAGAGACCCAGAGAGAGATAGATGCCAGTCTAAAGCAGAACGAACAATGAGCACGGCCCGAGGCCTTTGCAATTTGCCTTTTCACGGGTGACTTACCTGGTAGAGGGGGCTCTCGGAGGTCTTGAAAGCAGCACCAGACACCATACCGCCAATGCCAGACCCGATGAGGGCGGTCGCCGATGCAACCGCTCGCTTCGAGGTGGACTTGATGTTGTTGGCCTGCCACGCCAGAATGACCATGGGACAGTACTGGACCATGCCTAGACCTAGAGATGGTGTCAGGTTGTGGCCCCAAGTCGACGTCGACACAACTTACCAAGGAAGACGCCAAAAAATCTGGCGGCAGGGGTTTTGACATATGCCGTGAGAAACATCCCGGCGATGGTCAGAGTGTGATGAACAAGTAGAACTGGGCCTCGGAGGTGTAATCTGTCAGAGATCAGGCTGGACAAAAACGTGACAATGGCCGCAAACACAAATGGCGGCGCGGTGAGTATCAGGCTATCCGACGAGGAGAATCCCATTCCCTCTCTCAAGATCAAGGGCGTGTAGAAGTTGTAGGAGAAGCCGGGAACCACTGAAGAGAAGATAAGAAAGGCCCAGCAATAGAGCTTCCAGTCCTTCAGATGGTTCAGGACCTTGCGAGTGGTAATTGGGTCTTGCTCTGCATCACCCCTGTCGGCATTGATGCGCTCCATGACGAAAGCCTTCTCGTTCGGCTTCAGGAATCCATCGGCCTTGTCAGGGAAGTCGATGAGGAGGAGGAACCCGGCGACGCAGATTCCACAGGTGATGCACCCTTCAATGATCATGATCCCTTTACGCGCCATTGTCAGTATATACACACTAATGGTGTATCTGGCTGATTTTGGCACTTACATCTCCAACCGGCATAACCATGGATCCCATCCATCTGGGTGAATCCGTAGGCCAGAATCCCCGCAAATCCATTCGCAAGGACCGACAGCATCCAGAAGCCGGCGAGACGCTTTCCGAGTTCGTAGCGAGTGTACCACACAGAGATCAGGAATGTGCAGCCTAGTCACGTCAGGGCCTGCCTGGGTCATTGATATCTTGGAATATGGGGCCATACCTGGTAGGAAACCGGCTTCTGTGATACCAAGGAGGATTCTACAGGCTAGAAAGTCGGTCCACGTCTTCGTGAAGCCCATTCCAATTGTAATCACCCCGAAACACAGGCACAGGAAGGTCAACCAGATCCGGGGACCAATCTTTGGCAGCACAAGATTCTGGAAAACACCACCAATTTTAGTTTCTCGGGCGCGCACCTACATTGGGGTGTCGACAAGGAGATACTTACGCTGGGAAGTTCAAACGCTCTGCAAAATTGGTCAGCCTCGCTCCACATGGCCCTTGAATCAACATGGACGCACCATACTTACATGTAGAAGGCGAAGAACACCATGACAAGGACGCTGTAGCGGTTCCCAACATTGAGCTTCAAATCTTCCAGCATTCCCGCCACCAGGGCAAAGGACATGTTGCCCCGATCGACCAGGGAGACAGAGTACATGCAGCCGAGAATGGGGAGGAGCCTCAAATCGATTTTACGACTAGAGAAAAAAGGTCAGCATCTTTCATACCGCGGCATACGTTGACCGTAACGGGGGGCCTGCCGACATGAGCTTTTTCTGCTCCTTGGGGGTGAAAGTGGTCATCATATCATGATGCGTGACTTCGATGCTTTGCTTCTCAAGACCAATGTCCTCAAGCGGTTCGAGGGGCAGAATCGCCTTTGCTGCCATCGTTTCGTTGATCGAGTGCTCGGTTTGTGTGGGTGGTAAAAAGTACTCGACTACTGCCAGAGGGAGACTGCCTCGAAAACGTGGGGACAGGGATGAACGATTGATATATGGGCTTCCTTTCGAAGTCGAGAGACCCGACAGATCGGCTCGCTTGGCGTTCAATGGTTCAAGACGTGGCCACAATCGACTCCGTTGCTTGCAGCCCTTTCTCTATCTTGGCATTTCTCTATCTTGGCATTCCGAGGGAGCCAGTATGGATACAGTCGAGCTCTATTGTCGTGCTATCCAAGTCGCTGAGCCAGTCAGCATCTATTCCGATCCTATGTGGAGCTCCCCTGGCTTGGCCCTCTGGGGCCCCGATTTCCTTGGTTTCCAGCCGAGGCATTCCCCGGAGTTTGCAAAGGCCAGCAGGAAACCTTGCATTCCAAGAGGTTAGACGATACACCGGCTCCATTCGCTAGCTGCAAGTCAAGAATGCCCCATCGAATGAGGATCTTAGCCTGAGGATGGGAGCCAGGAACGGAATGACTCCAGATGTCTCAATGTCCTGATGTCTTGATTGTCGCATTCCCGTGGTTCAAGGTCGAATGCGAGTTCCACTACTAGGTTACGGACGCGGCTCCTAGCTTCCAAGCTGTTCTTCAGATTCATGAGTTGTACTATGTCTGGGAAAATGAATGTGAGGCTACCATGGGAGCGGTCGTGTTCGACGAAGTGCCCAACATGCTTTGGTTGACACAGTCGAGGTTTGGGCTTATACGTGCATGACTACTTGGGACATGTTTATCCCGGCGCCCTAACTCCATCCTCTGTTCGTTCCAAGCCACTGAAAGATATTTTTTATAGTTCGGGCTGCACCCCGATGTCCTCGGTGCTGGTATGTCCAGAACTCATGACCACCCCACACGACAGAATTTGGCGGGCTACTTTGCGCGCCCGTTTGCCGCCTTTCCGACCTCCCAGGGCACGGTACCATTGACTGTCTTCGTCATTGTCACCCATTCCCTCCAGTTGATCTTTCTTGTCATCCACCAGAAGTGGGGATAAGAGAAGGGCATGGTGTACGTGTTCCAGCCCGCGTCGTTCTTGTAATATGTCACACTGAGAAAGTGAGGTCAGTCAAGTCAACGACAAGATGAGAGGAGCTGGAGGTGGCGCGTCGAACAACCTACCAGTCGCTGCGAGCCCAGACAAGGCTTTCTGACTGTAATCGCTGAACGTCGTTGTTATACGCTTGTTCGCGATTGCGTTCTGGATACATAGCCAGCTTGACACCACGAGCCTCGCGCCGAATGATTTCGCGTATGGCTTTCGCAGCAAACCTCGCTTGTTGTTCCCAGAGATTTTGCTGTGAGGACCAGACTGTTGCTGAATTTGGTCCAAAGCAGAAAAACATATTGGGGAACTGCGAGGTAGCCACTCCGTACAGCGCTTCCGGATGAGCAGACCATTTTTCCTGGAGGTCGATCCCACCTGTACCAGTGACCTTTTCATGATCCAAGAAGTTGGCTACGTTGAACCCAGTGCCATAAATGATCACGTCGAACTTGGTCTCCTTCTCCTCTCCTGTGATTTTGTCGGCAGATACCACCCCTTCCTCGGTGTAATGCACCAGGCGATCTCTTGTGACGGTACAGTTGCGCTTGGCCAGCGAGGTATAGAAATTGTCCAACCGAAGTGGACGCTTACAGTAATCTAATAAGCAACACTGGCGTTAGCAACCATGTCAGAAAGGTGTCCTTTGGAGGCATTACACTTCGAGTTTGGCCGTACGATCTCTCGCAGCTTGGGGTCCTTGACTTGTGATTCCATAAAATCAATCGCCATCTTCGTCATCAAGTCGTTCTGGGGCGAATTATCGGTCGCCGCTTTCTTGCCAAACAGCATCATTCGCACATTCATGCGCTGTCGTACAATCCAGGCAAAACCCGGAACCCATTTGAGCGCCCATCGGAAGAGTCTGCAAGATTCTCAGTCAGCTCCAGTGTTTATATCGAGGCCACGGGGCATGTCCAGATTGTCTGTGAAGAACCGTACCCAGAGTATTGGAAATCCGACCGGGGGACGCAAACGGGGGGAGTCCTCATGTAAACCTGAGAGCTGTCAGAATTGATATCAAACCAAAGAGCAACAAGCAACTCACCGTCAAATGACCAACTTTGTCAATAATCTCAGGAATGATTTGTGCGGCGCTCGGTCCGCATCCGATCATGCCAACCTTGAGACCGGTGAGATCGAAGTCGTGGCGCCAGTGAGCCGTGTGCCATGAGACGCCCTTGTACCTCTCACGGCCCGGAGTATTCCCAAACTTCGGACGGTCGAGGCTGCCCACACATTGGCACACCACGTCGGAAATCCAGTGTTCGGTACGTCCAGACTTGTCCGCAACCTCGACGTGCCACGCGAAAAGCTGGTCATCCCAGAAGCACGCCTTGACGAAGCTGCCGAACCGTGTGCAACGATCGAGCTTGTAGTCTTTCGCGAATTGCGTGTAGTATTGCTTGATTTGAGGCTGAGTGGCATAGAAGTTTGTCCAGTCTATTTCCAATCCAGTCAGCAATGTTTCGGCGAAGTAACAGGGGGAATTTCGGCAGCCTTGAAAGGATACTGACATTTCCAGATATAATAGCTGGTGGTATAGATCATGGCTGGCACGTCACAGGCACAACCAGGATAAGTGTTTTTCTCCCATACGCCACCATAGCTATCCAGAGCATCGAATATTTGCATGTCTTCATGCTTCAAAATGCCCTGTTTCAGCAATATACTCGCTTGCTGGATCCCTGACACGCCGGCACCGACAATGATAACACGCCGTCGTCGCTCCGGAGGAACTGAGGACGCCTCGGCCAACAATTGGGCTCGGTCAAAAGTCCCGGTCTTCTCGAAGCCAGAAATGGCTCCATAGTCGTTACCGTCGACAGTGCCGGCATCGAAGGTTTTGACTGGTTGAGGCACCAGGACGGGTCGTGTGAGCAATGGGCGAGTCTCATCAAGGAGCGCCATGCCAGCAGGAGTTGTCAGGCTGGCCGGAAAAGTCAACAGAGTAAAGGGAATGTCGAATTGGGAGATGAACAGACAGCCACGAGCATTCACTCGTTATTCAGACTTTTAAACAGCTTCTTCGCAACGCAATTGTGGCAACCGTCAGGTTCAAGCATCAAAGGTGCTTTGCAAGGAGATCCTCACCTGATCGAAACCAAGGCTGAACGCCGGTGCTCCGACCAACACAGAATGAAAGCTTCTCATTTCTGCCATCATTTACGCACAGGAAACCACCACTTTGGCTTCCGATACATATTTCTGCTGTCTTATCCCGTCACCTCGAGACGGTGGCTTCTTACCCCGGGTTCGGAGATCGGAGTGTTGTGAGGGTACCACCCACACACTGTCCATCTTGGTGCTCGGAGTGGTATGTGTACTCGTGGATATTGGGAGCGTTCACAACCTGCCAATGGTTCCGCTTGTTGCCTTCTCTTTCGTGCGTATGAGTAGATCTCGGATTAGACAAGCATGGATGGCAATTCATTCCGGATTGGTTGCAAGCCTAGTCGTTCTCTGAACCTGTATCCAAGCCATTTCGTATACTTCATCAATACCAGACCTTGGTTTTGTCCAGAAGAACAGGGGCTCGACTTGCACTAGGGACCTTCGTAGGAGGTCTGCGACACTTACCACCAGTTTTCATACCATTGGCCCCTTGACCAAGGCCCGCGCCCAGTATTACTTACGCAGCGAAATCGACTCAATCTAAGCGCGAACCATGTCCGAAGCTTCGGTCGCACCGCCAGAACCACCTATAGAATTACGCGTGGTAGCAGAATCTCTTACGCCACCGACAACTGCGACCCAGGGATACAGGCTACAGCATACCATGCTCCGGATCAGCAAACCGGAGAGCTCCTTACGGTTCTATACCGAGCTCATGGGCATGTCACTGATCTTCACGCTCAACACTGGCCCCTTCATCGTGTACTACCTCGGCTATCCCGCTCCGGACGATCAATCACCGGCGGACATTGCGAACACAATGCCGTCACGCGCGGGACTGTTGGAGTTGGTCTATGTACCACCCAAGAACCCACAAGGCACTGTGGATGATGGCCAATTATTAGGTCAAGAAGCGTATTTGGGGTTCGGTCATCTGGGATTCTACGTGCCCAGCGTGGCGGAGGCCCTCAAACGCGCCAAAGCCGGCGGTTACACAGTTATAAAGAACTTGAGTGACTTGTCTCCTACAACATTGGACCTGCCAGAGTCTGTCTCAGAGATCCCATTCCATCCCGGGTTCCTCGCGAGTTTCTCACAAGTCGGCTTTATCAGAGATCCCGATGGGTAAGCACATGCTCTTCTGCTCTGTATCTTTCTTCTCGACGCACCCGAAAATTTGATCCAGCCCTGATGTCCAAGAACAGATACAGCATTGAGCTTCTGCCACTGCAGTGGAGGAGATGAGACGAGAAGGACGTGGAAACGAGTTGTAGCGAGAGACTTCGCATTGGTGGATGATGAATGGTTTGTACCTATACTAGGCAATTCAGATCCGCAAACAACGGTGCTTTCACTGCCTCCCTCTTCTCCCCTCCGTCAATCCACATATGTCCTCTTCTGCACAGCCGAATCAATCTGTGTAAGCCAAGGCAGTCGGTGCTTGATGTTGATTTCTTGCACCGGGGTCGTCTCCAAAGGCCCGACATCATCCAACGTGCCCACTTGAATAACCACGACGGGCGGCTGTGGCGCCCCGGCCTCCTTGGGATGCGGCTGGCCATAGATTGGGCTGCCGCAGTTCCCGCAGAAAGCTATAGAGAAGTCAAATCCCTCGTCAAAGTGCCGGGTTCGGACCTTCTTGAGTTCTCCTTTCTTGACCGCGAAGGTTCCCACGGGAACGACGAGGTTGAGAGACCCCGTGGCCCCGGAGATCTTGCGGCAAGGTCGACAGTGACAGACCGACGTCTGTGAGGAATATTGGGCGTAGGTCAGTCGTCCTCGTCGAGAAGCCCGGGCCATTTTGAAGACGATCCGGAGGGTGGGTGTACATACCTTCTTCCAGGCATCCTCAGAAGCCTCGACTTCGTAGTTAATGGCGCCGCACAGGCAGCTGCCGTGGAGCGTTTGCGCCATATTTTCAGAAATTTCGGGGGACTGTATGGTCAAAGACGTGGAGAAGAGTTGTTAACCGGCTGGAATTTTGTTTGCTTTCTCTTGGACTACAACCAGTGCTATCAATGCTGCTATAAGAGCTGGTTGACAAGTTCACGATTGTCCATATACTTCTAGTTGTCTGAAGGCCTCGGACTCGGATGTGGGGGTGTGTGGGGTAAGACAACGTTGTTCTCTGACAACTCAGCTCTGCTCTTCCTCTGAAAGACGCAATGATCGATGTTGACCCAGACAAAACTCAACTGGTCGGTGTACGTACCTGCAGCAAATGCGATACCAACGACCCCCCGGCGTGGATCCGGAATAATCAAAGATTCATGTTCGATGCTTTACAGCTGCATTTTACACGCTCGGCCTACGTAGCTCCAACGCACCGAAAACTGTATGGCAATGCTACTTCAAATCATACCAGCTTTCCAACTCTCCAGCATGCAGCTTTTCCGAGTACTCCTTCTCGAGTAACTGTTCGATAGCCTTGCTTCGCACTTTGAAACGCGCCGGGAACGGCAGTGGCGCCGCGATCAGCTGAGAGCTGATGGCATTCAAGTCGAGCGGGATTTCGCGTCCCTCGGCGTCCAGCTCGGGCAGGATGTCAAAGGTATGCAGCATCCGCGATGTCATGGCGAACAGTGACCTCTCTGCCAAATGAATCCCCGGGCAGATACGCTTGCCACCACCGTATGAGAAGTGATCTCGAGCATTGACATCGCTGCTGTTGGCATACGCCGCCGCTGGGAGCGAGTGGTTCAAAAAGCGATCTGGGTTGAAGCGATCTGGATCCTCATACCGCGCAGGGTCGCGATGAATAGCCCTTGAGCTCATGATCAGTTCTCCCACCGGCACAGGAAGTAATGATGTGTTACATACCATGAATTCATCCGCACCACGCAATTTTTGGGAATTCGATATCCATTATACACGTCTTCTTGGTGCGTGTAGTGCGCAAAGGCTGCATCCGTGTCAGTGGAAAGAGATCAGAGATAGAGCGGCGCCCAAGATTGGAAGATGTGGGACTCATTAACTCACCCATGGGCGCGATCGTCCTCCATCTGTGCTGTTCCTTGATGATGGCCCGGACGTATGGCAGGTTCGGCTCATCCTCCCATGTCGGAAACCGGTCAGAGCCGATGACTCGATCGAGTTCCTCGTGAGCCTTGCGCAAAGTTTCGGGGAAAGAGACCATGGCCATGATGGTGACGAGAAGGGAATTGTACGTCGTTTCTGTGCCCGTGCTCAGGATCTCCGTGCAGACGACGGCCGAGTGCATTTCGCTATCCTCTTCATGGGACGAGGCGTTCTCCTGAAGGTCCTTCACCACTGTCGCCCGCGTCGGATACTTTTCCAGCGTCCCGAGCGTCTCGTGGTAATTGCTCAGACTGAAAGAGTCTTCCTGCTGGCGGAAATCCTCCAGTGTCTTGAGCCAGGGTTGCATGAAGCGAGGAAGGTATAAAAGCCAGGGAATCGACTCGACAAGAAACTTCCCGGGTGCCATGGCAGTGACAAAATTGTCCGCCACTCTTGCGAGGCTGATGACCAGGGGCTCGTCGTGGCGCTTCACGCGTCGGCCATACGCGACACTCCGGGTGACGCTGAGCGTGTAGCGATATATATTCTGCCGGAAATTCTCAGGGTGGTCTTTGATGTGTTTCAACGCCACGACTGCTTCGTTTTGCATGATCCAGTTGTAGCCATTGCACCGGGTGGAGTTGAGGATGGCGGCAAATACCTTGCGACTCCGCTAGCGAGAGAGGGTTTCTTAGCACCGCTATTTCATTATGACAGCTCCAAATCAATACTCACTCGCCATCGTAGGCCGTACGGCATCAGCACCAGCCGCAATCCGTGGCTCAGGAAATCCCCCACCACCGACGGTGGACGATGGGAATAGATGTTGGATCTCCACTTGGCGTCAGCATCTGTACCTCGAGAGAGGGCAAATTGCAGATGTATTATTACCGTCTGTCGAACATGTCTCTCGCGATTTGACCATCGTGGATATATACAAAGTGCTGGAGGCCGATTTTGACGTGCACAATCGGGCCATAGATTCTATCCTGCGTCAGTCTGAAGGACCCAAGTCGGTATGGACGAGGCGAGCGAGTAATACTTAGACCATTCTTGCATATGAGCCCACTAGACACATTAGGTTAGTTTAGAAGAGTGATAAAGAGGAATTTGCTAGTAGATCACTCGATCGGGCAACCAGTATTCTTCATTGCTCCGACCAGGATGTGAAGCACAGGAAGAGTACTGACAATATGGTGCTTCGGCAGATCAAACGTCATGCCCAACAGTGGAAACCGCCCTTTGGGCCCTGGTGGAAGAGGTGGACGGCGACATTCTCGAACAGCATAATACGCAATAAGGCCCAACACACAGAACCCTATAACGGCCAGGTGGATGTTTTGCAGCCTCCCGAATCCGGGCAAGTCCGTCAGGAACTTCAGTCTAGATGTCGCCATGGAGAGGAAGAATAGGGGGATGTCGTCGTGGTGAAAGACCACACATACTTTTCAGATTCATATATATTGTTGAAGCATTCTGAGGGGGCCTAAGCCAAGTATTACCGAAAGCTGCGAATTCCGGCCTTCCACATTGTTGTCCGAACCGGTGCAGGATCTCCCTCCGGGGTAGTTCTACGACGGCACCGCTGCTCCTTGGTATCCAGTCAATCGGGAGAGCGACCAAAAAGGCATTAGACAGGATGCCGCGGAAGTTCTATAGCAAGTTTTCCTCAATTGATGCCACCTGGCTACATCCTGACGACACGAGAATGGTCCCTCGGCCTACTGATGGCTCCGAAAGAAGGCCTCGGCGCGAGTGAATGCTTTCTCATACTGCTCTTTGTCCGCGGGATCTTTTGCTTCTGGCCGGGCGGCAAATCCATGCTTCACCTCGGGATAAGTCTCCAGTGTAAGGTCAACGTGATACTTCGCCGCCCAATTCGTGAGGTCTTCAGGGAGAGATTTCGGGACCATCTGATCGTTTTCTGCGAGACCCGCATAGACGGGAACACCAACCCCCTTGAGATCCTCTCCGGTCACAAAACTCTGTGAGCGGTCATGTGTGAGCACAATGAGCCTTTGGAAGGATCCGGTAACTGGACATCTTACCGGATGGAAAGCTACAGCCGCTTTCAAGGCCTCTTTTGCCAGTAGAAATACATACTTCCCGCCGAAACAATATCCCACGCCGAAGAGGGGCAAGGCTGGGCTCTTTTCTCGGAGTGAGGTAATGACCGAGCCGAGCAGCGTTTGGATCCGGTCCTGCGGGTGCCTCTTTGTCCATTCACTGATATCCAAGGACTTTACTTTCGCTTTCTCCTCGCCGGACCAGTCGTGGTCATCGATGGGAATGTTGGGGTTTCTCTGGAGCAGCTGAACAGGCAACCCGTCACCTTGAGGCCGCATTAATCACACATCTGTTGAGGAATCAAAATAAATCTGCGCACCTTCAAAGTAATCGGGCAGAATGGTGCGCCAGCCGCTCTTCGCGAATCGATCAGCCAGGATGTAGTTGTGCTTCGCGTGCCCAAAGCCATCTGGTAGGAGGAGCAAAACTTCTTGGTATGTTTCACTTTGAGCAGGAGGCCGCGAGTCATAGACTGAGACGCCGCCGATTTGATGCAATTCACCCTGAGGCCTGTAGTCACCTGCAAAATGAGAACAGTTACCATGACGAGCGCCTCTAGGCAGATTCTGACGCCGCTCACAGCATACTTACCAGGCCCAGGTGCCCCAGAAGAGCAGCAACCTGCGATGTTGTGCATAGTATAATAGTGTAGCGTAAGTTGGGGACACCAAAGGAAAACCGTGTGGTCTGTGGAATCAGAGTCCCTTCAGATCGCTTTCATCCAAAGCTGACTAAAGAATGTCTAAGTATGTCTCTTGCAATTTTTACCCCGAGGGCCAGCGTCTACCAAGTCCGAATTCCGAGATATAAGCCAACGAAAACCCTCATTCTAGTCCCGGTCACATGAACTCAACAGCTAGAGACTAACATGTCTTGGAGACCCCAGTTGTTCAAAAGTCATGCGACAAAAGTAATGTCTACGCTGCCCATGGAACATTTGTCCAAGTGCGTGTCTCCCGGATAAGCAGGCTCTCTGGCAAAGGTGCCGGATGTAGAGAACCACGTTACAGTGTAAGCGCTCAATCACGCTGTCCTCGAGTCCGCATCGGGATCAATCACTTCTTAACACGATCATCGTCCCACGCCACGACCTGGCCTCTGATTTCCTGTGGGATCCCATCCAGGGCGAGCTTCACCAACGAGGTTGCCGGTTGATCCGGGTGAAGCAAATTCCCCTGTTTGTGAATGTCGACCAGGAACTGGTACATGGCTGGATCAAGGGTATCTTTATCTGGAGGACTAATGCGTCAGCACAAAGGGAAGAAGGGGCACTTTGGCAGAGGCAAGCTCGCCAAAACTTACGTTGATCGCGCACAAGTTTCTGGATGCCCGTATCCACGATGCCCGGTGTGACGCTGATGGCGGAAATGGAAGGCTCTTCGTGCGCGAGACTGGCACACAGGTGATTCAACGCGGCCTTGCTACAGGAGTACGCCGCCCAAGATTTGGTCAGGCGGAGAGACACTCCCGACGAGGTGAGGATGATGCGGCCGCCAGATTTGCTCAGATACGGGAATGCTGTTTGAATCTGAACCACATCGCTTGTCAGATATCACATCGCAGTGACCAAGGAGATTGTGACAACATGTGTAAGATAAGAAAACACGCGCTTACGCCGTGAAGAGGTCCGAAGAAGTTGATGTCAAAGGTCTTCTTCCACCCATCGACATCGCCATCGGTGACCGGACTGACGGGACCGAGGATGCCAGCATTCAGGACAACGGCTTCAAGTCTGCCAGTTCGGCGAATAGCCGCCTCCACAGCATCCTTGTTCGTCTGGCGCTGCGATACATCGCCCTGCACGATATGAAGTCTTGACCCATTTTGTGCCACAAGTTCTTCCAGCTGCCTGGTCTGTAAATCGACAGCAACCACCAGGGCAACTCTGGGGTCTGCCAAGAGGAGCTTGACGGCGCTCAAGCCAATTCCACTTCCCGCTCCGGTCACTACTCTGGAAATATATGTTAATGGTAGTATTCGAGGAGACTTGAACTGTCCTGCCGACATGCTCACATTGACTGCCCAGCCATGCTAATTGAAGCGTGTGTCTGTGATCCGGTTTTGCAGAACGTCGTGATACCTCTGTGTGCAGTCTCTGGGTTGAAACCTCCACGTTAATCTTCTGCCTCGGATGTCAGTGTTAGTGCTAAACGATCGTTGAATACGTTGTTTTATCATAAAGACTAGTATGGAAGCTATAGTAGCTATCTAACCCCCCGCATCTTCCGGCCCCCGGATATCGGACTCGAACGAGGATACTACACGATCCACTGAGAGAGTCCGCGCTCCCAGGACTCCGTATCGGGTGCGGAATTCCTCATTGAATCAGCTAACAACCCTATCACTGTATGTGGCTTGTTGTGTGGTAAACACAAGCCCTTTAGCAAGGCCTTCTTTGTGATGTGAGTAGGGACTTTTGTTAGAAGTGTGACTTGAATCAACTCATGAAAAACCCGCCGTTCACCCCCAGACACACCCCCGTGATCCAGTTCGCCCGCGGCTCACACAAGAATCCTACTGCGACGGCGATCTCTTCCGGCTCCGCCATGCGAGGTGCCACCGGAGTGTTGTCTAAAAGCGGCTGAATCCCCTTCATGAAGTCGGGCGGCGCATGCTTGAAGCCGTAGGCATTTGTAGGCCCGGGGCAGATCGCATTGACTGTACATTCGTATTCCCTCCCAAGCTCACTGAAATCGAAGGGACAAAAGTGTATGATTAGAATAAAGTGAGAGATTAGATGCAACAACACAGCAAGGAACTACTCACATGGCCCAGACCCTCGTGAAGCTTTCGATCATCGACTTGGTCCCGTTGTAGACGGCCGCGCCGGCATAGGCCTGCCGCGCTCCCACACTGCTGATGTTGACGATCCGACTCGGTTTCCCGAGGTATGGGATGACCGCCTGTGTCAGCAGGAAAGTGCCTCGAGCGTTCAAGTTGACCTGTTTGTCCCACTGCCACAATTCGACGTCGGCGGTTCGGCACATGCTGGACACGCCAGCATTGTTGACCAAGATGTCGATGCGCGGACCGACCAACTTGACGGCCAACTCGACTAGCCTTTTGGGCCCATCGGTTGTGCTCATGTCGGCCTCGATGGCGATGGCGGCGGCACTTTGCGATGCCCCTGTCTTCTTGATCCGTTCCAGAGTCTCCTCAGCCTCCTCGCGAAATCCTGGTGGGTAATTGACGATGATTCTCGCCCCTCTATCACAATGTTGACGGCCTGGTTAGCATAATTTGCACGCAGGATGCCATTTAGGATTTCATGAGGACGTTCCTGGAGACGGTGACTCACTTCTTTGCCAACTCGACACATGACGCCGCACCAATCCCTCTCGAGCTTCCACTAACAAGAGCGACTTTTCCGGCGAGTGTTTCCTCAGCCATGTTTCACTTGTGTGGGGGGGGATGCTTTCTGCACAGTCCCAAGATGCGGTATGAAATATTTACTGGCTTTCTCCAGGAAGAAGAACGATATCAATGGGCAGGCAAACTTATGGTTTCGAAATCGATGCTCTTCAGTTTTCACTGTTCAAAATACACGATCTCCACATGTTTCATTGTGGTCCGGGATACATCGCCACCCTTTCTCCGCCGCTCGGAGAGAGATGTGGCAGCGCCGTTTTCGGCACCAAGGTCTCGCCTCGATGATATTCATTCCACAGCTCGGCCTCATTGTCCGCATTTTTCGTTGTTCCCAAGGTTGTGTGGACGTTCAAGGTTCATCTGGCCTGCTGGTCCTGCCGAGGCCTTTCGCGATTCGTCTTACATATGAGTGACACATTCGTGGGACGCGTCTTAGTAGGTATAGTACCTCGTTCACGCTACTACATAGACTGGGCCGGCAGAGCGGCCTTTACTGCTACAAGATTGACGGTTGCAAATCGCCTCAATTCATATACTTATTATCATCCACATTGGGCTAAACTTATCTAGTGTGCAGAATTCGTGCCGTTCTGCACCTCTTTGTAGCTAGGGATGGGCTCGAAGTCTGGGTTCTTTTCGGCTGTCCACTGGGGCAAATGATACCCCGGCGGATAAGCACCCAGTGGAAAAGTGGTCGAGGTTTTGGTCAATTTGATCGGCGCGACGACAATTTCGACATCATCCCATCCCCAGGGAGCACCGTCGATGGTCTGGAAATTCTCCTTTCGAATGGCCTTTTCAAATGGTCGGTCTGCGATTAGACCTCGCACAACATGTCGGTTGATTCCATGGGAGACGATTTCATCGTAGTGCCGCATGTGTCCGATCAGTTCGGGATTTCGTGCCTTCAGTTTGGCGAGCTGGTCTTCGGTGTATTTCCCGTACGACACCATCTGTAGATTGGAGGTCGCGAGGGAGCATTGGACGGTGTAGGAACCGCCGTGACTAGCCCTTTGAAGGAGGGCGTGAAGAACACCACATGCCCCGGCGTGGCCGGTCCTAGTCGCAAGTTAGCAGCCGTTCACGGTCTAGTCGGCCGTTCCCAGCACTGGTGATGCGAGGGAGATAGTAACGTACAGGTAATCTGCGTTTGGTCCTGGGAAGATATGGGCTTCGTCAAATCCGTTGAAGCGGCCCACTGCCAGTCCGATTCCGACCAGCTATTGTTATAGTAGCCTCGTTAGAATCCGAGATTCCCGTAGTAATGATAAGGGGGTTTCTTCAACTTACCGTATCGGCAATCTGAGCCCATCCCGGTCGGATCTTCCAGGGCCCTTTCCAACCATAGCAATTCTCCTGGCAGTAAACGATACCTCGCTCACGTCCTGACACCAGACCTAGCACCGCATCACGGCCGAATCCTAAATGCTCCATGACCGATGGACGGTAGCCATCGATAAAGACGTCAGCATCCTTGATTAACTCCATCAGCTTCTTACGGCCCTCGAAGGTCTTGAGATTGATGTCGACACTGATCTTGCCGATGCAGCCATCAAGCAATGTAATCGGCAGTTCGGTGTTTGTGGCGCTGCTGACGCGAATGACTGTCGCTCCCAGAGCGGCACAGACACGCCCGATCGTCGGAGCCGCAATGGCTCTGGCCAATTCCAGCACCTTGATTCCAGAAAGTGGACGCCTGTCCGAGCTGTCGGGAATGGGTATGCTGTCCCAAGTGACGGGGGCCTGCTGGGAGTAAGGGTCTCTGATGAGATTGTAATAAGGCTCATCCTTGATCGCTTGGCCCTAAACTCTCGTCAGTCTTATCCAACAGAATGATCTCAGCTAGCGTACATGGGGTGTGGCTAAAAATTCTTCTTCTTCGTAGCAGATGGTTCCCGGCACACGATAAATGTTGTTACTCCAGTCATCGAGAGTCTTGGAATCTTGTTGCGCAACGATGTCCATATACATCTGCAGAATTTCGGGCCAGCTACGGTTTTTCTCGTTATGCTGAGGGACGTTGAGCATCGTCAGCAGCGGCGTTGGGTCCATATTACCGTGCAAGGAGAACCATCTGCCATCTTTGGTTTTGTAGATGTTGGTCGCAACCTGGCGGTAAAGCTCTCGTGTGCGACCGTGGTCCCATCGACCAACAGCCGCCTTCATCGGCTCTGTGCCGGAGAACCAGGTGTCGTTGCTGCGCACGAATAATGCCCCAAGGCCGCACATCATCGCATGGGCGCTGTCAACGATTGTCAGGGTCGAGTTTAGTGTACTAACTGAGGGCAACACTGTTGACTCAAAAAGGTGGGCGAACAGCTTACACATCGATTTCCACGTCCTGTTCAATGCCATAGCGGGCTTTCGAGATGGCATTCGCCAGTAAGCCAAGATAACCACATAGTCCTGCCTGAGCTTCTGCGGCTTTCCAGGGAGTTGGGTAGAATGGCTGTGTTTCGTCTCCAACGAAGCGGACGGTCGATGCCAGCTTCTTGACCTCTGCAGGTGGGTTTAGACGTTCATCATTGAGGATCAAGTTGAAGATACGGGCAGCTTCAGCCTGCAAAGTATAGGATTGTTCGTCCACTGCCCCATTGGTGTCCGTGGTGGTATTGGAAATGGCCATTCTTGATAGAGTGATAGTACTAACCGCAGTGTTACCCAAGCTTTTGCGAGCAAGCAATGGTGTTTATCGCACTGCCCAATTGGTTTCGGAATGACTGAGGTCATATACACTTTGCATCAGGAGCGACTGTCCGGTTGTCACGGCATCGATTTCAGGCGTCACCGGCCTCGGAGGTGACTGAGGGTATCGGACTCCAGGTCTGGAGTATGAGGGCTCGTTCTGCAACTGGGAAACTTGACTCCGGGGTTTTATGGGCCTTCGATTGCTTCCCAGGGGCCTGTTTAACCCTGATTTAAAGCGTTCTCTGTCCGAAACATGCCAGCAACAGCCTATCAATTTATTCCTTTTTCTCACTAGAAAAATGACGGACAGATTGGTGGCGCGGGGACATTACATCGCCAATTCCGAGCCCAATAGCCCCATTATAACTTTCAAAAAGTTTTGAGATATGCGCCAACAACTCATACCTTTCAGCAAGGCCGCGGTCTGCTCAAGGACTTGGTTTTTTCCTTCGTCACATGCTAAGTTAGGGACTCCGAAAACGCCGACGCGCGCTGGAGTGCCAGTGGAGATCCACTCTCTTGTCGGGATCAAATCCCTCTCACATGTAGGGAGTCTGTCTAGGCGCAGAATCGGATCATTCGCTTCATTCGTCGGACGGGGCAGTACCTGTGCCACAAACCACAGTACCGCCCCTGCATGGAACGCTGTGAATGCCTCGAGGGGATAATTGGACTGATAGTTTCGCAGGATAGCCAAGACCTGAGAGCTGTGGTATGCGACATTACGAACACGCATAGCATCCTGGGCGGCCCAATGCATCATTTGACGACATAAGCCCTCATCAGTCGGACTTCTTAGGAAAGCATGGAGCCGGTCCACCAAATCACCGGCTCCGTGGAGGTGAGACATATGTATCATCTGGGCTTCCCGGTAGGCATCGGCCAGTTCGACCTTAGTCAATGGCACATGTGCAGGCAGGGAGAGACGAACAAGGAGGAACCGATCGAGAATGTCTTGAAGGTGGTCCCTTCCCGTATTCAATTGTGCCGCTACACCGTCCAGATTGCTCATCGGTGAGCCGTTGATCTCCTTGAGACTCCAGATCATCCGTATGAGGGTGAGAATAAAGTATCGATGATGGCTTCTGTTGAGTTTCCTAATTGAGTTTTCCGTTCCATCCAGAAGACTTTGGCACAAAGATTTGAATCTGAGAGGCTGAGGGGCGTTCTCTGTCCACGGATGAAGCGCTGCCCACGTGTGAGCCGATTCGGCCTGCCAATGTTCAATAGATGATGGCATTTCCATATCGATGTCTGAAACGCTCAGGTACGGCCGGCTGTTGTGGAGATAGCTGACCGACGAATCAATTGTCTGTTCAGAGGTCAGCCAGCGTTCAGAGACATACAGCATATGAAATTAGTGGCTGATAACTGACATAAACCGCCCATCCAAGACGCCGATACGTTTCCTGGTTGATCCATTGGTGCCAACGATCCTCGGGGTCGAGGTGTTCGGGAATAGGCAGAGGTCTGTAGCAGAAAAGCCCCATACTTTTCGCGTTGTGGACAAGTGAACTTCTGGAGGATTCGCTCAGCTCAAACAGCCGTCGGCTGGCACCACAGTAACCCTGCACACTTTGAAATAGCTTGGCGGCCAGATATTGGTCTGATCGAAGGAACCGGGGATCATGCTCCGCCTGTGAGAGGGGAAGTTAGGGATGGGTGGGCAGTGCAACTGTGCGCTAGTCATAACTCACCATAAACGAGAGTAGCCGACGAACAAGCTCCGATAGTGAATTCGAGAATCCGTGAGCTCCCTCAAAGTTTGTGTAACATGCGCCAACACTTGCCATGGCCATCGTGAGCACCGGAAACTTCCCCGGGTCAAACGTGGGCCTGTGCACGACAGTAAAGGTCTGCGGGATCAACATCAGCGACAAATTATATGAGTTTAGCGGCATCTCAGGACTTACTCCGTCCAAATGGCGGAAGAAGAGGTCAATACAGTGGTCCAATTTTTCGTTTGATGGGAAATTAGCAAGAGAGACGGTTTGCCATGGTGATCGCTCGAGAGGGAGTCGGATGCTGTTCACCATCTTTGCTCTCGCAGTATCCGATACGCTTTTGATAGAGAAGAAGAACCCCGAGTTCATCTCGCGCTCGTCTCCAGCAGATCCCAGTGTAGGCAGTGTAAGGGGTTGAGCGGAAGCTGCATGCCACTCCATCGGCCACACGTCATCCGGGTTGCAATGGTCCCGCGGTGTAGGCTGTGGCAGGTCGTCCAGTTGTTCATCGGGACCAACTGCGTCGCGATCCTCACCGACCAACCGCAGATGCTGCTGTCCATCCACCTTTGCCCACGTGGCTTCCACATCCATTGTGGACAAGTCGTGGCCCGGTGAAGGGGGCATGGATGGAAAGACCTCATCGAGATTGTTTTCAAAAATCCAGGCAAACGAGTCGAAGTTGGCCGGATAGGGCGTCGTCCCCGCGATCATATCCGAGAAGTCGAACGCAGCCGGGGGTGGTTGCGAGGGTGTGGGATATTGGGATTCTATGCGCTGCTCAATGTCCTCGTTGTAGTCACCGCTGGCCGTCGTGCCGGTGCCATTGCCTGCGGTTAAGAATGTCGTGTCCTCGGAAGGTTGCAAGCTCGTTGTTGCAGCAATCATATGGCTGGTGGGCGGGAAATCGCTAGTTCTTGCGGATGCACGTGGTCTTGACCTGGGCAAGATGTCGTACTCGCACTGTTGGTTTCTCTTGATACAAGACGAGCAACTAGGTCGCTCCCCAAAGCACTTAATCTTGGATCTACAAACGGTAAGAACTTGAAGCGAGCGAGAGCGACTTCATGCCCGACGACATGGGCATTGTATGGATGCACACCTGACACAGCAGATACAAGCTCTCTTCCGAGACTTTGGCCGTGGCCGTTGCAGGTCATGAATCCGGAAATGGCGAGTCAGGGCGTCGCTATACTCAGCAAACGGTTTCGTCAGCAGTCTAGGTGTAAAATCTGGGGATTCGCGGGGGTGGGCTGCATTACCGTCGTCGGAACTCCTTCCCACATATAGAGCATCGGTGGCTCTCTTCTCGGTCAGTCAAGGAGGCGGACTTCTGTCGACTGCTGGTAGGCGTAGTGTGCTGCGGCACCCCTCGCGCTGAGGATGAGTGAGGCGCCCACTCTATCTCGGTATTCGAGTCTTGCGGCAAGAATGAGGCCGACATCTCTCTTGAGGTTGAGGTGGGCGCGCAATGGTTCTCCGAAAGAGTGTTGCAAATTCTTCATCATCCGTCCTCTGCTTCAGGCTCAAGTGAGGTGACGGAATACGGAGTACATACTGTAGTTCCGGCAGGGAGGATAGGATGTGGAGACTGGGCGCCTGGCAGTGGCGGGGGAGCCGGGGGAGCCGAGGAGCTGGGGAGCTGGGGAACTTGGCGGGGGCCAAAAATCCAGACCACGAACACCTCCGAGTCCGAGCGACTGAGACATTGTGGTGGGGCCTTTATCCATCATTGCGTGCTCTACGTGCCGTTCAGGACAGTCTTCGTTCTGAGGAGTCCCCGAGACCGAGTCCGATCTTCCGCAACAGGTTCGACATTCCTCAAAACACTCCCGGTCCAGGGAGCCTGGCGGGGCAGTGGACGGTTAGCTCAGTCCCCACGGGGAAAAGAATTCTAGACCCTCAGCCGGCAGGAAACCACCAGTCGAGATAGGTTCTCAAAAGCTCCGTGACCGAACAAGCGAGCTAGTCCTTGGTGCAGTGTGGGCCTTCGACACGAGTATTTGATGAATATGGGGTGGTTGCCTATACGACTCTTTCTTCACCAGTACAATCCAGCCCTCCAGACGAATATGTCGATGCTGCTCTTGGCCCTCCTTCTAATTTTGATCGTCCTTGTCCGCTGTGCCAATTGGACAAGGTCAGTGTGCCCTCCTGGAACTCATCGGACTCCTGGTAAGTCGGCAGTCGACCTCGAGTCAAGCCTGGGTCTATCCAGAGCTAGCAAAATGACCACAAGATGAAGGGACGTCTGACGGGTGACGCAGGGAAACCATTGATCGGAAAGCTACCTGACTTGCCCAAATCCCACACTTGGCTGACCTTCGAGGAATGGACAGATTGCTATGGCACGATATTTTGATTGACCTTACTGAGCCGCAACATGGTAGTCCTGTCCACGGAAAAAGCCGCTAATGACCTCCTCAGAGAACGTGGATCTCTCTATTCGTCGAGAGAGTAACACCAAATGGCCGCGCAGCTGATGTCGAGGAACATGCGGACTCTCTTTCAGCCCTACAACGGTTGGTGTAGTTGTGTTCCTATCCTGAACTAGAAAAACGAACTATAACACGTCAAGAGCGACGGCAAAATGGTAGAAGGCTCATGCACATTCTCACAATGCCTGTGGCCGCCACGTCCTACGAACCAGTACAGATTCACGAATCCGAGAGGCTCCTCTACGATCGCCTGAGAGAGCCGGCCAAGTATGAAGAGCTTTTTGAGCGATATGCGGGTGCTGTGATCATGCGGCTGGCGTATGCAAAGACCATCGCCTCCGACGCAGACCCACACATACGCCGGGCCCTTGAAGTTGTCCACACGGTCGAGCGGGTCGCATCTCCTGGATCTTACCTGGTCGACGCTTTTCCCTTTCTGATGTATCTCCCAACTTGATGCTCTCCGTTCAAGAAGGAGGCTAAGCTGTTGCAAAAACGGGAGCTGACCTTGTTTCGCGATCTGATGGACGAGGTACGAGTGCCAATGAAACGGCCGGAGTGCCCTCCGTCCTTCATGAAAACATTCCTAGAAAGACAAGAGGAGTTCCGGTCAGCCGATGATGAAGGTGCATATGTTATAGGGACTCTCCTCGAGGCAGGCAGTAGCACGACCACGGCCGTGATGATGTCTTTCTGTCTCGCTACGTGTCATTACCCCGACTGGCAACGAACTCTGCAGGAAAAGGTCGACAGTGTCCCCAGTGATGAGAATCTACCAGTCTTATCAGATATGCTGGCTCCCCCGTTGTTCGTGTCGTCGTGAAAGAGGTGCTTCAATGGTGGCCTGTCACTACCAGGAGAGTCCCTCATCAACTCATCAAGGACGATAGGTATAAAGGCTGTCATTTCCATGCTGGCACTGTAGCGCACGCGAATCAGTGGTATGTAACTCAATGGATTCGAGATCCAAGAGGAATTGGCATGGCTAACGAGATATGGGAAGGGCTATACATCGCGATCCGCAGCTCAACTCAGACCCAGAGACTTTCAACCCAGGTAGATGGCTTGAAAATGGGTATCCTACATATCGTGAGCCTCTCTCAAAGTTCCCCAACATTCAGAATTACTCTGCCTTTGGTTTTGGCCGAGGGACCTGCCTGGGAATGAACATTGCGGAACGCTCATTGAATATCATGGTTGCTCGTATAGCCTGGGTTTCCAGAATCACCAAGCAGCCTGGTGTGAGTGTACCTTTGGTACTATTACACGACCGCATTCAACTTTCAGCCCAAGCCGTTCCAGTTTGACCTAGCCGGGAGGAGCGAGAAGCGTCTGGCGTTGGTTGCACGTAGCTGGGCAGAAGGCAAAGAGCGAGACTCGATGGCTCCCTAAGACCAAAATATGCAGGTCGTTAGAGACTAGACAAGATGAGATACTGATACTGATCCAAGTACTCCGTAGAGAACTATTTTCGTGTGACTGAAATTAACTAAAGAACTCGTCGCTGGCTATGGGTGCCACCAGCTTTTCAGCGGCCCACGGACCAACAGGAGCGACGAGCGCCGCGTCAGTACTGCGACCTCCGAACGGAAGACATCGTCCCGGTGTGTTTTCCGGCGGGCGGACTTACGTGCTGTGCTATAAAGGGACCAAGCATACCATGTCCGAGAAAAACATAGTGTCTCCTGGAACCAACCCCTGCCCGTCCGATTGAGTTTGTCGCGACTACGCCAACCTTCAACATACGAACCTCGAAGCGAACCCGCCTTAAGGCACACTTCCAAAGATGGGCTACAACGTGACCGAGAAAGAGACCAGGTCAAGGACATTCAACCATTTCAACGGCACCGCCGACGAGATGCTGGCCCGTTTCTGCATCTCGGAGCTCCTGAAAGGTTGGCCCGTCTACCGCGACGTCTCGGAGTGGAAGAACTTCCGCACCATCTTCGCGGACGAAGGAGCATACGTCTTTACCAGTGAGTGATGAACCACCAGACTTTGACGCGCCTGGATCCTCGAGGGGTGAAGAGGAAGAGCTAACCTGGTAGCCACTTGCAGCTTGGAGTGGCGGCTTACCGGTCGACGAATTCATCCGCGTTTCCCAACAAAAGCGAGCAGCAGGGGCCTTCATCATGCATCGCGAGAACGGGACCTTGGTGGACTTGAATCTGGAACGAGAACGTGCTGTAGGCCGGATGAAAGCCACGGTGACGCAGCGGTTCAGTATCCAAGGTTGCGACGTCGACATCGAATGCGACTGTCGGGTTGTTTTCTTCGTCAGAAAACAGCATGACGGGTGGAAAGCACAATATTCCAAGGTCTTATACGAGAAGGACAAGATGATTCCCGTCGATGGGAAATCCGTCCCAGATATTGACGCAGAGGCCCTGGGCCAATTCTCGGCTGGGTACAGGTATCTGGCGTGGGCGCAGGCTCAGCTTGGCCACCAGATCCCTAAGGATCTACCCACACTAAATAATGAAGGGTTCTCCAGGATGAATGCTGCCATGGATGCTTGGTTAGAGGGCGAGGACGTTGATATCTTTTGGTAGTTGAGCTTCGTTAACAGTCACTTGGACTTTAGATTCAAGAGGCTTTATGTTATGATTTTTCTCTTGAAAAGTCACGAAATAAGTAGGTTTAGTTATATTATGTAACTTTAAATTAACTATATTAGAGGCTTGGAAAGTAGAAGAGTAGATATCTTTCGTCAATTGATTGAGTACAGTATAGAGAATCTAGGTGAGAAGAGGTGGCTTGGTTCGTCTGCCTAAGTGCCCCTAATCGCATCCTGGCAAGCACTTAACCCTCCGGAACACCCACATCAAGTCGCATTGCGTCCCAATGTCGATCCAACGACTCTACCACCACCTCCGAGGCAAAGAAGGCCGTCAAAATGGCCTCGACGTCGACCCAGCGCCGACAAGCAGGATACCGCGCCACCAATCGCAACGCCAACTCCGTTCCTACGGAGGATTTCTTCGTATTCGCGACAATCAACGAGCTGATCAGCACAAGCCATATCCACAGTAGACACTGACGCTGGTGCAGGATGCTTGATTCAGGTTCGTGTTCGGGTTCCTGTTCCGGTGGCAGTTCAGTGCGCGCTCCCGCGACAGAAGCCTCGTCAAACGACGGGAGCTCCCTGATCAGGATGGATCGCGGGATCGAGAAGATGAGATTACATGCCTCGAGCAGAGCTCTCTTCGGGCTGAACGTCAGGTTGCAGTACAGGAGGAGGGCGTGGGCGAGGTATTTCTCCAAACTGGGCTCCCGTGCGGAGAGGGCGGGACAAGCTTCGTTGAAATTATTATATTCCTGTCTGTTGTCATCGTGGTTGTTGTTGCTCGCCGTTTCCCCCAGCAAGGTTTCCCGGACCAGGAGTTTATTGGCCCTGTTGAGTTTGTCAAAGTGCGAGATCCGTCCGAGGAGGATGAGCATTTTGTTGGAAATATGGCACCGTCGCGCGAGGGCTTGAAATCCGAGGGGCAGTGAATTGACGATGTCGCGCAGCTCAGCTCCTAAGGGATGATGGAGACTGTCAACGAGTCTGCGCTCCTCTAAATCGAACACACCGTCGCCGTGCAGTTGAGACCACCAGAGCTCGAACCTCGAGATTTGTGTTAGTCCATCATGCTTGTGTTCTGTGTTGGTTCTGTGTGCATGGCGCTCTCTTACTGTCGAACTGTAGACCCCACGAGTAAGTCTTGACTGAGCCTATGGAGCCCTCCCCGCGAATCTACCATCTGCTTGATCGCTCGGCGGTGTGATCGAAATGCCACCATATCTCGGAAGACCATCTTGAAAGACACGGGTCAGTGACTCAGGAAGGAATCGCATGACAGAAGGGACGACAACGGACTCACCGCCAGATGAGTCAAGAACACGACCGTCATGATCGTGACGTCGTCATTGCAGGAGTCGTTCCTAGCGATTCGTTCGCGCAACCTGGAGATCGCGATATGGACCAGTCGTAGGATGTCCTCGGGCAGGTTGTCTGCAGGACAAGGACAAGCGGACATGAACATCCCCTTCATGACCTGGACGGCAGCCACGCCGGCGTGGAGGGCATCCTCGTCCTGTTGCATCTGAGTGTGGTAGTTCTGTTCCGGTCAGAAGTCATTATCATACGGCAGTCAATAAAAGAGAGTTAAGATTTGTGCCTCAACGTTAGTGGTGGCCCGGACAGAAATTTCGAACACGACGACAGCTCTCTGCAAATCACAAATGGCGGGCAGTACTTACATTGCCAAAACAATTCACCACATCGAAAATCCGACATACCGGAGCGTAATGAGGGTCCACAGCCTCCTGGTCTGCGTATTTTTGTTCTCGGTCAGTCAACAAGTAGCCCATCGGCCAGAGCCCCCAACAACACAGATCAGCTCGGCTCATCTCGTTTCATATCTCGACTCACAGAACTCATTCGCAGCAAGAAACCCCTGCGACTGACCTAACACTTCTGGCAGACCGTTCAGCGTAGCGACCGGTGGTAGTGGCAGCTTCGCTCTCCGACAATAATCACAATGTCGACTCGCCTGACCTTTGTCCTGGACCTGGACCTGGACCTTGACCTTCCGCCGGACATTTGCTGCGTGGGCATCCTCATCATCGTGCCATGTAAAATTGGGGGATTTGGCCTTGTCCCACTCATGTTGATGTCCATGCTGAGCACCGCTAGACTGAAATACACGTGTATCATCGACTGCTTCTCTCCCGTTGAGTGGCGGTTTGCTCCGTAGCGGACGTCTGATATGAAACTGGACGTGTCGTTCTATCCAGTACGCTCTCTTCGAGACATAGGACTTGACCTGCCTGCGGTGCTGTCTGTCCTGGAATTGTGATGGGTGAGTATAGCTGACGAACTCCCTGCAAGAGTCCATTGTGTGTTCGTGCTTCAGTGCTTCCGACAGAGTGAGAGAGACAGACGAGTCGAGTCGATAGGGTTGCCGGTCCAGATCATGGACTATGTACTGTGTGCCTTGTGAACCACGTCCTGTCTGCTGTATGCTTACCTACCCAGGTTAGGTCATATGAGTTCGAGTCAGGGAGTGTGACCACTTCATGATTGGATCGGCAACTCCAAGCAAGTGCAAGTGCACAGGTGGGCCTCCCTCCTTCGATGCTTCACGCCTTAGTCAGGTCATCTGCACAACGAGGCCCTGCTGGGGGTGTGGCGTTGCTGCATTGCCGGGCAGGATAACAACTCGACGGCGGCTCACAAGATATGGAGATAGCTCAACCTCATCGCTCAGTTCGACCGCAGGAGTCGGACAGGCAGGGAGCCTTGGACGGCGAATGGAGCTCCAATCAGGAGACCACACCCTGTAATGCGCGTTAGCTAATGGATAAAGCACCTTAGTACATGGTCCGTGTGTTATGGATGGACGGATTGATGGATGGTAGGTAGACAGGGAGGCCGGTGATCTGAATGAGTGACGGGTAATTATCAGACAAGCGAGGTTCCGGGACAAGATGGGTGTACCGAGTCGACTAAAGTGGCGAGCTGTCTTTTTGGGAAAACCCATCTCACCGTCCTCCGTATTCCACAGAGAGAGGCGAGTTCATCACGGCGAGGCTCGACACAGTGCATGTTACCAAAAGGCTATTTTGAAGAGCACAAGTCTACCACGCGGAGTACCGTGCAAGTGTCGTGACCGTCTTGGCCGCTCGCACCGCTAGTCCGCGGTAGGAAGGAAATTTTCTACCCTCTTGTGGCTCCTTCGCTATGCATGGTTCGCTTACGTACACCGCATTGAGGGCGAGGACTTTGATAAGCTTGTTATGTAAGATGGCCCTGCATATCGTTTTGGGTATATGATCGGTGGGCCTTGCCTCACCTTGTGCGCCCCTGCGTCCCTAGGAGCTCGGCTACGGCACAGGCTCCACTGGTGGCGACTTGGAGCTTGCACAGCGTCACACGGTACAGTACCATTCTGTTGAGAGTGGCGAGCTCGGGGCGAGCTCTGGCAAGAGTGTGCTAATACTCGTAATGTGCCGTGCCGCGCTCTATCGGCCACGGCGAAGTGGCTTCGAGTTTGCGAGCCGCAAGTTGGGCTGGTGACTTCGTCGGCCCGAAAGTCACTTACCCGGACGGCCTAAATGTGTTCAGTGATTCTCACTTGACAGATCTCATTTCCACCCGGATTGACTAGATGATCGCGGGAGAGAAGCTAAAATATAGTCCATACGTGCACGGCGTGGGCGGAGATCTGATTACGTCCCAATAAAGTCCTGGGCTTCGCACTGGCAAAAGTATCGAAGAGCATCAAGCGAATGTCAGTTATGGACCCTACTTCTCCATCATCCACATCGCTCTTTGGAAAGAGACGCCGGGCTGAAGCTTCTCACCAGCCCCGTCTTGACCTTTTCGGCCACCATGGACACCTTGGAGGCAACAAGACCCCCGCTATCAACGAATGCGAATGGGATCAGGTGCGTATATTCTCAAGACTTGCTCCTAGGTGGCCGATGAACTGATCCCTGATCTGCAAGCTGCTCTCAAGGTATTCTCTCACTTTGGCGACATCTCCCTTCGCAGCCTCCACGCCAACCGGATCTTGCCAGGATCAAAGTGAAAATCAGCCCTTCGCAGCGGGAGACTTTAGCGGGCTTCTGAGTGAATCAAACTTCCTTGTGATTGATACTGAAGGTGGAGGCTGTGAAGTGGTACAATCCAGGTGTGAAGTATGTGTTTGAACCCAATGGCCGCCGTAGTCGCAAGAGCTGACTCAGTTTTAGAGGAGACGGTGAGTCCTCATTTAATTCGCTCCCTGCAGATTGGTCAGACGTCTCATTGTCATTTTCAATCAGAAAATGATTGCTGATACGCCTTTCGAGGGGACGTTTAGCGCTCAAAACAGAAAAGCTCAGCGTGCGTATCGGGCTCGGAAAGAGGCCCAACTGAAAACGGCATCGTCGACTTTGGCCCAGAAGCAATCGCAGTTGAGAAATCTGTACCTCCGCAATCAGGAACTTCTCGAAACGATCAACCGACTCAAGGTAGTCGTCGTACAGCTGGAGGCAGAGAACCAGCTGCTTAGGGAACTTCCGGGTGCAGGTGGCGGTGTTGTGGATGAAGCATCTGACTGGATGATGGGAAGTGCAAGCTTCATGTCGGGTCTGCCGTCATAGACAGGCTTACCCCCAAAGCATAGACTGAAAGCGGTGCGGAACTCTAGAACGTTGTTCATCGGTTTTTGCGTTGGCTCTAAGGGGTCTGGTTGATTGGCGGCAACTGGCATTGTACCATTCAGGAAGGCGTCAATGGTTGACTCCGGCAGCGGCGGAAAGACGCGGTTGAGGCTTCGGAAAGCCATCAAGCTTGAATGAACTCCAAACGTCCCTCCAGCCTAGTAGGGAGGAGTAAACAGGATACTACAGTCCTCGCCAAAGGTTGCCGACAGCTCTCCGCGTAACCCTAGCAGAGAACACCGGTACGCTGTCGGAGACAGTTGATCTTGCTGTCCCAGGACGAGCACCAGGCCACTGACAGAGTATGTGACCAGAAGAATTCCTGCAACACAGACTCTATCGAATTCCAATGAGCGGCTTCGGCGAATCGGTCGTAGAACTGTCCCAGGAGATGGTGGCCGTGGCTGCTTAATTTCCCTTTCACCATGCATGATGTCAAGCACACCATCCACATCCATATCAAACACCGTCTTTGGGCTTCTGTTCGCCACGGCATAGACGGAAGTATCCTTTGCAGCTCTTTCTGGCTGAACATGACGACCGATGTCACGGGCTGGTGCTGGCCTTGAATCAGGTGGCCGTAGGTAATAGCAACGGAGCATATGCAGCTCTCGAAATCATCCGAGATAGATGGAATCAACAAACCTGCCAAGGTCTCCACGGATTCCAAATCGCGCTCAGCAGTGTGCCGAGAAGTGCTTGGTCGGTCGACAACGGAACAGCGGGAGGCGAAGAGCTGGAGCCGACGCAGCATCCGGATTACATTCCAACTGTATTGACCCTGAGCCGCAAGGGCACGGAGCCCAGGCGGAAACGGGGAAACCACATCCGAGAGGTGTTGAGAGAGGGGGTATTCAACATATGTTTTCCGCCGCGTGAAGTTGCTCCCAGTGAAAACACTTGGGCAGTGCACATTCATCTGGAAAAGGTAGTCGTAGCTATCCCAGAGTTAGCACCTAGCATTTTCCGTACCATTGTAACATGATCTCAAGGGACGACGCACTATACCAGGTATGAGACTAGGTCTTTGTCAAGACCTTCTAAGTTGCCCAAAAGGCCAAGAAGTGCTCGCAGACCAGAAATATGGCGCTCGAACGAGACATAGTCTCGGCATTGGAGCTGTATAATTTTAGAAAAAGTCTGGCAATCTTAGGTGCTTGCCGTACCTCCACATTTGCCAGTGCGACGATGGTCTCGATCACTGCATACTCCGCCAGCCTTCCCACATCCTCCAGTCCGTGCTTCACAACAGCAATGGCACAACCGCGGTGGTAGGCCAGTTGTTGTGGGGCTCGTGGATCGGCCGATGGCAACAGCGTTTGCATCAGCGCCAAGCACACTGCCATGATGGCGTGGAAGAGACCTGAGTGGTGGAGCATACGGGTAAACAGCCAGCCCCGGTAATGATTCTGCACTCCGAGAAGGATAGAGGTGGCATCAAAGCTTGCTGCGTGTGACATGTCTGGAGTCGGCGGTTTAGCATTCTGGCTCTGCCACTTCTCGAGATATACGCACAAAAGTCTGTCGCCATGGGCACCCATTCGAAAACGGGGACGGGATATGCATTGAAGGGGTCATGACGTGTGCCAGAAAAGCCGATGGTCAATAGCGACCGAGAAGAAGCCGTTGGCATAGCACGCTGCCGTTGATCGTCCGCTATTGCGGACGTGGTGAAGGTGGTATTGCAGCCCTGCGGCAGAGTCGAGAACCCTTCCCTGCGACGCAAGGTTCTTCGCCTAGTTGCCTCGCGCACGACGTGGCTTCGAATGACTTTGCACCGAGGGTTCCGAGAATTGACAAACAGCAGCTTTGATCGATAGGACGACTGTTCCGACATGTTGCAGCCGAGAGTCGGGCAGTCCGATCCCACGTCCGTAAGCTATCTGCACTGTCTACCCCTGGTGATATGTTGTATAGTTAGACGAGGTGTAGTCATCGGCAGAGCAGTGTACGGGGATGGGAAGTCGCGAATTTAGTAAGCTGAAAGTCGACTCAAGCGTTGCACTATCATTCGGCACGAGCTCTGTATCTTCGCTTAATTGGGGGACTGAAGCTCCTGCATGCTGTCGGGCTCGCCGAGGCAGGCTTTATCAGATACCCGAAAGAAAACCCAATGGCAAGTGTATTAACCATCCTGCTGCTTTTGAAGGGGTATTCTCGTGCCGCCGACCAGCAAACGTGGGCCGGGTCAATGCCATATGCCTGGCATTATGCTTCTCGGCGTGACTCGCTGATGGCCTCGCCGCACGAATCCAGTAAAGGGGTCCTTGATTACCAAAGAATGGTCATGCAGCTAAATGAATGCTTACTGCAAAGTGGCAACACCATATGTATGAGCCAGCCTCGAGTCTCGCGTTTTGTTATCATTGCTCCACCTTCAGATACCCTCTTGACAGATCGGGATGATGCCCCTTCCTCATTCGGCTCGTATTAGTCGGAGCCATACATGCGGTTATTCCGTTGAGACGCTCTGATTGGTCAAGGTCGCTAGCGTCCTCGGCACAGCTGCCACATAACTTGTTAGTCCGTATAATCATCTTTGTTGGCAAGGGAGGCACATGGCGTGCACGCAATGTAATGACCCTTTCGAACAACGCTAGAGACTACAAAGTATGTCGGAGCAGGTGAAACCACATTGTAAATCCATATGATTAGCACTAGACCTCATCTTCTGGAGGCCCCCGGCGCTTCAGAACCCTCTGACTACGACGCGGGTTAGTGGCCGAGTACACAGGACCGATGTCTCTCAGATTTACAGAACCCCATTGTCAGACTCTCCGTCAGTGCGGCAAAATGGAGCACCTCCCCGGGAAGGCTTTGGGCTACGCTTGTTTCACCACCACCGTCTCAGCTCGTCCATATGGACGTGGGAACGGGTTACCTTGCCCGTCTCGAAATTGGCACAGACGGATACAAGTCCCGTCCGTTCGTCAGAAATATCACACAGGTGGTACAAAACAATCAGTGACGAACTCTCTTCACATGAAACGAATCTCCAGAGTGCAGATTTACTGGAAGAGCAACTGAGCATTGTTGGTGGCGAAGGTAATGAGGTAAGGATTAATCCTCCTCCTTTTCATTAGAGGTTGTTTCTCCTCCCCTTATCGGCTGTACACATCAATCATTTGCATGACACCGACATGGGTTCGATCGTCTTAGTGGCTAGATATTAATATCAACGATGACTTCGAGATGTGGAGCACGTTCCTTTATGCAACCTGGACCTGAACGCGCATTTCATCACCAACCCTACTCCTTGGCGATTACTACGACCGCAATGTTGAGGGGTGTATCACGCACAGCTCTCACTGCTAGTATTTAATGCTAGCTAGAACGGCTGGTAACCTGTGCTCCCCCGACGTACGAGATATTCAAGATGCCCAGGCTGCTAGTATTTGTGGAATTAGTAGACCTCACAAACCCTTTTAACGCACTGAAGCTGCTACCTGGTGAGCTGCACAAATTTATGCATGGTACCCAGGGAGGGAAATACAGTCATGCTCATAGGCTGGGAAAGCGCTCTTGACAAAGGACTCCAGGAAATCGGAGGAGCAAGGCTCTCGCATTTCAACGCACAATCAATGCAAAGTTCTCGGTCCGCAGGATCACCGACTCAAGGGTCAATAATCGGCATGACCAATGCAGATTCAAAAGGACCCCCACACCAAATAACATGTTTCCCCTGATTCACTGTGGTTTCATGCAACATAGTCTGCACCACCTTTTCATCGCGGAAGATATCAGTGCCTTGAATTGTGATCCTCAGGCCATCGCCTGGCAGGAAGTGCGTGGAGGTGGCAACGATCTCGATGTCGACGGGGACAATCTCGGCCGGACGCAAAGGTAATTTGCGCTTGTGTGTTAACCACGGGCGGTTTTGATCTGGTGCGGTCAGAGGGCTGGCGGACAGATTGCAGGGCATGCGGGAATCATCTCAACGATGTTCATGTTCAGACTCACGTGTCAAACTTCGATCCAATTCCCTGTGGCTTGCACGGAGCCATCCAAGCCCAAGCGGTCCGTTGTCAAACATGGAAAACGCGACGAACGGTACTCTCTGGCCGTCGCGAGCACGCAGTTTGTCGAGCTGTATAAAGAGGTCTAGGTCGTCACCCTGGGTGGTCGAGACCCACAAACGCAGTCTCATGCTCCCGGTGAGTTCTGTTGGGTCCTTGAAAGTATATGTGAATTGCGCATTGTCGGTGGTAGACGAGCAATCATAGGACACACTCGAATGCTCGTTAGGAAGCTCGTCTTCAATTCTTCCTGAGCTCGCGTCGAGATACTTGAGCGCGAACCGCGTTCTCCGGATCGGCCACTCCGTTTCACTCCTCCAGTGACCGTCATAGGCCTCGTTCCGAATTTCGATTCGCACCGGCGGCCACGAGTCAACCTCTGATGGCTGCTCCTTGAGAAACCTCTGGTAGAACGCTTCCTGGCGGGCGAGGCTTGAAGGCTGATAGAAGTACTGCCATTTCTTCCTGCCATGCACTTCCAACCACTTCTGCTTCGAACTTATATACGTGTAGCCGTTTAATGCTCCTCTAGTGTGCAGTCCAAAGTCCCCCCAGTCGGCAACGATGTAAGCCGGGACTGTGATCGCCGCGAGGTTGTCCGCCCGCTTCGACTCATTGTAGTCGTCCATCATCTCGTGAGCCTGATGGCTGGCGTACCAGGCTTCCGTCTTGCCGTGCAGTGAGAATTGACATGACCAGTCAGTGAACTTGGTGAACTTGGTCTCTGGAATGCCTCCGCAGTGTGTATGGTCGCGGTAACAGTCTGTGTAGCCTTCCCAGGGGTTGATACAAGCGAGATGCGGAGGATTTAGCTGTGCAATCCGCCATTGGACTATGGCAAGATACGACACCCCAGAGAGACCGACCCTACCATTGGACCACGTTTGCGATGCTATCCACTCAATCGTGTCGTATCCGTCGTACGCGGTTTGTGGGCTCAAAATCTCGAGATCTCCCTCTGAAGCCCATGATCCCCGGCTGTCCCCGTTCACGACGGCGTAGCCTCGTTGTGTCCAGTACAAGGGGTCGCAGCCTTCCCAGACCGCGTGCCGTGATACGGTCCCCTTGGTCACTCCGGAACCAGGGAACATATCAAAGGTCTTGAGGGCGTGTTTACCGTAGGGCGACCATGTCATTATCGTAGGAAGTTTCTCCGTAGAGCCATTCGGCTTGAAAATATCAACGTAGATCTTCACACCGTCACGCATGGTCACAGCAACGTCCCGAACGATATCCATCCCATCGACGAGCTCGATTTGATTGGGACGGAACCCCGGATATTTACCCTCTTTCGGATCAACACCAGGCTTCCATATCAAACCAATAGAATCGACCGTTGGTGGCGAAGAGGATTCTTTAGAGCCCATCTTGGTCCGGGGGGGATCGACCTCTTGTGTGGTGTTATCGAATTAACTCCCTGCAATACCGAAACAGTAACTTGTAGACAACTTTTGTATCACAGTCTTGTGTTTTGGACGAGAGGTGTCGGCCAGAAGAGGATGATGGTGGTAACAGGAAGACGGCAAGCTCAGATGACACTGTGACACTGGCTCACGTTCATTAAATAGACAAATGCAATAGTCAAGGGTTACATGCGAGACCGAGTAAACTAACAAGCCTGTGTGTCACCCGTGAGGTTCTAATTACTGTATGAAAAGAAATGGTCCTCGTCTGATCCTCGTGACCGGAATTGTCTCCACGTTTCCAGATGTCCCTTGTGCATGGAGCACTTGCGATAGTTCTGTAGTTGGCATGGGCACCGTTGAAGGCATGGAGTAGTCTCACTGTATTGCTTTGAAGTCTGCGAATTGTCCTTCTGCACGGAGAATATTCTGGTCATGATCGTTTATTTGGACGGCGAACTTTGTCCCGCGCAGGAGCAAATGATATCTACTCTGACAATCTCACAAACAGCATAGTTGCTCTTGTGGGTTTCCAAGGCATGGCAGAGCAACTCAAGACAAGGCTCTGCTGCAATCATGCATCTGGCCTGCGACAAGGCCGTCACGCGATCGGGACTGGGTGGGACGTCCCGCCCGTGATTCGACATATTGCTGGACAGGCCGCATGACTAGGTAGTCGGCCAGAAAGGTCCGTCGCAGAGTTTAAACGAATAAGAGGTCTGAAGACGTCAAGGTAATGATTCGCATCCTATCCCGACGTCACGACGATGGGCCTACACATGATTTAGGAGATCCCTAAGAGATCCCTGTCCTATGAGATAGGACGGCTCTTTATGCTAGGACGGACATAATACATCCGGATGCCGATATCTCATGGTCTGCAAACCCTAAGACATTTCAAAAACGCTGCCCATGACTCTTGGTGGATAGTACAGAGCACTTTTCTTCCTTCATAAGCTGCTCTGGATATCACCTCATTGAAGAGGTAACAACTTGCGCGAGCCGCTGGGAGACACGACATGTCTTCTCTAACGATAGGAATTGCGGGCTTTACAGGAAAGTTTGCTCGACTTCTCGCGTCCAGCCTCCTCGAGAAAGACGCTCGAATCAGCTTGAGAGGCTTCGCCCGTGACCCTTCCAAGGTCGATTCCTCGATTTCTTCGGCTTCCAATGTTGAGGTGTTCCAGGGCAGTGCTTTCGAAGCCGAGAAGCTTCGTCCATTCGTCAGAGGATGTGACGTTGTGATCTGTTGCTATCTCGGTGACGACAACATCATGATCAACGGTCAAAAGCTTCTGATCGATATCGCCGAGTCGGAAGGTGTTTCCCGCTACATTGCGTCAGACTGGTCGTTGGACTGGACCAAGCTTGAGACTGGCGCGCTGTTTGCGAAGGAGGCTTGTCAACGCGTGAAAGCGTACCTGGACACCAAAGCCATCAAGGGGGTCCATGTTCTCGTTGGGGGATTCACAGAAGTGCTATTTGCACCTTTTTTCAATGTATGGGACGCACGAAACTTTACCTTCCGATACTGGGGGACTGGTGACGAAAGATGGGAGTGCACCACCTACTTGGACTCTGCAA
Source organism: Phialophora chinensis (assembly GCA_016109575.1). NCBI lineage: Eukaryota > Fungi > Ascomycota > Eurotiomycetes > Chaetothyriales > Herpotrichiellaceae > Phialophora > Phialophora chinensis. The sequence continues at coordinate 1,983,812 of JADWPU010000003.1, read as the reverse complement.
AATACACTGCGGTGGTGTGCCTCGACGCCCAGGCATGCGGCGTTTTACGATGTAAGTCCGTCCGTCCACCACACACATCGGCGACGAGACTCAAACCGTTTACAGTCGCTGGCGATGCTATCAGTACGCGTGGCATGGCACAGACCTTTGAGAGAGTCTATGGCAGGAAGCCGAGACTGGAATGCCAAGGGTCGCTGGACGAACTCCGCGAAAAGATGATTGAGGAGCGACGAAAGTATGGCGACGATTTCTACAAATACGTCTTTTAGTAAGTGGCGTGTCGTTCCCACCTCAGACGACGAGGAAGTACTACTAACTTCCGTCCTAAGTTGGTATCACTACTTCACACTCAGTGGCAAAGCTCTCATGGCACCACACTACGACAACCAAAACTATCCAGAGGTGAGACCATGGGATGTCGAAAAATACATGCGAGAAGTTGGCATGGAACATCTTTCGGGCGCATATTTTCCATGGGGAAGCAAGACCTCGAAAGCGTGATACGATGGATAGGACACCCGATCTTATACACCAACTTACCTGGCTCACTAGGTTTCGTTATAGATACTGTTCCAGGTGTGCCCATGGGTATCTAAACGCTTAGGGTACCTAGAAGAGTATCTGGAGGGATGCTTAGCAAGCCGATAAGGATGCCTATAAGGATATCTACAAGGACGCATATAAGGGTTTCTATGAGAATACCCATGAGGGTCCATATAAGAACTCTTATGTAGGCTTCCGCCTAGAAAAGGTGCCTGTCCGAGGATTTGCACTCGTCGTGGATTATCAAAACTTATTCTTGGCTCATCCAGGCTGTGAACTAAAAGCAAGATTCGAAAAAGACGAGTGTCTCCAAATTTCGTGTCAGAATCCGCGGGGCAGACCCAAGGAAAGAGGAAAGACGGAAGGAATGTCACAGGACAAGCTTGGAACTTGCAATCGCGATCCCGTGTTCGGGATACTGGCGAATTGGAGAAGCGAGAGAGCGACGGTTTTTCACCGTGAGGATCATCAGCTGGCTAGACTAACTCCCACCTCCAACACGACCCTTGAAGTCGACTAGCATTATGCACTGCTTCAGGGGGGCTCCAAGCTTGGAAAATATTGCGAAAGAGGCTCTGTATATTCGTCTCCAGAGTCATGAGCCATTTCCCCTGCAAGCCTTGCGCTTCAAAACCCTCCTTAACAGTTGGCATGATGATCCAGTGGCCGTTGAGCTGGACGCAATCTTTTCCTTCTTTACACAGAATACAGCCGACTGAATGCTCCTCTGAGAGCTAATAAACCTTTTCAGGGATCCTGAAATCATTGAAGAGAATAGCGGCAATGTCGGACTTTCCTATCACGCCGTCAAACAGCGGCGTTTGGCACGTCCCTGAGATCAAGCCCGTCTCGGCTGAACAAACGTCGAATCTGCTTCAACGAAATTTCGATTCTTTCCACGTATTCTGGAACTTTAAAGGATACCACAATCACCAGGTTCACTATCTCTTGACGGCTTACGCGTTGGGAGCAGATCCCACCCAGCTACAAACCGCCTTCGACAAGAATGTCAGTTATCAGCGTGACCGACTTCCGGTCGACGAGGGTCTGGTCAAGAAATTTTCAGACGTACGGCATTTCAAGTCTCTGATGGGCAACGACACCTATTTCAGCGACTATACTTCCTTCTTCCAGCTCCAATTCCAGGAAAAGGGGTGGCAGAACGTTGTCAACCACTACCTCTTTTCAAGAACCACGCTTGCAGACGATCTTCTGGTCGGCCTTTTTGCGGGTAGAGACACCCTAATACTTGCACAGATGACATCAGCTGATAGGCGTTACCCACAGGTGTGATACATCCTCTGATTCACTTTGGCTTTGGTGTTGAATTCCAGCAGCCGGCTGTGCTTGCAGAAGCGCTAGCCCAAGCAGTGTGTCACAATAAGTTTTTTGGCGACTTCCTACGAACGTCCGAGCAGCTGGCAAGCACAACTCCTACTGGCAGAGGCGCGTCGCTGCTTGGCCTGATGAACGAGATCCGCGAAGATCCATCGCTGTACGACGAGAATTACTGGGATGGAGGGGAGTCGTTGAACGACAAAATCCTTGCCGACGCTCCTGAGAAGTTGTGCCAAATTGCAGCCAAATGGAGGGTCGACCCCGAAGAACTTGATCAAAAGACGGCCGAGATGATAGCGGCGAATGTATTTCTGTTGGGGGCTGCTCAACGGCCGGAAAAAGAGGTTAAGTTGGATTTTTTCTTCATGCATTCGGTCAATGCCTCTGTATTCTTTACGGCATTCAACAGTCAGTCATGGCTGAGCTCCGAGAGCAAGGTTCGGCTGCTTGAGTGGAAGGGCAGGATGGATCTTCTTACGTACGCATCGCGACTGGCGCCAAAGCTATACGGCGACGAAATTCTCAATTACAAGCCCCAGCAAGCCGGCTTAGACTGGCCGTCTCTCATCGACAGAGTCAATCAGCTAAAGCATGATGATGGACACATTGCCAAACTTGTTCGGGCCCTTGCTCACGGGGCTCAGGTGTGTGGGCGCTACCACGATAGACCAGAATTGTCTGACAGGTTTCCACTGGACGAGCGCGGGTTTTTCCAGATTGCAAATATGGCTCTTGATACCACGACCGATCCCGTTCTGCCCAGAAGGTGGATAAGAGGAGCCGGTGGGGAGAGGAACTGGGTCAATTTCAAAGACCGTGGTTCGTAAGGGCCAGAAGGGTTTACGAGATGATGGTGGTTCATCAGCAGGATGAGAGCTTGCCCAGCTAATCGACTCTTTCGCTGCCTGACACAAGCGAATTGTCAATCTACGCTCATGTTCATCTCAAAAAATATCCAGGAATACGCATTTTGCACCTTTTCAATCTTGGGAGGGAACAGTATCGATCTGGAGAGGTCGAATAGGAAAGTCCCAAAAGCTATGGGTTCTGATCTTCGCCTGATCTGAAGTTAGAGCCTGCAGGAACCACTCCTCCGTCCTGCCTCTCTTTCTTCGTCCGCAAAATCGAGGCAATGTCAGGTTAGACAGAGTTTCCCTAGATCTCTGGGTAGCCGGTCCGGGCTTCATGGAGGTAGTGATGCCTAAATATCGGCAATTTCTTGGTTTCTTATTTCTGTCAGCCAACTATTTTTCGTTCATTTTGTCGACATTACTCGTCTTGTCTGTCGTCTTCTGTCGTTTACGTGGTGAGGTTAGGAATCAAGATTTTGGAGGACGATCAGTAATTTTTGGCGCTGTGCGCGAGCGTTACTTCACCTATTTACCTTCCTGCTTGAGACTGCCCCGGCAGGTAATTGACAACATGGACGATTTTCCTGCCGAAATATCGGACCATTGTTGTCGGTCGAAATGTTGATAGAAAAGTGGGTAACTCCCCCCTCTGTGGAGGGCTCATTCGGCTTCTTTGGCTGACCAACCGATGGCTGGGGTGGTGTGGCGGGTCCCCCCAGGTGCTTAACCCCGTAATTACCCCGGAGCCGGGAAGCGAGGACTGCCTTCATGGCCCTTCTCCCATGTCCGGCGGTCTCGGCTCACCCACTCTTATCAAAGTGAATACTTTGGGAAGCTGAACAATAGCAAGTCCTGTAACGCGGAGCAAAATTTGAACCAGATATATTGGAGTCATCATGGGGAAGCCTGTGACAAGTTGCGACAACTGCCGGCGATCGCGGCTTGGGTGTAACGTCGCCCTGGAGCCCAAACAGCCATGCTTCAATTGCGCTCGGAAAGGCATCAAGTGCACCACGAGGCCAGGAGTCGCTGGCTCACGAGTCCAAGCGAAGACATTGTCAGTGAAAGAGTCAGAGCCAGTCCTTGCTCCGAAACCCCAGTGTCCTGTTGTTGAGCAGCCACCGCCAACGCTGATCTCTGATCTTCTCGATGATTGTGACATGGTGGGGATGGGGACAGACCAACGGAACCTCGATCATTTTTCTTCGGAATCATCGCAAACAATGTCGTCGTTGTCGCTGAACACTTGCGACTCCCTGGCCAGAGCGCAGCAGGCTCTGACACTTCACCACCTTCTCTGGAACGTCTTTGCCACCCTCCTGGAACCCCGAATTGGTTTATGGATCGGAAGCGGCGGCTGCCCCTTCATCACATCAAGCCCGGTAAGAGACATTGTCCCAATTTCTTCCCTTATGGGTAATTTCCTAACGGCAAAAGGTGTCGACAACATTGATCTCCAGACTGGTCATACACTTGGACAAGAATCAAGTCGGGACAAAAGGACGGCTGAGCAACCCGCGTGCACCGGGGATCACCACCAGTACTAATGATAGCGATGGTCCGATCCTAAGCCGCGCTCTAGCGCATGCTGTTTACGCATACTCGGTGCGATGGCTTCATCTTGCACATGACGACAAGGATCAAAACGTAGAAAAACACCGTGGCTCTGCTGTGACCAAGCAACAGCTGTGTGAAAACCTCTGGGGTCAGGCTCGGACCCATATGTATGCAGTCATGTCGCGCCCTTCTTATCAGTCTATACTGGCGTTGTATCTCTTCGCCATCATCCCCACGTCGGCACAGATGCAAGGAGACAATCTTGCCGACCAATGTCTGGAAGCATCCCTTAGCCATCAAAACTACCTCACTACAGCATCACAATCATCTTTCTTCCCGCAGGATTCAGTGCTTGGGCTGCTGCATCATCAGACTTGTCATGCCGGAGACACGACAATTCTCCCAGTGGACCCGGATTCATCAGTCGAGAGTGAAGAGATCAAGTCGATGGCCAGTGTTGCGTACTGGTTCAGCATCATTTCGGATACCACGAGAGCCCTCACCCGCTGTCGACCATCCATTCTACTTCCTGGAGCTTCGGGAGAGACCAAGGTGTGGGCTCCTGTCCGTCAGCGGGTTCAAGAATTTCAGCAACGGTACAGTTCCTTGAAGATATATCGGTGGCGCAATCCCTTCTCTGATGATCAAGTCCTCACCATCCTCCAGTACGCTTTTGGAATGAAGACCTCAGTATGGGCGGCAATAACACGGGTCCAGGACGCCCTGGTCCATCATCTGTCGGGTATATCGTTGTCGGACGCGGTGGACGCAGCAAGAAAAGAAAGCAACCACTTCGAGGAGGTGTTCGGACAGCTGTTGTGTATGTGTCAGCGAGATTTTCTTCTGCTCAACCGAAGCACACAAATGTGCTACAGTAAGTTTAGGGCATCTCCCGGGATTTCTCATGTGTCAAGATATTGATCACTGTACAGCACTATTACAGATTCATTTCCAGGTCGGGAACCTAATCCTTGCTGACACGCTGCCGTCGACCTTTGTCTTCATCGACGAGAATCTAAACCCATACGACTTGCGACTCTGCGCAACTCGAGCCATTGTAATCGCCGTTAATCTGGCGTTACAGACCAGCGTCGTCGGCACTGATGGTTCCACCGTGATGAACATTCTGGTCCTGGACCCTTACCCCGATATTTTGACCAATGCTATCGTTCGCACCGGGTCTTCACTCTTTCTGCTATACGAGGCCCAGAAGCTGACAACCGAGAATGTCATGTCCATGTTTCCTGTGGTTATTTCCGGACTCAAGGTTTTGGCGAACCTGTCCCATACAGCGGCCGAAGCGATACCCTTGCTGCAACAGAAGTTTGCAGCCTCCGGCATAGACCAGGCGGCCTTCTGGAAGAAAGACGTACTGCACCAGGCCGCCGTGTCGGTGGCTGCGCCTCTTGATCAGGACATCTTTGACGCCGAGGTTTTGCAAGAGCTACAGCAACAGACCGCCCTTTCCACGCTGAGTGGAAATAACACGAGTGACTCGGACATCTCACGTATCGACCACGATCTCGACACTACTTTCGACCAGTCTGACCTCGACTTGCTCTCTCAAGACTGGACTTTTGACGTGAGTACGAAAGCATTGGTGCAAGAGAGTCCACCGCTGACCGGAATTAGGACTGTTTCGTGGCATTCGATTCGCACTGAGCCCGGAGCCACGGTTGACTGTGACTATATCCTGTGACCCAAACTTTTATGCCAGATCGTGGCAATGGGCTTGATATGATATGCTCTGGAGAGCGTTCTTCTCGTGTTTGACCTCTTGGCATCTGCAAACCCTGATACACCCACACCGTCCGTTAGCTGAAGTTGATAAAGTGGGAGCAGTAAAAGCAGCATTAACATGCTCAGTCACGATAGCACACCAATGCAAGGTTCTTCACAATAACCAAGCATTCTCTACTTTGCAAACTTGCGTGATTGCATGCTTTTATAGCTACTTGAAAAGCGATCTCATCCGCTTGACACTGATCATCTTTGATTGTTTATGCATATAAGGCCGTGTTCCCCCCATACGCGCTCTCACAGTTAGGGCTTGACCATGGCTTCCAAGAGGGGATTGCCGTCCTACAGACCGAAAGTCCAAGTCAGTTTCTCCAACCCAACCCATACAAGCTTCGATGACAGACGTACCGCGTATATGTTAAACGTCTGGATCTTGATTGCTCCTCCTTCGGTGGTCAGCGAGAAATGGGCTGCCGTGTCTTGTGAGATCTCAGAGCCGTCTTTTCGGTTGGCCTTGTAGGTTGCGACCACGAGGATCTCGGACTGCGGCTCAGTGTGGTCCAAGTAGATGCGCTTCACATGGTGAGTCAATCCAGGAAACATGCCCCAGACTTTGAGGCGCTCCTTGTACAGTTCTTTTCCTCGATCGGAGTCAATCAGTCATCTAAGCACCACCAGGCAACGTACTTTTTCGTACGTGCACGTAGAGCGACCTTACCATTGTGGCCTTTGACGACATGGATCCCTTGAACGAACTCGCCGTCCTTGGTCCAGCATTCTGCCCATTTTCTCGCTGCGCCGTCCTCGTTCTCTGCGTCTAGCACCCTGAAGTATTCCTTTAGAAACGCAACGACCTCATTCTTCAGGCCCGATTTCGCCCATGGATCTGCGACTGCCGCCATAGCTAATTAAGGTAGAGCAATGTCAACACAGGTAGCTTCAAGGTAACAAAATCTGGTTCCACTGATTTCAGTCAATAGTCTTGATATTCATCCCGACTTCCTGTGCAGATTCAACGCGCGCACGTGTAATCACCTACCGACAATGCCCCTAGCCGGTCTACGTTGTCGTTGGCAGCCAAACGCAAGTCCAAATCCATCCGCATACCTCCATAAAAAAGGTTTCATGACTAAGACCCACAACTCCGCATTTCTCGGCTGGATGTACATTATCCGGGGTCGCATCGAAGGTTCAGTAGTCAAAGGCGATCACATGCTCGGGATATTCTCCAATCGATGTCGAGTACAGCCCGAATATATCGACCCACAAATGGTAAATGTGCCCCATCCGGTAAACCACGACAAATTGATCAGAACCCTCGAAAAGACTGAGACTGATCCGGATGTCACCGATTCTGTCGGCCACAACAGAAATGATCTTGGCGGGCACCGAGGCCGCGGTTACGGCTGCGGCTTGTACAAATTGAATCTCTCCAGTTGATGCTGCGGCCATTCTGGTCCATGTCGGCCTTTTCTTGACCTGTACATGGACGCTGAGAACGTACAGTCACATCGCGATGGCTCACGCGGCAACAGCAGAGGATCCTTACGGGCTAAGCCTTGTGTCTGCGATTCACAACGAGACGTATGAATTCATCAACCCGGAAAAGGGACCTGCGTCCACCATCAACGTTCTCGTGACGGGCGCGTCCAAGGGGATTGGCCGCGCGACAGTCAAATCATTTGCACGGGCCGGCGCCAAAGGGATCGCGTTGCTGGCTCGCTCCGACCTTGAGGTGGTGGCTGAAGAAGTCCTCGAGGCTGCGAAGCAAAGCGGTCATCCAACCCCCAGGATTCTCAAGCTCAAAGCCGACATGTCAGATCCAGTCAGCGTTGGCACAGCCATGAGAGAAATAGAACGGGAGTTCGGGACGCTGGATGTTCTCATCAACAATGCGTCGCGACTGGAAGCTTGGTTTCCGTATGCCGACACCGACGTCGAGGATTGGTGGCGGAGCTGGGAAGTCAACGTGAAAGGAACCTATGTGGTTACTCGGGCGGCACTGCCTTTGGTCTTGAAGTCCAACCTCAAGACCATTGCCACTGTTTCGAGTGCTGGAGCTTTGTCCACACAGTAGGTCTGGATCGTCGATCGGTTCTGCTGACTTGTACACTGCGATGCTGACATTCGCGACGCACAAAAGCCCGGGAGGCAGCTCGTACCAATCTACCAAAACAGCCCAAATCAGACTTAACGATTTCCTCATGGCGGAATACGGGGACAAGGTGTGTCACATTTCTTAATTAACTCTTTGGTCGGAGCTGACGGGCGTGATTCCCAAGGGCCTCAATGCCTTCGCCCTCCATCCAGGCGGTGTCGTGACCGAGACAGCACTCAATATGCCTGAGAGTATGCGCTCGTATCTGACGCAAACGCCCGAGCTTTCGGCCGACACGATGGTCTGGCTGACCAGGGAAAGGCGAGAATGGTATGCACCCTATCCAAGGCATTGACAAAGTACGCCAGATCGACCACTGACCATCATCTTATTGGCAAGGCTGGCTGGCCGTTTCGTGTTTGGGCCCTTTGACATGGAGCAATTCCTCGCTCGGAAAGACGAAATCGTGGAGAAAGATCTGTTGAAATTGAGACTTGCGGTGCCTTAGTTCCAATGACTTGTCGCTCCGGGATATCCAGTACATGAGGGCAGGCTGCAGGCGCCTGTTTGAGAGAATGTTGAGTCGCTCTTGTGGATAGGGATCATTCCGATTTGAAAACTCGGCCTGAATGCCATCAAAAGGCTCTCAAAGCTCGCTTTTTCACTAACGCCAATGTGCATAATATGAGAGTCAATCATCCATCCCATAACACTTACTGTAAACGTGGAAAGGCGCCAAAAATGCTATGTACAGAACATCAGTCGAAACAGACCAGGCAATCCGATACCGGTGACTATTAGGATTTCCCATCTAGGCTCTGTTAGTGTAAGGGACATTCGAGGTGCTCTATCTAGTTTGCCCATGTTACTCTATCTTTTCCCGGCCATGACGGAAAAACGCTAAGAATGTCGCCCTCCATGAAATCGCCGCAGCCTCTCATCCCCGAGATTTTCCAGTTTCCGTCGACTTTTTGGTAGAAGAACTGCAGAGTTCCATGGGCGTGAGCGCTGGCAACTTCCTTGCGGGGATTCTTGGTGATCCTCATATGCGCTGCTCGTAGTTGGCGCCATGCGGTGGCGGTCGTCGATGATTGCTTGCGCACTTTGGAGCTGCCCAGAAGATGTTGGGACACGATCTCAGGATCCCCGAGCGATGCAGCACCTCCGGCCATTGAAATGTAAGCGTCCGCCGACATGTTTTCATCTTTGAGTCCGTAGACGTCGGTGTAGTCAAACTGGTAGGTTCTTGGTCAGCTCCTTTTTCAGCTCCCCATCAGTAGCAGAAATGCAAGCTGCGAGCGAGAAGAGTATCGCAGAAATACCAACCATGATTGTTGGGGTCAGTATTGCACGGAGAGCTTCGAAGTCCTACTCCAGAGTCAGCTAATCTGCTGTGATAGTTCTTGTTTGGGACCAAAGACTCCAAGGTCGCGAGCCGAATCAACCAAAGGAGGTCTCGCATACCCACCTTGGTGTCAATTGCGCGTCCCCACGCGTATCCCAGCTCTTCCCACTCGCAGTACTCTGAGAAAGGAGATCAGCTGCTGTACTCTTTTTGGAACCTTTTGAAAGTCTGGCCCACCTTCCATCGTGATATTGCCTGTGTCGCTCATCTTCAACTCGGCCATAAATTCAGTTGCAAGAATGGTATGGTGCAAGGTTTTCGCGCAAGGTAAAGTCAAAGGTGTTGAGACCTAATATCAGCCATAACGCGTGTAAATCGGCGTCGACGGAAAGTCCTGTGATCGGTGATTGTGCGCGGTTACTCCTGAATCTCCGCGCACGACAATGCCCAGACTACATCCTCCAAGCAAACCATATCACCATTTATTGCGATCATGGGAAATAACATAGTTCATAATGATCGGACGTCAAGCTGCGATGGGTCTTTGCTGCTGGATACTTGAAGGGAGCCAGGAATGAGCTTTGATTGGTACCTGAGCATCCATCATGAGAGTGGTTCAATTGCCTTGACCCACCAACTGCGACTCTTCTTCAACTAGACAACAACTAAGCTAGGTCAACTACGTCAAGTAACAGTTTCTTGCTCTTCGGAAATCCCACCAATCGGTCTTCCATGTCCATGTCGTTCTCCTTCATGGCCGGATTCAATCGCAGGTCCAAGCGTCGAAAAATGGCACTGACTGCCATGAGAAGCTCTGTCTTTGCCAGATTCTGTCCGATACAGTTCCTCGGACCCAGGCTGAATGGAGTGAGTGCTTTCTCCACACTACTCGAAGGAGGTTGGCCGATCCACCGTTCTGGGTTGTAGATGAGAGGGTCTGAACACACCAGCGGATCTCGCTGATGTACATAGTTCTGCATCGTAATCACCGTCCCGGGCGGCAAGACTACGCCTTTTGCGCTGTCAACAATCACAGAACTTGTCAATGTTCTCGGCAAGCCACCCATGAGTGAAGGGTTCAGTCGCATAGCCTCCTTGATGACGGCGTTCAAGTAAGGGAGATCCTTGACTTCGCCAAAGCTCTGCCCAGTGGATTGCACCTCCGATCGCAGCTTGTCTTGCATGGCCCTGTTCTCGGGCCGGGATAGATGGTAGAGGATGTAGACCAGCGTGATGGCAGTAGTGCCACTCCCAGCGAAGGCGAGGCCCATTGCCTCCTCAACCTTTTCGTCTTCGGTCAAAGGTCGGCCGAGAAACTCGTCCTCAGCATCAAGCAAAGGGGTCGCAATGAAGACTTTTGAGCTGTTCAGCTTGCTCAGTCGTCTGAACTCGGCGAGGATCTTTCGCGTAGTCATCTCCCATGCAGTTCGCTGCCTGAATGAGTATCCCACTGCTCCCGGCAACCGTTCACCCAGCTTATGCGTAAGAAGGGGTGGAAATAGGACCCCGAGCACGAGCGTGTTGTTACAATCGTCCATCGACCGCAAGTAAGCCAAAGAGTTCCCTGGGGACTCGGCGTCAAGATCCTGATTGAACGCCGCACGAAGTATCACTTCGACGCTGAACAAACCGCAAATAGTGTAGAGGTCGGCGGTGTGAGTTTCGGATCTGCTTGACTCAGAAGTGATGCGACTCACAAGTCGCGCAACCATCTCCTTGATGAGAGGCTCGTTTTCGTTGATGGCCTTCTGAGAGTAGGATGCACTCTGCATCTTACGCCGTGCGGCATGTTGCGATTTGTTCCTGCCCGTCAGTGAATCAGTCGTTAGACAAATCTCGTGAGCCTTTGTGCAGGGGAGGGAGATCAACCTCATCGTGAACATGTTTTCATGCCCTATGAGCGTGGAGGCTTTATAGAACGAGTCCTCCTTTACACTCGAGGTATGGTTGTATATCTGCCTATACAGCTGGTAGTCCGAAATGGAGACCTCATTAGGTCCGATGCGAACATAGGGACCGTATTTGGAGTGCAGCTTAACCAGATCCTGGGGGCTAATAGTCAGTATTCAACGCTTCTCAGGGGCGTGCCAGTATTTGGACAAACGTGGGGCCTTGTCCCTTTCAACACAGACACGGCCATATACTGTGGCAAGATCTTGGCTGCCCATGGCCCAGGGACTGATATCAAGGGATGAAAGAGCACGTTGTAAATTGTCTAAATAGCCGTAGTGTCAGCTTTGAGAGGAGATTGCGAAGATCCCAGAAACTATCTCACCAGTATCAGTGCTCTGAGTAAGACTACACTGCCGAAAACAATGGCCACCAGCAGCAAGAGGCCACCTGTGGAGTCTGGCACCTTATACCACCTCAATTCGTCCTTCAGCATCTTCTTCTCTCGTTATTGGCGTGCGAAGGATTTAACGATGTCGATATGAGGCTGTTTGCCGCAAGGATATGGTTTGTGAAGGTAGCGACAAAGAAGAGGGCACTGGCATATAGCATCTCTGGAATCCGACGTGTCCGTAGTGCATACCGAGGACACCTACTCGGGCGACGAGGCTGTAAGAAACGGAGCTACGAGACCAATCATTCGTATGCCGATCACGTGTAGTGGCTCTACATTCCAACAGCCACCGAACAACCCTTAAGGGAACAGGTGACATCAGTCAATCGGGCCAGAGTGAAGCCGACTTGACAAATGCATCTCATCGGAGTGATCCTGGCAAAGGGTTGCAAATCTTCGACTCCTTCGATACAACACCGATGCTGCCAAAGCAGTGAGCAAACTTCACAATATATGATCCCTCAAAAGGACTTGCTACAAGACTACAAAAAGTTGAGAATTTGATGCTTTAGACCCTGGAACCTCCATCCTGATTTAAGAAAATTTGATATTTGATACCCAGTCTCCTCGAAACTCCAAATTCACCTGCATCTGCTCTAGCACTCTGCAACGGAAACCATGCGTGTTTTCATCACTGGCGGAGCTGGCTGGGTTGGGTCTGTCACAGTCACCGAATTCATCAAACATGGCTACCAGGTGGTTGGTTTGGCCCGTTCTGAGAAGAGCGCCGCGGCGTTGAGAGACCTGGGGGCAGAAGTCCTCCTTGGCGACATCGAGGACCTGGAGATACTGAAGTCAGGCGCGGCCAATGCCGATGCCATCGTCCACCTCGCGTTCATAAATGACTTTGACCAAATGGAACGAGGTTGCCAGGTTGAGCAAGCTGCTTTGCGCGCCATGGCCGATGCAATTGCCCACACGAACAAGCCGCTGATACTCAGCTCCGGCACCCTTGCCGTCATGGACATGACTGGCGTCCGTGACGGTGAACCTGCGACTGAAGACACACTACCACTCCGAGATGTGCCGCCGTTCTCCTTTCGAGTGAAGTCTGAGGACATTCTTCTTGAACTCGCAAAGGAAAAGGGGATCAGGTCAATGGTGGTACGCTTCTGTCCCGTTGTTCATGGCAGAGGAGATGCTCGGTTCACAACTCTGTTCGGATCGATGGCAAAGAAGAACGGCAAGGCCGTCTACGTGGGCGAAGGGAACACGAGATGGCCAGCGGTTCACCGAGTTGATGTTGCAGTCCTCCTGAGATTGATGGTGGAAAGGGGGAGAGCTGGAGGCATGTATCACGCTGTTGCAGAGCCCGGCGTGCCCATCAAGCGAGTTATGGAAGCAATTGCGAAGAAAGTTGGAGTTCCTGCTGCGAGCGTGGGACGAGACGACGCGATCCAGGCGCTGGGACCTCTTGGGAACTTGATCGCCATCGACGACGCAACTTCAAGCGAAAAAACGCAGCGGGAGCTTGGGTGGGAGCCAAAAGAGCTTGGGTGGTTAGAAGACATCGAGCAGAACTATTTCCTGTAGAGGGAAAATTCGGTGGCGTCGTTCAATAAGTGTTGACTGGAAGACATGGCGATAACATTGATCTTGCCCCGACGGTAGAGTATTCTCCTGCACTCTTTGACTCTAGCATCGACGTCAGTCTTCGAGGTGTTTTTGATTGCATGAGAGCACAGCTTCCCCATCTGAAGACCGGGTCAGTGGATATCCATCATGAACCATGGCTCCGCCGCCCCAACTATATCAAGATATCGATGGAGAAATATCCACACATTGAGAGATAGATTCTGCGGATGGCTACCAGTGGATCGGCGATAGTACCGCCGGGCACGATCCCATGGCGGAGGCACGTGGCATCAATTCCTTGCTTTTAGCTGCCTCAGTAATTCTGCACATCAAAAGGTGCATCCCTCCATCACAGGCATATTCAGAACTGCAGACCCCACTTGTCACACCTTGAGAATCGCTAACTGTCTCCAGAGATTATGAAAGATATCTCTCAGCACAATCTCCATATCTTGCAGGAGTGTATAGGACATAGACACGCCTTAAACTGGATTTGTATCCACACAATTTCATCTGGTAAACACAACGGTAAATCTTTATTGCCGATAACGTGAGCGGCTTCTGCAGAGCCAACAAAATAACCGGGACAATTTATAAGAAGCAGCCACAACGTTGAATGTCATTCCAGCGTCTTTTCTCGAACTCAACGTCGTTTTCCTTTTGGAGTATTGCAGACACAGAGAATCCAGTAATCTCACCATGTCAGGATCGTTGGGAGCATACCCATTCCTGGGCAAGGTAGCGGCAATCACTGGGGCAAGCTCCGGAATTGGAAGAGCCACAGCACAGGCATTGTATGCACGAGGAGCAACAGTGGCGCTGGCCGATATCAACGCGGCTGGCCTTGAAGAGACGAAGAAGATCTTGAAGGAGAGCTCGGCGAAAGAAATCCAGCAAATTTCCGTCAAAGTTGTCAATGTTACAAAAGATGCAGAAGTGACAGCCTGGATTGATGACATTGTGACAGAGTTTGGGCGGCTTGACTATGCCGCCAATGTGGCAGGAGGCCCAGAGGCCCCAGGGCCGCTTGCGACGAAGACAACCGCTCAGTTTGACTTTGCCACGGATCTTAACTTTCGTGGTGTTTTTAACTGCATGGTTGCACAGCTGAAGCACTTGAGGGCAGGCTCCAGCATCGTCAATGTCAGTTCAGGTGCTGCACTCCAGGCGGGACCTGGGCTCAGTATATACCCTGCTGCAAAAGGAGCCGTCAACACCATCACCAGTGGTGCCTCGAGAGAATACGGGCCCAAGGGCATCCGGGTAAACGCAGTGTCTCCAGGAGGGGTGAAAACGCCAGGGTCGATGACAGCCGAAAACCAGAAATTTATCCAGGCCTCAGTTGATGTGACGCCTTTGAAGAGAGTGGCAGATCCGATGGAGATAGCGAAGGCTATTGCGTTTTTGCTCAGTGATGAAGCAAGTTACATCTCTGGAGTGATACTACGAGTTGATGGGGGCCTCCTGAGTCTAAACATTTGATCAATCCTGACAAGAGGTTCGCTGTGAGTCTGGATAGAAAAGATGTGACGTCGCTTGACACAAAAGCAAGTAATGTTGGACATTAGAATTTCTGAAGCCCAAGACGCATTTTAGAAAAAGAGCTTCAAACAGTCAAACAGTGTCTTAGTGGAGGCATGAAAGTCTTCCCATATCTTTTTTCCATCCTTTGATTCGATAAGTAATACAGTCTGACCCGACAGAAGTAGACTGCCCTCGAGGTTCCAAGATGCCATCGGCAGTGTTCGAGAACAATCTAGTAGAACTTATGATGCAACAAAGCAGTCGGGGAAACTGTCCATAGCCCTAGTAGGACTCCAGGTAATGATCAATCCTTCCTTGTCCCCTAGGACACCGGTTCCAAGCTCCCGCATGCCAATTGCATGGAGTTTGAATATACCAATATACTCAGCGGCGAATCTTGACCTCTCCAAAGTCCATTTCTGTTTCTAGACCTGAGTATCTCGCCGATTGGAATGAGTCATGACGAAGCCCTTCTGAGCTGTGGCTATGCAATCCCGAGCTCGGCTTAGCGAGTCTTGAGGCGCGCGCTGAGTAGCGTGAGTAGAGAGCCCTGAGTCTGTGAAGGTTCCCACAACTTAGCCCCTCTCGGTTCCCAGTCTTAGGTATTTCACATATCCGGAAGGCCCAAGTTCTGGGCTCACTCTCGGTTATTGTTGCCAGGAATGCCTACTGCTACCTGGAGGAAGGTACCCTTCGACCATCGAGTAATCTGTCTTGTCCTCTCTCGAGCCGTTTCGAGTAGGGCCGCGGGCCGGGCGTGTGGCTGTGTTCTGATGGCTATAGACGCTCTCGTTGTGGGAGGCAGAGTGGATTGTATGAATTGCGAGGCGACGTCGGTAGGGAAGACAAAGTCCTTCACAGCCACCTACTTGATACCTATCTGCCTTGCTGCATAAGGGTGCCGAGACGCCAACAAAAGGCCCAACGCCACCGCCATTAGGCCGCACTGCCTCCTCTTTCCTAATTTCTCGTCATCAACTAATCTTTATCCCTAATGCACGGATCACCTATCGGACTTCATTGACCCTCGCTACCGCCTCAATATCTTGCGCCACCATGTTAAGCACCCTATCGTTAATTGCCCTGATGTTGCCGCCCTACGCTTTGGGCACCAGTTTTCTTCCGTGCTGGGCGTCCCTGTACGCCTGTTTTAGCGCGCTCCATGGAACTCCTGCCTGACCAAAAGGCTGTCGCCTGGTTGCCTTCCCGCTGCATTGCCACGTCTGACTTTCCGAACCCATAACAAATGGCAGCCATTCCTGCACCGAGTTGTTCAAACATCGAGTTGGTTGCAGCGCAATCCAGGTAGAAATCGCAACACACTCTTCAGTTTCATTTCCATCCCAGATGGATGAGAGACCTCATTCGCGCGACGAAGCCAATGAACACATCAAGCAAATTCGGAGAAGTCGGGGGTTCGACAATGAAGGAGAGCAAAATATCACGAGCGCTAATCGTGAGGACCTCGAGGCGTCTA
Organism: Phialophora chinensis; assembly: GCA_016109575.1. Lineage (NCBI taxonomy): Eukaryota > Fungi > Ascomycota > Eurotiomycetes > Chaetothyriales > Herpotrichiellaceae > Phialophora > Phialophora chinensis. Next base: position 1,967,420 of record JADWPU010000003.1, on the reverse strand, counting down.
TTTCAATGTAATGTTCCTATGCCGATCCCTAGTCCCTGTCGTTCTGAATGCTTGAGACATAAAGACAAGCAGCTAACTCTCTCATTCCCCAGCCTCGCCGAAGGGCTCTACGAAAAGTCAACACACTTCTTGTTGGAATTGATACAAAATGCTGATGACTGTTCTTACACCACACCGACACCCCGAATGTTGATCAGCTACTGGAATGGACGGCTCCGCTTGGATTACAACGAGGTAGGATTTACCAGGCGCGACGTTGAGGCCCTTTGCAGAGTTGGTCGGAGTACAAAGTCGAACTCTGGAAGCCAAATTGGTGAAAAGGGAATCGGTTTCAAGTCCGTTTTCAAAATCGCCGATGTTGTTTCGATAGTCTCTGGCTACTATTCGTTCAAGTTCGACAGGACGAAAACAAATCTCGGCATGATCACTCCTGAGTGCGATACGTTTCCGGCAGAGCCACTTCCTGGCTTTACCTCAGTACTATTGCAACTGCGTGACATACGTGGCCAGACGGAGTTGGTCGACGAAATGAGATCAATGGACCCGAGATGCCTATTGTTTCTGAGAAACTTGAAGGAAATCCACATTGCTGCTTCGCCTCTGGAAAAGCCCAAATGGGAAACCACTCTAGGCCGCAGTGACGATCAGAGTGGCGATGAAGCTCGGCGAGCTACAACCTTGAGCTACGGTGATGAGTCTATGACTTACTTGGTCCGTCATCATATTGCCACTCCATTGCCGTATGAGCAGAAACGCCGCGGGCGCGACAAGTCCGCTATCCTGCTGGCATTTCCTTACATCGATGCCAAAGAGACCGAACTTGAGCCACAGCAAGTCTATGCATTTCTTCCAGTACGCGATTATGGGTTCAAGGTAATTATGTGGCAGCTTCGCGTCCTATCTTGCGTGCATGCTTACAAGATGACAGTTTCTCATTCACGCCGACTTTCTGCTCATCGCAAACCGTGGGGATATCGACAGCTCATCCCAATGGAACACCGCACTCCGCGAAGCTATGGTGGATGCTTTCTTGGAAGATGTTCGGTATTTCCATAACACGGCATTTCGCTATACCTGGCCTAGATACTTGCCGGATTATTCGTATAGGTTTGACTTCTTCAGAAACTTTCGCACCAGATTGGCTGAGAAACTTCCTGAAATGGCCATTCTGGAGTCTGAAGACGGTCAGCTGAGGTCACCCAACACTGTCAGATATGTGCCAAAACATTTTCGAGATGAGAGCAACGTCCCTTTGATTTCAAGTGACACAGCAAAATCGAAATACTTGTCCCACAAGTACTCGGAATCTGACAGCAAGCGGCTGATGGATATTGGAGCCACCACGCTATCCAACAAAGAGTTTCTTGACGACCTCGGAGTCTTTCTCCGTGACTGCAATGATGCCTTACCGGAATCGTGGCATTCCAACATAGCGAGAGCCCTTTTGCCACTAGTCTCATCTTTCGAACGGAAAATATCTAAACTTTACCTTATTCTGTTGAGCAACGGTCGCCGGGTGGCAGCATCCTTCGGCAACATATTCTTTCCACGGCCCAACCCAGATTATCTTATCCCACCAGGTATTGAGGTATTTGAGGTACACCGAGATATCCCAAAGAACCCCGATTGTAAACGACTCTATCAAAACCTTGGGGTCAAGCAGTTTTCCGACCCTGTTGTCCAGGAACTGATTTTGAAGAAGCACTCGACCAACTTACCAGAGCTCAAGCCACCTCCGTCCGAGTTGCTATCTCAGGCGCTCTTTCTCTTCAGATCGGGGTGGAAGAATCCAATCGACAGCGTTCAATTTTGGGTAGTGAAGACGAATGGAGCACTATGCCGTTCACATGAGGTATATCTTGATACAGACGAGCAATTCTCTGCATCACGATATCTGGAAAGAGAGGCCAAGTTGTTTCCTTTCTTACACAGCTGCTACGACAAGGAAATCGCGTCAGAAGAACTCCCATCGTGGAGAACTTGGCTCCACGAACAACTTGGCCTCTGGAAGATCCCCCGTCTTGTCAAGATTTCAGGCAACACTATCAAGCCAGAGCTGTCAGAGGAATTCCGCTATATACTTGAGAGGCGTAGTTCCCGGCAGTTTTTGGTGCTCCTCAAGGAGAATTGGTCAGTATACTCTCAGTATATTTCCCAAACTCGGTCCACGGATCTACGATCTCAGTTGGCATCAGTGTCTGTTCACTGTTGTGATGGCAGTCGGCGTGCTTTGAAAGCCACGTCTACAGGCTACTTCATACCAGAGGATTGCCGCTCGGAATATTCATTCCTCCCACCAATACTCGACATTCCCAACCCGAAAGACCCTGGATGGACTTTTCTAAAAGTGTTTGGAGTAACAGTAGACGGTGATCTTAACACTTATCTTGGTATCTTGAGGCATATTCAAGGTCGTGAGGTCTCGGTCGACTTCGTTCGCTGGCTATATGACCGAATTCAGGGTCGATGTGAAGATAATCCCGCCCTAGTGCGGTATGTTATCCATTGACCCCTTTTAATAAACGGGTAAATACTGACCACAAGGAGTGACGAATTTCTGCAGAAAAATCTCGTTTACATACCGAGCTCCTCACCCAGCGACCCTTCAAACTGGGTCACACTGAACAAATGCGTGTGGACAGGCCCCAAATGTTTAACGCAGTTCCACAAACTGTGCGAAATTCATCCAGACCATAGAATACTCTTTGTGAAACACCTCAAAGTCAAGGATGCTGGGCTCGCGACTTTGGTATTGGAAGCTAAAGCAATTACACCGTCCACTCGTCTGTCTCACATCACTGGCATTTTCAAAGAGCTTAGTAAGATTATGCCGAATTCAATATCGAGGGAGGACACGAACACACTACGGAGCCTTCTCGCTCTAAATATCTTCCCACTTGATGAAGGAGGTGACTCCAAAAAGGGCTTTGACGAGCTTTCCTCCGCCACCGCCGGATCTCAATGGTACATCGCAGATCGACCACACCATCGGCAGTGCTTTCATGGCGTCGTGTCTTTGCTCGCTTTCACAGTGGAAGACGTGCAGGCGATCAGGCGATTGATGGGTATACTGAGCTTAGAAGGGAAGCTACTGTCCAAGGTCGCGAAAGAGCGCCACAGAATCGATGGAGGTAAGGCACGAGGCAAAGAGAACGATATGTTGTTTCAAGAAAAAGCCAGATTTCTTGACCGGTAAGTCGTTTCGTTAGAGGTTTTAATATTATCCTGACTATTTTGTTTAATTCTTGTGGACAATTATTAACAATCCATTACCTTGAAACAGCCTGATTCCTGAACATGTACCAAAAAGGCAACAAATCTTGGACCATTTGAAGAAGGTGAAAATTTGGCACGCTGATAGGATCCTTGCAGGATGGGACGTCGAGACAACCACCCCTTCAGGCGTGACCCGTCAAGAAAGCCTGTTCCGCGACGACGGTCTACAAGCACTGCTCATGCCTCCAAGAGGCACAGATACGCTTAGGATATACCTCCGAGATGAGCACAATTTATCGTGCCCCCCACTAGAGCTAGTAGAGCAACTAGCCGTCTTCTGCGGTATTCCGGAATGCGTGGCTCTGATACTCTTTATTTTGGGTCAATCGAGCTCCACTATCATCGAGGATACTCTCGACCGCCGAGGAATTCCAAAGACAAGAGACAAGAAACTATCGCAAGACGAAGCTGCGCCATATCCGGCTACGCAAGATGGAAGCAATGAAGAGGAAGACGCGATGGCCAAACAGATCTCTGACACTGCTAAAGAAACTCAAGCCCCCCGAACCCCTCGTAAGATTCAGGAAAAATGGATTGGGCCCGATGAAGAACAGCAGGAATACGAAGAGCCACCCTTGAAAAATATCATCGACGACGAGGCCCAAATTGATATTGACCAGTTTGAATCCCAGAGTCAGAGCGGAGAAGATCTTCTGGATGTCAACTTTACGGACAATCGAACTTCCAACAAAGAACAGACGAGACCAGCATCTCCAACCAGGGAATCATCAACTAGTGAACATGTCATATCTAAGTCGAAGCCAGCCGGTCCGGCATGGTCAAAAGAAAGATTGTGGAGGCGGCCAAACTATGTTCCTCTTGATGATGCTCCACGAATGACGGAATATGTCATGGCTCAAGGAGGGCCCCCAAGGCGGAAACACAGAACGATAGTTAGCGCGGATTCTCATGGCAATGAAACTTTGGAACGTCCAAGAATTGTTGGCCACCCTAACTACATCCACGTCAAAGACAGTCAGGCACTCCCTCGTGAAAATTTCTCAGATCAAGCACCAGACGGGAAGGTACTTCCCGGCCGGGCGCAAATTTCCCGGTCAGGAGAATGCACCCTCTTTCTTGCCCTTGAGCCAGCATATAAGATCGATACTTACACCAAATTTCTTGGAGAGCTTTACGTAAGTCTTTTCTATGGCAGCTACGGAAGCAGCCCTCACTAATGGGACCAGGTATCTCAGCTCTTCGAGAAGTATCTTGGAGGAAGATATGATCCAGACACTCAATGGACTAGTCCATACCGCCGCGAGGCAGGATATACATCTTTACGGACAGGCAAGCAGTCTATGGCGACATTCACGTTTTCCGACGGAGCAGCAATGACAGAATTCCTCATACAGTCCGGTTCTGGATGGAGGAGGAGTGGAGACTACCCGTGTTACCACCTTTTGGTGAAAACTACAAACGGCGGGCCAGAGTCGCTATTTACAATGAGTGCAGAGGAGATGGAAATGGTAAGCCTGTACCCGATCGTGTGGATCAATCCCCAATTAAACACTCTGAATATCTAGATCCGAAGGTATCGGTTGTCGGCTGGGGACAAACGCCAGTCTCAAGTCATCATTCTTGTGAGGGTTTTCGACATGCAGTCAACCGCCAGCGCGTCATTCTTCATAGATCCATGGCGCTTGTACGACGCTGGTGGGATCCAGATACGGCCGCAGGACGACTTCTACATTGCCAACACTCACGCTGCTTCACCTGATCTCTTATTTAAACACTTCGAAATGGAGTTCTCCCCCCCTTCATTGAGAAACTCTGTTCATTTTCTCACATCCTACATCAGGGATTCAGGCGAGCTGTGGGCTCGAAGAATGCTCCAACACGACGAACGGAAGTACAGATACAAGCCTCTTGGAGGGAATTCCCTCATGCGCTTATTGAAGCTTCATCCGGGACGCGGCTGGGAAGAACTGAGAGGAGAATTGATATGTGTTTCCCTCAAGCACAACAAGCCAGAATATCCCTTTACAGCCTTATCCTATGTCTGGGGAAACGGCTTGAAACCGTATGTTCTCGGCCTCGGAGATTACGCTTTACGGATTACTGCTTCATTATACTTCGCACTGAAACGGCTGCGAGAAGAAAAACAATCGATCCTCATCTGGGCAGATGCTATCTGTATCGACCAGGCCAATGATATAGAGAAAGGGCACCAAGTGCGTTTGATGTCAAAAATTTACATGTCCGCCCTCCGCGTGTGCGCGTGGCTGGGGAATGAAGCAGATCAGAGCAATGCCGCGATCGATTGGCTCTGCAAGATCAAAAAGGCTTCCGAATCCTGGAAGCAAGCTGCCATGATAAGGCTACCCTCCGCGGACAACCCGGTGTGGGACATTATCAAGAAATTTTTTGAACGCGATTGGTTTCATCGAGTCTGGATTGTCCAAGAGCTTGTTCTTGCGCGGCATATCATCTTGTTATGCGGTAACCGAACCTTTGAGTGGGATGATCTTTATGTCCCAGCCACTTTATGCTCAAGACAAGCATGGAAGTCAAATGCCGCTCTGATGACGTCGGTTTCTAAGACCATGGCGCCTGTGCTGAGTCTAGGGGGACTGAGGCGTGCATATCGCAGCCAGACCAACTCCACTGCCCAGCTGCTCACACTCTTCAAAGACTTTGAGCACACTCGATCCTCACGCCGGCGAGACAAACTCTTTGCCTTTCTGGGGTTGGCATGCGACGTCGATGATCCCGGCTTCGACCCAGACTATCGGGCACCGCTTGAGACCGTCGTGCGCAGATATGCGGAGGTCTTTGTCCGACGTGGGAAGGGAATGGAGCTTTTATATCATGCAGGAGCCACCGGCCTGGAAGCCGATGCTCGTTTTCCTTCGTGGGTACCGAACTGGGTGACAACAACCTATCCGAAGACGATCACCACTTGGAAGAGCAAATCCGGACTATTCAGCGCGTGTTCTCATATAAAGGATTCCATCATGATTTCACCACGAAATGATTCTATACTGACCGCGGCCGTTTACGATGTCGATCTAATCGCCACGGTAGGCCAGATCTCATTTACAACAGGAGACCGAACACGATGGTTGAAAGAGGTTTTCAGTTACCTTGAGCCTATCAGTAAATATCCTACCGAAGATAATCCCACAGATCTGGTCTGGAAAGTCCTCATCGGGGATGCCCTGGGTCCTCCATCTGGGAGTTGGAACGAGGTCGATTTCCGCGCCTCTTACGAGGCTTTCGCCGAATACCTGCAGATGGACGACGACCCTGGTGACTGGAACGTCGAGGTTGCCAAGATGCGCGCCGTCGCGAAACTGAAGCAGTTTTTGTTCCGGCCCCAGGAATTGAGGAAGCTGATGTGGCCTTTTGTTCTCACAGCAGAGGAATTTGCGCAAAGGTTCGTCGATGCCAAGGTGTGTATCACCGAGCACGGCTATGTTGGAATTGTCCCCGGAGCAGCGCGCGTAGGCAGTCGGGTCGCCTTGCTCGCCGGCAGCGCCGTTCCCTTTGTTATTGACAAGATCAAGGGAAACAAAAGAGATCCCCCTTTCTACCGGCATCTCGGTGAGTGCTACATTCACGGAATCATGCATGGCGCCGCGAATCGGCAATCTGGATTGTTCCAAACGCCCCCTCGGAATATCATCCTTTGCTAAGCACAGTGCTGGACCTCAGTTGCCTTGTGTATATGAGCAGGCGAATCGATGGCCAGTGGAAGGCGACTAAGAGAGGGATCATGCACCGAGTATGGAATGGAGTCTAGGGTACTAGATAGAGTGGAGTGAAGCAGCCGGCAGCCAAATCGAATCTTGCTCTCGGCGGCGCAGTCCACCTATTGTAGGCGGCGGGTGCCTGAAAGTCACTGGGCGAGGCCGCCACACCGTCCCAAGACCAACACATCTTCGCCGCCGGCATCAAACGCAAAAGATATCGACTTCGTCCCGACCTGATACTGAAGTAAAGAGGCAAGGCACGGTCCTAAACGGATGCCAAGGCTAGGTGTCGATTCGCCGCTGAATACCGTAACTTAAAAGATGATTTTGATGGCGTTTGGTAATGAAGCATGACAGTGGAGTCATAATCCTTTCAGTCCTACTCTAGACCTGTGGGTAATATCTGTTCAGCAGGACCGGATATCTTCCCTTCTTCGCCTGCTCCTTGAGGGGTAGTGGCAAAACGTATTGCTTCATTACTGTTCCACATCTCTGGGGATAAGTCGGCACTGTATGGATTGAATAGTAAACTTGGTCTTGTGATGATCAACTACCCTTTTTTGGTCTCACTCTTGCTGGACCCCCGTAATGTATCAGAAAGCCGCGGCTTTCAAACAGAGCCCCAAAAATATCAATGCCAATACGGCATTTCGGAAGAAATTTGACCACTGGTTCATGAAAGCGAGTGCCGACCACGTGATGCCCCTTTCTCAAAGTAAGCTGGCAATGTCTCAGGAGGGGAGTTCGTGGAAGCGGGCTTCTCAAGAGACGCGATGAGCGCGTAATATGCTGAGTCTTAAGCACAAGACTGCGTCTCAGTGCATCCATCCTTGTCCGCGTGGTCGGCCATGTATTATTTCTGCAGGCCTAGAATTCCAAGGTCCACCAGGAGCCAAGATCATAAAGCGTACTTCTGCTTCTTTATTCGACTAGCTACGAGCCATCGCCATAGATAAGCGCAAAATCTTTGATTACAGAGACGAGCGAGACTGTATCTCAAACGAGCCGCGCTACTGCAGAATCTCAGGTAATCTTGCGCCTGAAGAGAGATGTAAAAGGTATTTGTGTTTCTTACACTAGCACTGCATAGGTCTATGTCGAGTTCTTCGGTCATGGCGAACGCATTAGGCGCTCTATTCTTACCGGCAGCAATGCGTATGTAACATTCGAGGACATCCCGATTGCCGATTTGACAGACTTGACATCCTCCAACTTTGAACAGCGGAAGGACATGGCTGGACAACTGCATAAGACCTGCGAGAATGTCGGCTTTTTCTATGCCAAACGCCACAGCATCCCGCAGGAGGTCATCGACGAAATCTACGGAGCTGTACGATAATACTTTGCCCTCCCTGAAGCAGCCAAGTTGAAAAGCCACATGGAAAACAGTCCGATGTACCGCCGGGTACTCACCAATGAAGTACGCGCGCACCGACAATATAAACGTGGTGATTTTCGACAAAGTGACAGATTTTACGGTTACAGGTCTCCGAGGGATCCACTACCCTCCCCAGGCCGTCGGCGATGGGGAGGGACAAGGATTGGTTCCTCATGCTGATTATTGCGCCGTCACAATCCTTTGACAACAAAAAGACTCGAGTGCTTAGAGATTCTGAACAAGAACGGGATCTGGATCCGCACCAAACCGATACCTTGGGACATTCGTCGTCAACGTTAGCGACTTGTTTCAACTCGTCACGAACCGGAAGCTCAAGTCCACCATTCACCACGTTATGAATCGGTCTGGAAAAGAACGGTATTCAATCGCTTTCTTCTGGGCTCCCAATGATGATACTGAACTAGAAACCTTGCCCACTTGTCTTGCGCCGGGACAAGAGCCTGTCAAAGGTTACGGTGGGTGAAGTCCTCAGTTGAGGATTCGCCGCCAATTTGAAGCCCACGAAAGGGCGATCCAAGCAGATGTAACTTGGTCAAGCATGGAAAGGAGAGAGAGATTCTCAGTCGGTCGCTACAGAGTAAGACAAATCACCCCGGGAGACACTCCTAGGAGGAGCAAGTCGCAAGTCCATGCGACCAGCTCGTCATGGGCCCCAAGTTAATGTCGGAATGAGGGAACACACGAAAATTAGCTGGCCGCCATTCCGCCATCGCTGAAATCTGATGAGTATGGTCTTCTCTAGAGAGAAAAGTGCTATTATTCGCTCAATCTGAATTCGTAATATGCCCAGCAGGGCCGCGCCCACTCCCCAGATTAGATAAAGCCGCAAACGAGCAACCAAAGCTGGTGGCACTTCATGTTATAAAGTTGAGGAATGATCTTCAGACTCACTACATATGTCGCACGATAGTCAAATCGATTGAGTATTGAGTATGCTCAGGGTTGACTTTTGTGGGGATCGCGGGTAGTTCTGACTACATCAAGCCTGGCAACATGTTACCAGGCCACATCCGCGACGACACTCTCTCCTACTCGTCTGGTCCACTCTCCTCGTGATGCTTGGCATGCAAATCCTCGACAGGAGCCTCTACCCGGTACGACATCATGTGCTTGTAGCTGCACAAAAGGAAGCACAGCCCGCATGCCAGGAGACCAAATGGCGCGCCAATAATGAATATGTCCCGGATAGAGTCGGCATACGCCTGTTTGAGTGCCGCGACGCCTTGTTCAATGATCGGGGATGTCACTCCAGGAACAGAAGCTAAGTCTGTAGCGTTGTTGGCCGCTATGTCCTCAACGAATGCGGGGATCGAGTCTGCAGGGAGTCCGGCCTTGACTGCTGCTCTGGCAACATATTCAGGGATCTTGGATTTCAAATTTTTGTTCAGGGTTGCGGCGTAGATCGATGTAAAGATGGTCGCACCCACGGCACGAGAAGAATTGATGACGGCTGTGGCCGTAGCCATCAAGTGATGAGGCACATTCAGCTGGACTCCGGAGGTAATCAACACAATAGGGCCACCGAATCCCAGACCAGCCAATGCTGCAAAGGCAAGCTGATTGAAACCTTGACCCGGCTGAATTGTTGCTAGGCCGACCACACCGGCCGTGTAAAGGAGGAATCCGACTGCCAGAGGCTCCCGAATAAGCTTGAACCGGGTGCTGACATATCCATAGAATGGTGTACTGATGACAAAGGCGACCCAGTATGGCATGAGCCGAGAAACCGACTCGAGGGCGTTGGTCGTGAATAGCGAAGTTGTCCTGGTGTCAATAGTTAGCTGGTAGTATTATTGGAGAACAGAACAAGTAAGGACTTACATGACAGGATAGAAGATAGAAAAGGTAAAAAGCAGGATTGCCTCGACAAAAATGAGGCTCAAATAGATAGAGAACGATCTGCCTGTTTTGTTGGGACCGGTAAATAGCTCGTGGCTCATGATGCCGGTTTTGGTCCCTTTCCACTCCCACAAACCAAAAGCGCCGAGTATGGCGATGCCCAAAATGAGCGTCACCAAGACTGCCGCATGAGTCCAGGGGTATGTGTTTCCACCAAGGTTAAGCCCGACGAGGAGAAGAACGAGGCCGGCGGTCAAGAGGCCACAGCCAGGTAGATCGAGGTAGCCCAGCTTTTGCCAGAAGGAGAGATGATCAAGGCGTGTATGACGCTTGGGAGGCCGGTATCCGAGGAAGACGCCAAGGGCCCCTGTTCCCCACAGAGCAAATTCGATCCACTGGAGAAATATCAGTTTCATTGTCTTTGAGCGTGGACACTAGACGTACAAAAAAGTCGCGCCATCCGGTGTGAGCATTTTTAGTGATCATCGAACCCCCTATTAATGGTCCGCTGATGCATGCCATAGAAGATGCAATGCTCAGGACTGCTTGTGCCACTGCCAAAGACCGGATTATCAGCAGATAGATTCACAATAAGCGGGTTGGGGCTTCTGAAACTCACTGGGCCTCCATTTCCTTGGGAGGATTTCACTCGGCACGACGAACGTGAGAGGGATTCCGGAGAATCCAAATCCAATGAATATTTGCGCCACAATGAGCCGATAAACGCTCTTGGAACCAGGTGCAATGCCGGCCCCGATCATGGAGATGAGGCATGATCCGATCAGGAGGGATTTGCGGGCTTGAAAAGTGTCCGATGCAAGGCACATGATTGGGCCTACCACGGCCTGTACCACCACCAATGCGTTGGGGATCCAGTATGTAGCAGTTGTGTCGTTCAGGTCTGCAGCAATGAACGAGAGCTACCGTCACAGCTATGTTAGTGAGGAGTGAGATAAGGGCGGAGAGATCCTTCGGGTTATACTTGCCACAGAAGGCGGTCCCTGCAAACACATATTCTGGCAATAGATCAAAAGACACATGGACCCATATGCCATCCAAGTTCTGACATGGATCTCAGGCTCTTCATCCTCCTGGGCGTAAACAAGATTTCCAGGAATTTTGCTGTCAGGGTCACCCTCGAAATGGGTCGACTCTGCCCCCAGGTCGAACTTCTCAACCGTGGTCGTGACCTGATTTGCGTCCGCTGGAAAGTCCTGCTTTGGGAGTTCACAGGCTGCTGAGGTACCTGCTGCCATGGTGATAGCAAAATATGCGCCGAAGATGGATGATCTGCCTATCGTAGCCTAGGGACCAGAGGCACCCCTGAGAGGTCTTATGTTTGTAGTCTGAGCCGATGCGTCCCCGGTGTCCATTCCTCGTGCTATACCCCACGGGGTGGGTGCCAGTCTAACGAGAATCTCATATTGCCGACCAATCCATCTCAAGTTCATTGCCTTTTCCGACCCGAGTCTAGATCTCTTCGGCAAAGCCGATCCCGTGGTTTTCATTATCTCGGGTTGTCGCACGTCTCCGGTCGCTTGTCACTGATTAGCGGCATTACCTCCTTGGCTTGGGCTTGGAGGTAACGGACCTCTTGGTGAACAGTAGGTGGAGCAGTTTTTGTGGAGACTTTCTCTAACAAGCCTACCTCGGACAATTCTCTAATAGAGGTAGAAGCCGATAGCAGGGCGTAATGTCAATTGTCTCTCACCACAGTCAGCATCGACTTGAAATTTGTTCCCTCCAGGCCTGAAGGTCCTCCTATGCCATGGATGGCTGGTTAAGCATCTAGTGAAGAGAACGCAGAGAGTGTGAAATTCATGGTATCCAAGCAAATCAATCTGCCCAGTGAATAATTACCCTGGAACCAGCCTGCGAATAGAATTGCCAAAGTGCCAATTCAACGAGAAACATACATAAGCATAGTAGTTGCATCTTCCGAAAACCCAGTCACATTGCAAGGAACGATTGTCCATTTGAGATGATGATCAAAACATTATATACCTCCATGGTGATATCTAATGGGCTCCATAGCCTCCATCAACGGACAGCGCGGCCCCTTGTATAAAGCTCGCGCTGTTACTACACAGAAACAGACATGCATCTGCAATCTCTTCTGCCAAACCCCAACGCTTCATCGGTGTTCGAACCTTGACAGCATATCTTTCGAGCGCTTCCTTTGCGTCCTGACTTGAGTGGCTCAGCGGTGTCGCTGTTGCTCCCGGCAGGACTGCATTCACTCTGATGCGATCTGCAGCGTGGTCAAGCGCATCCGACCGGGCCAGCGCGATCACTCCTGCTTTTGACGAGCAGTAAGCCGGCATACCCGCCGCGGCCACCAGACCCAGGCCCGAGGAGACGTGCACGATGGCACCACGCTGTGCTCGAGCTGGGGGAATGCCTGAGTAGACCTCCGAATCCAGCGGTTGAGTGATCATCATTCGAAGCTCTTCTCGCGAGCACAGGAAGACACCACGGAGATTGACAGCAACGACCCGGTCGAAATTCTCGGCGCTACAGGATGCCGTCGATCCAAGTTCCTGCCCTATGCCGGCGCAATTCACCGCATAGTCAAGCCGAGGGAAGGCTTCGCGCATGAGAGAAAACGCGTGCTGGACTTGAGCCTCGTCGGATACGTCAGACGTTGCAGTCACGATGTGAATGCCCCTGTCTTTATGTTGGGATAGTATCGATGTCTTGACCGCCTCTAGGCCTTTCGGATTGACATCGATCAGGCCGATCTTGGTACATCCTGCTGCTACGAATGCGTGTGCGCACGCACTTCCCATGCCTAGTCCCGGGTCAACTTGTTCTGGTCCTTGTAGCCAAACGGGACGCACCAGACGCCGCTCCGGTGATCAGAGCAATTCCTTGCAACCCATTTTGCGATCCCATGAGTGACATGGTCAAATGACAGCTCTGTCAGAGAACCAGATTGTCGCTTTGTGCTCGCGGGAAGAGTGAGTGAGATACGAGAGCTGCTAAAGACGATGAACGGACATGCGGGACTCCATTTTTCCAAAAGGGACATGTTAGCTTATCACGATAGGTATATGAATTCCGCGGGTCAGTCACGAATGACCACGACCTTTGGTGGCTCACAAGAACACCGGGGCTAGATCGCTTGTGTCGGGAGTCCAACGGGGCAAGCCTCGAGATGCTGCACCGTCTTGGGGATGTCGGTAAGCAAGAAAGGAAGGGTCGTGGCTACAGTCCAGAAAGATATAAGCCGACCACGTGCGAGACTTCAAATGCGACTAACGGTTTGCCTGCAAGGGGCTGTGTGGACACCCTCATTCTCCAGGACTCATGCCGCTCCTCTAGCTCCTATTGACTGAGAGAACGGCTGAATTGGTTTGTTGTAAATACTTTACCTAAATTTTAGCCAAATACAGGTCTGAAGGCGGCGGTATTTCTGCTCTTGCTGCACCGCTTCTTTGCCTCTACAGCCGACACGACTTCATTTCCTTCCCAGTCGAAACCCTACTTCCCCTCCATTCTCACTGGGCCATTGAATACCACATTACCCGCGAAAAATGCCATTCCAGACGGTCTGCCTGTATCCGAATGGAGAAGACTTGCGATTCGACATGTCCTACTATTTAAACAACCACCTACCCCTGGTACGCCAGAAATTCGGTCCCTACGGGTTGAAAAAGGTCGAAATCACCCGCTTCGATACCAATGAGGACGGCACGAAGCCGCTTTATGTCTTGCAGGCACTCTTGATCTGGAACAACCAGGAAAGCATGAGGGAGGCAATGGCGTCTCCTCACGTCGGCACTGTGTTTGGGGATCTTTCAAACTTTTGTAACAAGCAGCCGGTGGCGATGAGTGGGACGTCGGAGATCGTCGAGTAAAGGGCACGGATTAACACCAGGCTCCCGGTCATATCAGTGCTAACAAAAAGTTGATATGGCACAGACAGGGTTGGTAGTACGGGTCGCAGCGTGGATGTTTTGACTCCCAAGGTGTATATTGTTCCAGAAGAATGGTCATGAACGAGCAAACATGATTCGAACGAAGCTAGAAGAAACACAGATTCGGGCACCAAAACTGCTATTCCAAGGCTCGCGTACATGATTCTCTTGTACCTGATGTTTGAGACTACTAAAATTCTGAGAACAAGCAGAAGCATGGGTCAAAGATGTTGCCGTCTTTCATAACCCACAATAGGTAGGTTGATTTGTAGAGGCTATAGCCTCGTGAAATACTCCGTATATAAGGCTACGCTACGTGACTTCTGTTTCTTTGCTACCTCCCAGTGTCGCTCAATCGTGGGAGTTGGAAGCTGCCTAAACTTTCTCGTCACTACCAGGTCGGGCTGAGTGATGCCTCTGAAATTCGCAATCCCAACAATTGTCTCAAAGCGAGTGCCAAATGTCTCTACGCGGCAAGGCCTATCTACGCACAAGAAGACTATGATATCTCTTGCGTGTCCCTCACTGTAGCTTCCATCTCTCGGCGTCACCAAATTTCTCCAACACCAGTCCCGCCGAACCAGGGCTTTCCATTCCTGCCTCGAATTGCTTTTCGTAGGTCACCATGCGAAGTCTATGAGACTCACGAGGGGTAGGTTTGAGGGATCTCGACGCCGATAAGATGCAGGAAAAGTGCCAGCCAGAATGCCATCCCAAAATTCAGCCGGAGAGTGGCACCGATTTCTTCGTCTATTGTCCCCGGAAAAATTGACTTGAACGGTGGTATACTTGTTGGAAGAGATTGTTGACTTTGCCGAACACTGGGGGTATGTTCTCCAAGACATAAGATTGGCTTCTGGTGGACCCAAGGTCGGCACAAGTAATAGCCACGGCATATGATCCGACCACGCTGGTGATGGCCGCCGCAGTCGCCATTATGAGACGCGTCGTGATGATGGAGCCCATGTAGAAGATTGTGCGTTGGGTTTCAATCTGGCTAGGCCTCGATTCTTCCAGACCCAGCCATGACTGGCGTTACTGATGCTGGTCGACCAACCTGCTCTGGGAGCCGCTTTTACGCCACCAGTGGCAGATCACTCTGTCATCAACAAGCCATGAAACGAAGATCCAAGCTGCTCAAGTTTCGCATATAGCACTCTTGAGAGTTGAAAACAAGGTGCTGCAAGGGGTTTCTCTCTGTCAGGTCAGAGCAAATCGATTACAGGACGGGGACGCGGACGTGACGGGGTCGTTTCCCCGCCGGATTATGCTGCATCGAGCCCCTCAGTCAACAGCACAAAGGGCGGAAACAGAGCGAGTAGGGATCCGAGATTCGTGCGTCGTTTGCACCGAATCCAAATCGTACCAGCTGCCCGGCCATCGTGATCCTCTGCCACCCAAAGAGGGATACTAGGACACAATATTCTGTCGCGCCATGGACTTTGCATTATCAGAGTTGACAAATAGAGATAGTGAAAAGTCTTGTGGACACTTCCGGTTTGCTCGCTACAATGTGGAGTCAAACGAGAGAAAGCTCGTGTCATTCGAACCGCGTGTCGTCATGACCGGCTCCTAGGGCACCAAGGGTATTCCTCTGCTCTTTCGTCGCTCAATGCTCCGCAGGCTGTCGATTCTGGACAAATATTTGCTCATCCCACGACTAGAAAGATGCCTAAAGCGACAGTGGACAGCTTGGTTATACCCAAGCCACCCCTAGACGCACCAGCACTGGAAGACAAGCAGTTGTGCTTCTCATACGAAATTCTCCGAGGAGAAATGGGCGTCATGTCCTTCGAACCATATAAGACCCTCATCCTGCCATACTGGGCATTCCGGACGGTACCGATTGCCCAGAAGTCAGCTGAAGTATTGTGGTCAATTTTCGAGTCCTATGTTGATCGAGGTGATTTGGTCGGAGCGGATATGACGCGCAAATTCATCCAGATGGGTATGACCCGCGCAAAGCGGTACGCCAACCACAAAGGTGGCCGCAAGTACGGTGCCGACGGAAAGCAGCTTGGGAAGTGGACTGAGGAGGATGTCGACGGGAGGAGGAAGGAGAAAGAAGAGGCCAGTGAGATCTTCAAAGGCTACTGGCGGAGATGTCTGGCGTCCGAGCGATATGTTCGGTTGAAGGAAGAGTGGTCGAAGGCGAAGAAGGAGTATTGTAAATCCACGAGCGGCTGACTTGTCCGGTATGGGTGGACTTCGTCAAGCGGATTTTGTCTCATCACCTCCCGCACACTGGTTGTCTTTGCGCTGGTCGCCGTGTATGGCCTCAGCAAAGGATATCCACTCTTCGATGCCCTTGACAAAAGGATCTTCATTCCTTGGCAAGATATCATGCCCCCAGACGATGATATCCTCGAAAGTCGCCGTTTCTTCGAGGACATTGACTGGTTCGGCAGGCTCCTCTTCTTCGTCGGCGATCTCGACATCTTCGTCTATGGCGGTGTATGAGGGGCCATCCTGAGCCTTAGTCGGCTGTGGGAGATATCTGTCGGTGGATTTGGCGACTACGCCTAGCTCTATATCAGCCAGGCAATGAATCATGGCTATTTTGTCTCCTACCTCGATATCCCTCAGACAACGTGATGACTTTTCCGCGTAACCTGCGGCCTCGAAAGTAGGATGTCGCTGTACCATCTGACATGACAACGTCAGCATGTTTATAAGCCACGATGAGAGCATTCTACAACGCACCTTTCTCGAATTGAGGTGACCAATATCTTTTGCTCACTTTGGTAGGGCCATTGTGGTGTATCCGGCAGGGTAGGATGTTGGCTGTGCGCTTATCTGCATTCCCATCGACGCGTTGCAATGAGAGCATCTTGCCACGATGTCTGAAGGAAGTAAAATGCAGATCTCTGCGCTCTTCTACAACTCCGCAGGTGCGACTACGGAGTATGGATGCGATTTACAACTCGACGCGTCCACACGCGCACACGCGTTTTACGAAAATCCCCAGCCAAATTGGAGGTGCATGCCGCCGCTTTAGTTGGCGCCTGGCGCTCCATGCCACTACACACTTCTTCACGGCCATATACTCCGTACCTGCCTATGCACGCCGTAAATACATACATGAAAGGATCGCTGGCGACGAGAAATAGTCCTGGACTTACTCAACTTCTCAAGGTTGCCGGTAACTCCCCTGATATCTTTGCAATCCAAGAACATCCCAAACAACACCCTGTAGAAGCTCGAACATTTCCTGGACGCTCAATTGCCTGCCGAGTTCCACAAATGAGCCTCGTAGAAACACAGCCTGCAGCCCCAATTTGTGTACACGGTATTGCGTTCGAAATCCATAATCGCATTAAAATCACTTGTTGGCGATATGCCCTCCCTACACGAGCTTTAGCTGAGTAGGCGAGTTCTCTTGCCTAATACACGTATTCGAATGGTTGCTCATACTGCTGTATTCATCTTGGGTATTTATTGTCCGGCAATCGCTTAACTGGGTCCTGCTAGAACATAGATCGCTCTACGTCCTCCGCGTTGCGCTTTTGCAAGGTGTAGCTCTGAAAGCTCAGCACTTCGTTGATGTGTCATGATATCCTCCATGGCTTCCATTCGTGCTTGCTGGAGTGGAATGTTCGGATTTGAAAGCTTGTTTCCGGTTGAGGAGTAAAGAAAGCTGATAGGAAACTGATATACGGAATCGACGTTCTTCAGATATTCATCGCCATACAGGATGAGCCGTCAGTTGCAACGACATTGACCTCCTGCTTTTCCTCGACCATCAGCGGTCTGCTCCGATGAAGAAACACACTGAAAAGCGCTCCATTGAACAATAGCGCGGATTACGACGTCAGCATATGTTTGCGGCTTTCTTTCGAATGACATGATATACTTCTGTGAAGTATTGGGGTAATCTCCAGAGTCGTAAAGAGACGGAAAGAGGAATTCTGGAAGAAGCGCAGATGCGAAAGTTGGATCAAGTCACTAAAAATGCGATGATAAAAGTGTCAGACCACGTACTGGAGATTTGCACCGTTCGGAACAGCTTTGCCGCCAGAGTAGTTCAGAGAACTACATGTCGAATCACTTCCCCGCCGCTGCATCCTGAGCAGAAAGATCCAGCGGATCTATGCGTTCCCGTAGCAGGATTCACAGACAATATCGAGGTGCTTCGATGCGACTACCGTGGGCTCTTGATGCCTTGATAAAGACCTTACCACAAAATTGTGAGTATTGACATGATCGAAGCGGGTGGCCGGGAGTTTCTTGCAACGTGTTTCGAAGGCATATACAAGCTGCTCAAACCGCATGGAGGGCTTGCAGTCTTTCAATGCATCACGATGCCGGAGTCCAGGTATGAAGCCCACTTATCGGAAGAAGACTTCTTCCGCAGTATACCTCCCTGGTAATCACCTACCGACTGTCTCACAGTTGGTCGAGTCGATTGACAAAGGTAGACAAGATCTACTAGTAGCCGACGCAATCGAGAACATTGGACCTCAATACGCGAAGAATCGAGGGATATGGCGAGAGAAGTTGGAGGAGCATTTCGACAACCGGATTCGGTTAGCGCTGCTGATCGAGTACGAAGGCTGACCGGGTTTGGCATGCTTCGTGTGATCATAGCCGTTAGGGCGCTGATGTCGACGCGTATTATCATTTCACTTATTGTGAAACAAGATTCAGGACCAAGATAGTGGTGATGTGATCATCACAGCGGCTAGGGACGGCGCCGTGGAAATGATGGAGAACATACCCCCTATAGCCTTCCACGAAACAGCAACAGAGGCTCTGTCCCGTTCAATCCAACTGCCCTAGTGCTTCTTTTTCTTTTTCTTATGCTTGCGAGGCTTTGTCGGAGCGTCAGCGTCCTGCTGTGTCTGAGCCGGAGCCTGTGTGGGCCATCTCTTCGAATGCTCGCGTTCGAATGCAGCTTTGTCTTTCCGGAAGAGCATCATGCAGGCTCGAGCATCTTCGACGCTTGAATGCTCGCCCTCTTGAATCACCGTACCCAACAGCTCCGACGCGAGGATCTTCAGCTTCGGGTAACTGCCTCCGGCAATCTTCCTGTAGGGTGGATGGCGGGAAGTATCACGCACATCTCGTAGCGGATGGCTCAACATCAAGGCCGCTAAATCGTGTTTGATAGAGTGGCCGATGACAACTCTGTCCTCCAGGATCTTCACCACGTCCGCTTGCACCTCCTTCAACGGCCTGGCAGCCTTCATGTGTTTCGGAGATATCCCGCTAACGTGCGTCCTGTAGTCGGTGACCGTTTCGAGTGGAAGAACATAGGAATCGTAAACTTGATCACCGTTATAGTTGACGATGCTCACACGGGCGAGCGCGGACTCTCTGTCGGGGTGAGGCCCGACTCCGACCATTTCGCAGTCGAGGGCGACGTATCTGCCAATTTCTACTCTAAGAGCAGGTTAGCATTGGTCAGGATGAGCGGGCCTGCAGACTTGCTCAGAGGAGAGTCCCGCATTAACCTTGTCTAAGGCTGCGGCAGTAGCGAGTCTTGGTCGCTGGGCATTGTTGTTGTTCTCGACTTCTTTGATTGACAGCTTTTGCACTGAGTGGTTGTCATTCTGAGCCATGCTCTTGCCAACATGCAGCCGCTTTCTAGGTTTCGAGGCCTCCACAGGGGATTTGCGCGTGGTATGCTGAGTGTGGTCTCGTTTGCGCTTTATGCCATGCGGGGATGAGGTCTTTCTGGGCGATGCGTCAGTGGTAGAGGTCTTGAGCGTTGCCTGTAGTTTCTTCCAGTTGGCTGAGAGAGTATTGAGGTCCATTATACCATTGCAAGGAACGAATGTTCGGCGCGGAGCGCAAGATCGAAGACGAAGAAGTTGGTACTTCGTTCGCGGGGAAGGAAAATAGTTTCAGCGCTCCGAGCTGCCGTGGCTGCTCAACGGACGAGCGCCCACTGTTCCTTCACTGCTACGTTACTGGTACTCCAGAACCTTCACAACTTTTGTCAAATTGGCATTCAGTAGGCGCCTGGCGTTAGATTCGGTCGATTCTACTTGTGTTCCTTTCGAGCTCAGCCGGAGTGAGATTGCTATTACTGCTCACCTTGCCCAATCATTCGCCTCGCTCCTGTTGTGCAGAGCGAGCAACTGATCCGCCAACGAGCACTTGTTCCCCTAACAGGAGAGGGAGAGTCCGCTAACAAGATGTCAAATGGTACGGATTTGGAAAATCTTTCAATTCTAGCCTCAGCCCAGCAAGCAGCAGAGGCGGCAGATCTTCCACAGAAAGCCCGATATTCTCCACCATGGGCGGACATGAACATCATCGGGATCGCTGGATCTTCAGGCTCAGGGAAGACAAGCTTGGCTATTGAGATTGTCCAGTCTTTGAATCTGCCCTGGGTCATCATCTTGTCTATCGACTCGTTCTACAAGTCCCTCACAGCCGAACAAAATGCCCTGGCACATCGCAACGAATGGGATCTCGACTCTCCAGAGTCGATCGATTTTGACCTTCTAGTCGAAAAGCTTCTCAACCTGAAGCAAGGAAAGAGAACCGATATTCCCGTCTACTCGTTCCAGCAACACCAGAGGTTGGACAAGACGGTCTCACTATACTCGCCGCATATTGTGGTCCTGGAAGGTATCCTTGCTCTGCACGACCCGAGGGTACTGGAGCTGCTCGACATGAAGATATTCGTGGAGGCAGATGCGGATGTATGCTTGTCAAGACGCATCGTCCGGGATGTGAGGGAACGAGGCCGGACTATCGAAGGGACAATCAAACAGTGGTTCAGATACGTCAAACCAGTATTCCAGAAGTACGTCGAGCCGCAAAGGGAAATTGCAGACCTCATCGTCCCACGGGGCATGCAGAACAAGATGGCCATTCAGATGATCGTCAACCAGACAAGACAGATCCTCAAGGAAAAATCGATCAAGCATAATGCCGAGCTGGAAAGGCTTGGCCAACATGTTGATATCTACAAGCTACCCGAAAATGTGATCGTACTTGGGGGCACACCACAAATTTCAGCCGTGTCAACGATCCTACGAAATCCAATAACAGACCAGGTCGATTTCATCTTCTATTTCGACCGGCTGACAGCCCTTCTGATAGAAAAGGCCCTGGACTGTCATAATTACGTGGCTCATGAAGTCTCCACGCCGTCGAAGCTCACTTATGCTGGCCTGAAATCGGCGGGCACAATCTCCGCGGTGGTCATTCTTCGCGGCGGGAGCTGCATGGAGACTGGCCTGAAGCGGACCCTTCCTGACTGTCTGACCGGTCGACTACTCATCCAGTCGAACATTCGTACTGGGGAACCAGAATTACACTACCTCAAATTATTCCCGGACATAGCGGAGCATGAGACGGTCATGCTCTTAGACCCGCAGATGTCAAGTGGTGGAGCCGCGCTGATGGCCGTAAAGGTCCTCGTGGACCACGGAGTCGCAGAAGCTAGAATAGTATTCGTCACCCTTTTGGCTGGCCGTCGCGGGTTGAAAAGGCTGATGACAGTGTTTCCTAAGATCAAGGTTGTGGTAGCAAATATCATGGAGGACCATGAGAAACGATGGGTCGAAGAGAAATACTTTGGTTGCTAGTCCGAGTGGTGAACCAGCTGGAACCAAATTCAAAAATCAGGTTCGTCTCAAATTGCAAAGAAAATTCCTCATCTATTAAAGCACCATCTGCTGCCCTTGAGGAGGACTCTATCTCCATCTCAACTTCTAAGACTTCAAGATACTCGTTACCAACAGCGACCTCCAGCGCTACAACACGACTGTTACAAGTCCAGCATAAGTAGACATCTACGACGTACTCACCCAACCGACTTAGCATTCG
This sequence comes from Phialophora chinensis, assembly GCA_016109575.1. Taxonomy (NCBI): domain Eukaryota; kingdom Fungi; phylum Ascomycota; class Eurotiomycetes; order Chaetothyriales; family Herpotrichiellaceae; genus Phialophora; species Phialophora chinensis. The sequence continues at coordinate 1,945,506 of JADWPU010000003.1, read as the reverse complement.
CTACTCGTTGCCAACATGGTCGCGTTCAATATGGTACTCGTCGCCGTCATCACCGTTTACTGTCTTGTCGTTGAGGCTATCATCCCACCCAACGAGTGCGGTGTAAACAAAGGCGTGGACTGCCTCTCACTTGGCCGCAACGAGCCCACCAAACCACGAGAGCACGTTCGTGACTTTTTTCAACCCCATGGCACCGGCGCCAAGGTCGAGGACATTGGAAACCTCCCTCTGGACTCCGATGAGGAGCTCAACAAAGCTCCTTTTGAGACGTTGAGGACTCCGTTCGGAAAGACGGACCAGTCTTTGCCGAAGGAGGGCAACGCGCAAATCCAGCACGCCAAGCGTGACGACGACGACGACGACACTCAAGACTGGCAAGACTGGCCAGAAGGCCAGAAGCAGCTCATCATTGCGGTCATCATCGACGAATTCTATCTGCACATGCAGCTTGCGGGGATTGAGTACGAGACGTCGGTGGAGGAGTGGACCGCCTTGCTCGTGCTTAGGGAGATGCAGAAGTGGTTGGTCAAGGAGAGCTGGCAATCGGTCTACCAGTGGATTAGAGACGGGCAGAATGTATTGAGCCTTGTCACTGCGGGGGAGTGCAAGATGGACGCGCAGGGCCTTTTCGACTTGCCCAAGGAGTGGAAGTGTGAGCAGTTCTGCAAGGAGTGGGGGCACTGTTAAGCATAGGGTATGCCAGGAGTTACTTGGAGATACACAGTGATGCTGTGATTGGAGACTGAGGATTTCTGGTAATGACTTTGCAGAGGATCAGATGAAAGTGCGTAAAGTCGACTCTAAACCTGGCCGTACCCATTTCTGCCAGGCACAACTCCACTTGACGCCATATCAAGAACGCGACATCCATCCGTGCCTGTGCCTGTGCCTGTGCCTTCGAGTTACAGACCTTCACAAATTGCGCTTTGACACAGCATCATCCCCGCCGCCTACACGACTTCATCTGTTGCGCCTTCAAGCTTCTCCCAAATCCCAAGCATCCGCACGACTACTCGGAGTAAACGCGGAGCCCAGACCAAGATAGACCTTTGGCAAACTTGAGTCCTTCGTCCTCTGCCTCAATCCTCACTTGAGGCTCCTCACCTCACATAACCACCACCGCCGCCGCCGCCGTCGCCAAGATGGTAAGAGAAATCTCATCCCAGCCCTCTGTGGAGATCATATCATATCATATTACAAGACTAACTTCGGTGTCCGCATGTAGTCGCTCCGCCTGGCACCCTCGGCCTCCCTCCCAACCTCGACCTCGAACACAACGACAGCATCAAAAGTCTCCGCGCACACAAAAGACGCTCTCGACCGCGGCGCCCCTTCTGCCCCGGGCCTGCACGACACACTCCGCTCGTCTCTCTCCACCGCCTCCCCTTCATCCACGCAAGTGTCGTCGTCGCACCCGCTCGAGGCGCGCCTCAAAGCGTGGACCGCAACCCAGGAATCGACTCGTCAGAACCTCCTCCGCCGGACTTTTGGCATCGCGGAGCCGCTGCGCCGGGGCATGGAACTCAAGCTCGTGCGCGACGCCGATGGCTTCCGACCGACCGCGCTGGGCGAGCCGGGCCGTGTGCATGAGGATATCCTCTGCGGGCGCGACACCGAGATCAGCTGGGAGGATGTATATAGTGGGCAGGACGGGCTGCGGTTGTCGAGTGGCGGGGACGGACAGGGGGTGGGCTGGATGGAGGAGATGGAGCGCAAGGTAGGCATGGGGAAGTGGTGAGAGACTAAGTGGATGTGCATGTGGATATGCATGTAGGTGACAGCGAGAAAAATGCGCGAGGCGGGCAGGCAGCACCACCAGGCATGCCACGGCCAGATTTAGATTTCTATGGCGAGAGAAGAATCAACCAAGCTGCTGGCCACGCAGAGCGCCACGCACGGCACGGCACTTGATAGGCCCCAACATCTCTCAAAGTACAGCAGAGTATGTGCGGAAGCAAAACACCTGACAAGAACCACTTACCCGCCACCCGCAAGATCCCATTGATATTCCATCACCCCGACCGTCTTCGACAGTTTGACCATGCAATATCTCCCTCCCGCGTGCAAGGAACCAGAGCAGCCATGACGAGTCTAAGCCTACCGAGTTGCTTCGAGATTATCCCTATCTGACGGAGTTCTCTGTAATCTACTCGATATCTTTGAAAGCCTGGGACTGATGAGGGTCCGTGACGGCCATTCACACATCCAGACGTTTCATCCGTTCTACAGATCAATTCGTTCTATTTGTCTACCTCGTCTATGAACCTTTGCCTTGGACAGACTGCAGACTCACACTCACACTCACACTTATGCTTACATTCTCTATCACTACCGCTCCGAGCATCATTCACACAATCATTGTGGCCATGTACATGCCGAGTCAGGCACGGGGAAGTCATGCTAGATCGTAAGTCGTGCCGAGGCGGTCTTCTTGCTGGTGTTGGTCAGTTACAGATGGTTACTTACAGAACTCACAACCACCTCTACGGTACTGTCCTTCCACCAGCCTCGGTATCACTGTCTTGCGCAAGCAGAAATCGAGACAAGGGAAAACGGCCCTACAGAGGCAAGAAAATGTATATTCAAGTCGTCAATATATATACTCCGGTGCAATGCCTGGAAAGATGCGGACCTCACCCTGGCTGGCCTGGGCCTTGATTGAACCTTTGGCCTGAACATAAACCATCAACACACACACACGTCAGATCCCCAACCTAGCCGGGATGACATTTTCATCCACCACAACAGGAGTTCTCGTCCAAACGAGCAACAACAGCCCCCCTTCCCCTCTCCATATTTACAAATGATGTTTCCTGGCAAAGCTCGGCTGGTCCTTGGCGAGCCCGCTCCCATGCGATCGGGCCAAGCACGCCAATACTCGGTTCCTCGACCATCAGTCTTTCCTTCCCCTCAAACCTTGCCTGCTTTGTTGATCAAATGATCTATGACCCCCCGTTGAAGTTCCAAAAGACATGGCTCTGCCAAGAGGTTGCAGACGTAAGCTCAGTGCGAGAAGGAGGAAATACAGCGCCTCCCGATCCCTCTCGCAGACCCAACCCAGTGGTAGATCCCAAGAGCCCACCCCAAACGCCATGCCATGAATGCAGAACGAAAGAAAGAAGAAAGCCAATTTGGTCGGGCATGCGGACCACCCAAACATTCCCCAAAGTCTTCCTTTTGGGCTTGCAAGGCTGCTCGCAGTCGTTCAGGCCCAGAAACGACACATGTCTCTTGAGCGGCTTTTACATATGTGGCAACTTGCGCAGTTCATGATTGTCCGGCCCCATACCGAACAAGCCTGTCCGCATGGTGAATCCCAGACAAAGTGATCTGGAATTGTATCAAGGAATCACATAATGATACAGCGACAGCCGGGGCTTCTGTTCTCTTCGCGGTGTGCTGAATAGGTCGACTTGCCACCTTTGGCATCTTCCTCCTCAATAAAGTCTTGCGGTTTGATGGTCATGTGTAGAACATTGGGTGAATCGGTAGAAAACTTGTAATCTATTGCGCACGACACGAGTTAGCCCTGAGCAGAGTCGCAGCGCTTTGTACCGTAGCAGCCAGTCTCTTACCATTTAAAGATGCCTTATCGTCCAACAATTTGCCCATGTTGATCAACCGAATCGACGTCGGACTGGACGGTTTCGCTTCCCACTCTTCCCGCCATTCGCGCAGAATCAACTCTTTCAGTTTGTAGACGCTCAGATTGAAGGGATCGTTGGCGGGTACGTCCACGCTGCGCTTCGCAAAATACTTGCTATCCAGCTTGAATGGATGTCGCGCTCCTGAGGTCAGCAGCAGAGTGACTGTGAGCGCGGGTCCCGCAACACCCGTTGTCGCTGACGGCGCTTCGCCATCCTTAGCAGGCACTGTCGGTGATGCATCGTCTGAAGAGGGGCCAATGGCTGTAGAGAATTGCCTTGATATTTTCTGTTCTGTCTCCGCGACCACGGCGGGAGGCGGCGGAGGGTTCAGAGACTGAACCATGGCAGTGTTTGTGTCGGTCCTCACTGGGCCGTGCGTGGGCGGCCCTTGCGATTGACCCGAGGGTTCGTTGTCTGGTGGAGACGTGGAGTCGTCGTGATGATCTGAGGTGGGAGGGTTTGCAGGTAGGTCCGACATGTCGGGGGATTGGGACAAGAATCGATTGGTCGGTGGGTGGACAAGATCTTTTCGCAGTCGAGAAGCGTCTCAGGAACACGGCGGAACGGATTGGAGTCGATGGTGGTACGGGTGAAGTGTTGGACTTATCGCTTCACCATCTGCGCACACAGATCGAGTCGAATAGGGAAAGAGAGATGATGAGGATATCGGTTGACAGCAATTCACACAAGAGGCAGAGAAGCACCCAATTGAAGCGAGTGACTAGAACTGGAAAGCCGGTGCCAAGTTTCTGGAAAGAAACAAGATCAGGGTCGACCGAGGTGGTGAAGATGATGCGAGCTGAAGGCGGCGGCCAGACTTTGACGGAGGCGAGACGAACCAGAACCAGTCTCCCTTTCGGGCACGGCTGTTGCTGTCGCTGGTTGCAAAGAGAGAGAGACTCGGCTAAATAGACGTTGCACTTGAGCTTGCTGCAGATGTGAAACCGGGACACAGCGCCCTTCAATCAACAATGCAACACTCTGCACTCCAGTTGAGATGATATATTTGCCCGTATCGACCGTGTTGTCAGTGATTCAGTCACTGGTCAAACGATTGCGATGACGGGGACACCGATCGACTCTTGAGGTTCCGGGAAGCGCATGTGGGATTTTCTGGGGGGGCGTCGCTGCACTGGTTCTCCAGTTAAAGACCGTCGGAAAGGCCTTCCCCCGGACACTCGGCTACAGCGGGCCTCCTCCTGCAGTGGTAAGAACTTTAAGCCTAACTTTCAGAAACGTGCGCCCCGATGGAGTCCGGCCGCTTAAACTCGTAATCGCCTGCAGCTGCGGCGCTCGAACGCAGGCTTCTTAGAGCAACGTTCGTGCACATCAGACCACTGACATCCACAACCGAAAAAGCATGATTATGTATGCGGCGGGAGTGACAGATCTCATGGATCCGAATCCGGATCAACCCAGCCACGGTAACGATCTCCATCTTCAATCCTGATGCCCTCGTTCTCCTGCTTGACGCCCATTAACTTGACGTTTCCAATCTTCGCGCCCGTGTCATCTTGACTCTTCCATCCCTCCAGCTTAGCTCGCAAAGCGTGTACGACTTCAGGGTCATTCCTCAGAAGCAAGGCCACCGCGTCGTATCCTCCCGCCCCAGGCGCAACTCCCCCAACCACCCCTGGTATGGATGAGCAAAAGTCCAACAGCTCCGTGATCACAGGCGGTTCAATAGGCACCCCGGACTTCACGGACATCTCGCGCACCAGACTGCGGACTGTGAGAATGATATCCCGCAATGCTGTGAAATCACTCTCGACGGCCTGAACTGCGGCCAGCTGTCTCAACTCCCGACACAGGTCTTCCTGGCCCTGCTGCAGCGCATTCCAAAGTAATGTCGCCTCGTCAGTCCTCTCCTTCCGCCATTGTAAGACTTTCTTCACCATCCCTGGCGTTTCGGACCCACAGTCCACATCACACATGACCAGCAGCAGATTCGACGGGATCCCGACCGCCTGACTGGCAACTTCGACATCCCACTTCGAATCGCGTTGCAAGTCGTCAACGCAGAGGCGCAGTCGCTCGCCGAAACCAGCACTCGTCGGCTCTCCGACATTCTCGAGGATCGTAGGCGTGAACCGTCGATAAAGACATGACCCGTAGACCGCGGCAGCGACGTCGAATCCCGACCCGACCTTGCCCTGAGCCGCGCAGTGCGCAGCCTGGGCCAGATTGTGAATCGTCCGCTGATTCAGCGGCGCCTCGACGTCGAACGCCCTCTTCTCCAAACAACAAGCCAGAAGCGCAGAAACAAGCGACGTGACCAACGCGGCCGAAGAACCCAAGCCCGTCTTGTGCGCCTCGCTCAGCCGGACATGAAAGTTCTTCCACTCACTGGATCCAGAAGAGGATGACCGCCCCTGCGAGAGCGGGAGCGGGGAGGAGCTCCAGCCCGTAGGTTGAGAGTAGTAATCATGATCGGCCAGAATCGTGACCTTGACACGCCTCCCCCAAACACACTCCTCCTCCTCCCGCCGAGACACCACCACCCTCGCCACATAAGTCAAGACATACCGCAGCGTCGTCTCCACGAATTTGTTCCCACTAGCCGTGAACCCCGCGTCCTGTCGATCCCGCACCTGTTCGACCTGGACGGCGGCGGCGGTAGCATCATCGCCCGCTGAATGACCCACGACTTGTACCCTGTACAGCCATCTCGCGTCCCTGAACTGCGGCGACTCCACCTCTACAGTAGTAGTAGCGACGTGCCTCCTGTCGTTGTCGCTCAGGTCGCGCTCGGCGGGAGTGGCGACGGCAATGGCATGGATCCGGGCGTTCAGCCCGAAGACGAGACCCGTATGTTGGCGGTCCAGGACCAGGAAGCCGCCCGCGAAGAGGACCTTGCCTGGCGCGGAGACGGCTACCCGTGAAAGAGACATTGGGGGGAGAAAAAGGGAAAGGGGGGTCCTGGCAGGTACCGAGGGGCGGGCGGTGTGAGGAAGAAATGATGCCCCAATCGCGACTGGATCCTGTGCCAGTTGGATTGTGGATACGGGATACGACGGAGAAGTTAATTATTCGTTACTGTGCAAGAAGTACTCGGTAGTGGTCCGTAGTGAGAAAGACCGGAGCCTTTACGATCACGTGATGATACTTGGCTTATGTAATGACAGTAACGGCCCTCGACACCTCGACTGTTCTCCCTTGTTCTTTCCCACCCTCTCTACTCGGTCCTCGAGTCTCTAAGACGTACGAGCACAGTATGGACTTCCTCCTCAACGCCTATCTGCCGGTTTTGATTTGATTCCGCACACTCTAGGATTTACACCCCACGCAACATGTCTCGTCGATCATGCGCCCAACACTCACGTCAGCCCATTCGTACCTGCCTAGCACCAGGACGAGGTTCTCGACCAAGGAAGTACATAGTACAATTGAAGCAGGTTGCCCAGTCATATTTTATTTCCTCTCCGGCCAGGGCGAGCACGGACGAGGGAAGCAGAACGCGAACTTTGAAGAATTCGTTCCAGTTTTGGCTTCTCATTGCGCACATTAATAGAAGGTAATGGAGGGAAGTGGACGCTTCATTGCTCCATTGCTTCAATCCTTAGTAGAGCTCGTCCGCGTTGTCTCAGGCACCAGACCTTAGCAAAACCTTCCATCTTCAACCTGTGGTCGTTTGTTCCTGGGTACTCCGTATGTACATGCATATATGCAAGGGGTGTTCGTCATGTCCAATTCTCATCCACCGATGCTTGATTGTGTACATTGCATGGATCGGCACTTGTTGAGCCAGTGGTGGTTCCTCTGTTTTGTTGAGCGATGGTCGCCCTGTCCAAACCATCGATATCCGCTGTCATTACTCGGTGCTCGGTGCATACAAAGTCGAGGGTCACCCAAGGAGTAGTCTTGATTGATATGATGGACGGGTGCGTGGAGGGTGTGGTGGGAAAATTCGGTATCGATGGGCCGCTAGAAGCTTTGCTTCCATCCGTAAGTCTTTCGCGTAACGCCACAGCATGAGGGTTCTATCGTAAAGCGGCGCCCGTACAGCAACCACCTTGGCCATCTGGTGGAAGAGCTGTAAGTTGTTGGCGAGCTCGGGACGGGCGGACTCGGCCTTCGACCCCTCGTAGATTTCCCAGGATGTCTCGTCCAGCAAGGCGAGAACAAGATATGGATCGATAACACTGACGAGCTTTCGTTTCAAGTCGGGGGGGACTAGAAACGTCGATGTCTCAGCTGACCACTCAAACTTGGCTGCAACCAAGTAGCTTGAGTCCTCACAAGGTCCCATCGGGGTCATCCAGATACAGCAATTGAACGCGTATCACTCCCATGCCCATCCTAGCTCGGGGGTGGCCTCATCTACAAAGAAACAGGGTTCATTTTTAGAATGTTGCAGCGCAGTCCACTTTTACACGTCGCCTACCCGAGCATCCTCGTGTAGTCTGTAGCTGCACCATACGTGGCCCAACTCGTGCATTAGGGCTGTTGCCAGATTGACTAGCTCCCTATTTCTGACGTCCTCTGGGAGATCATCGTAATCTGGACGGCTTAAGACGATTATCCACCGTGCTTGGAGCTGCACAGAGGGGCTTGCTACCTGTCTTCCTGATTGCTTAGACGCGTCGAGGCAGTCGGTGATGTAAGCAGCCGCATCGTCTGTGGCCTCAAAAGAATGGCCAGTGAAGAATTGGATGTTGCTGATCCGACCAACTGTCTCTTGAAATTTGGTTTCAAGGTCCATGCCCTCCTCACCTCGGGCATACACCCATTCACCGTCCGCACGAGGGGCCAGCTTTCCAAAGGCCATGGTACAAAGGCAAAGGTGAGTCTCCTTCACATGCCCTGTTGCCAAGACTAGCGCTGGATGAAATCGATTGTACCAAAGCAGCGGAACGCTCTCCTCCGGGTCTAGCCATGTATTACAGGGTCGGTTCGATTCATCAACTTGATTGAGACGACTGAAGTTCGTTCGATCGAAGAAAGGGAAAACCTCAGCATCCTGTGGCTGGTATCGACGCGCTGCGTATGATAGTCGGTGTCGGTCTGTCGGTCTGAGAAGAATTGCTCCCAACCTGGCCGATTAGGGTCTGGGAACCAGTCTCGCATGTACCGAGTTATATCAAGCGCCCCAGAGGGCGCCACCGCCATTGCAGCTTCCGGAGATATTGGGCTGGACATGGTGCTCGAGCTCAGGAGGACGGTGGACCGTGATAGTGAGGGTCGGTTTGTTGAGGTCGACTTGTAAGTAGATGTCTTCGTCGATGGTCATGGCAGGCGATATTTGACCAAGCCAGAGGCAGTGTCGCCAGGCAGGATGGAAAGGACGTGGCTCTTGAGCAAAAGGGGTGGTGTGAAAGGCTGTTGAGCAAGAGAAGGTTGCCTCGATCAAGAGGTGGTGATATTCGAACAGACAGGCAGCTGCCTGGCACTCCGGGAAGCTGTTGGCGGTCGATAGTCCTGCAAGGTGAACGACAAGAGCGATAGTTTGTGCGCGTGAATGCCCTGATCGAAAGTACCGTGCCATAACAGCTCGTCGTGTTACCTTGTCTGATCCAGCGTAATATGTTTTGATCTGACACCCCAGGAACGTATGAACTGTAAACGTTTCCCGCAGGTTTCTCCGATTCATATGTAATCTTTCCACGCCAGAAGCTGGGGTATGGGAGGACATTCCTGAGCAACCGAATGGACGGCACAGAGGAATGTGCTGGCACACTCCGACTCCTGAGTCTCGACGATCGAGTCTGCAGTTCCTGTATCAGCATACGTTTCTTCTTAAGCCCCACTGACCTGTGCAGGGCTCATCTCCCAAAGGTCGTGTTTGGCAAGCATCTCCCTCCTCGGGATTTCGCGAACGACATTGTCAGGGCAGCTCTGAACGCAGGAGCTCATTCACCTAGCGGCCAAGCACGTTTGAACCAAGCAATAGCTTTATCTCGATGGACATTCCTTTGAGGCAAAGCCCTGCAATTCTGCCCGCACGAGTAATCTCGCGAGATCTGAAGCCGTCTCGGATCGACGTCGAGTTGAACGCATGATTACCGTCGGCATGATAATTCGGTAGCCCAGGGAAAATACCAGCGAGAACGGAACCGAGGCGATTATCGGATATGATGTAGGAACAGGTGGGACAATGCAAGAGGCCAATCCAAGCACCATGGACCTAAGTCTCTGGGTGGCTGCGTTGGTGGAGATCAACAAGAAGGGCCGCACACCATTATCCACATCCACAAGGGCAATGATTCAAGAACCACAGGTGGAAATCTTGGCCTGACTGACCTCCATTGGCAGCTTCGTCCGGGTCAGCACAGTGTGTTGCTGCCTGCCGCTGGGAAATAGAGTGCTTCATGAAATTGAGGGCGGTCGAGACATTTATAACATCAGCTCTTCCTATTGGTAAAACTCGCTGTACCCTTGCAAGGAGTCTACTACTCAATGTTATCCCAAGTAGAGTGATGCGCAGCGGAAGGCATAATTCCTCGAAGCTGAGATACTTGCGTGAAAGAGCCGGTAAATACTTGGCGACAGATCCATACAGGTTGCTCTTGCTGTCCATGGAAGATCTAACGCTGACGATACGCCAAGGTAAGGACTCGACCGAAGCAAGGGTACGAGCAAATCTTGGGAGCAAGGCCATCGGTCTCTGCCTAAACGCGGAGTCTCGAAACAGCACTTTCGTCCATGCTGGGGCTCTTGGACAGCGCCTTTTGATAACAGCGACGGCAGCGACGATGACCTTGCAGGATGACAATTGGGTTGATGAAAATGGGGTGAGTAGAGGTCGAGCTGAAAATGTCCGCACGTCCGACGAAATAATTTCCGAGTCCCCAGGCTAGGATAGCATTGTGCGCCTCTGTGAAACCCCTTTTGTCAGACAAGACCGTGCGCCTTTGGTAACGAGGACGAGTCAGCAAGTCAAGCCGCGCTGATTACGAGCACCGACGTCCAGAAGAGTGGCTTTCCCTCCTTGCATCATGCTAGGCACGACTTCTCTCGGAAGCGCCATTGCGCACAACAGTTGGCTACAGGGCTTGAAACGATTTTTCAACCGATCTCGGCACGGATGGAGGCTTTTCCAGATGGTCGAATCGAAGCGCATCACCACAGCGAGCAGGGTTGCTTAGCTTGCTCCTGAATTGGTGAGTGGGTGGTGTGTGAGGGTTCCGTCACGTCTACTCGACTACGGATATAGTTCGCAGTATTTCTGGCGTGATAACATGTTGTTGGGTCAATTCGCCACTTCTGGGCCGCGGCTGAGAGTGAGTAAGATGGAAGGACTTCCTGGCTGACCGACTAATTAACTTTCTCGCCTGAGTCTGAAGTGAAGGTGCTCTGGATGAACAGGGCTGCCGATCTTTCACATCACCATATCACCGGTCTGTCTATTGTCTTCTGCAAGGTCATGGGTTCTGAGGTCATGGCGTGCTATCCAGGCGCCCTCCATGCCGACTCCGTCTAACCCGGTCTATCTATCCTGGCCATTGAATTCCACCAAATGCCTAACAATCTCAAAGAGCCCAGTATCATCAGCCACGACAGCGCCGCGAGCATCAATCCGTCTTCTCAACTCGTCATCTAAAAGAGCTCGCAACCTCGAAGCCAGCACACCAATCCTCGCCCACCCCTTCAATCGCAACCATCCATCCACAATCACACCTTGTCCCGATGTGTCTACCTCGATCGGCCCGCCGAACAATAGCAACGCATAGGCGTTCAATGGCGTCAGATCACGAATGAACGTCTTACTTGTCTCCATCTTCGTGAAATAGCTCACGAAGCTTGCATTTCCGGAGAATGACTGCGCATCGAAGAGGACACTGCTCGGATGCACGAACACTCGTCCATTCTCTTCGTTGAAGTACTTGATTGTTTTAGCCTCCGGGTCGAGTTCCTTCGCCCCGCTCATGGACGCGATGTACTTCTTGTCGGGCATTTGAATGCGCGCGATCTGCGGATTGAGCGCACCCGCCACCAGCGCCCGGAAGAGCATATTATTGCCTTTGTGACGGTTGCATTCGTTAGAGTTATTGTGGTACGCAGGAGATAGAAGGCCCGCCTCGATCAAGGAGTCAAGGAGTTGTCGGCGTGTCGAGTCGATGTCGCGAAGGGTCTGCTGAGACAGAAATTTGGACGAGCACCAGTTCTGCAAGTCCCTGTATCGCGAAGTGGCCGAGAGCTCTTTCCACTGGTCGAACGCCGCGCTATCAGGCACCAAGTCACCGTCCGAAGTGGGAAACGACATTCTGGCGTCCTTGGCTTCATCCCGCTTGTCACGTGGGGAAACGAACGGGCTTCTCGTCGCCAAGACCGCAGCCATGGTCAGACAGGTCTCAACGCAATCGAACAAAACACCATAGACGAGGAGTTTCGCGCACCGAAGGTCGGCCGGTATCATAGACAAGTAAGTGCCAAGGCCGGTCAGGCGATCATTCTCCAAGGCACCCATCCTCTGCAATGTCTTCATGGCGGTGGCGACGGCCCGACTGTCCGGAGGTGAAACAGTCCGTGCCAGGAATTCTTCCACCTTGCGATCTGAGCCCGTAGCCTTCACAGAAAGACATAGCTGCTCCAGTGGCGTCCTGTGTATCTCAGGTGCCGCGGCATCTGCCATATTGGCCTCGACATTCTTTGTGAAGAGTTTGTAGCATTTTCCCGCTTGCACTCGGCCTGCTCTACCACGACGCTGTTGACAGGCAGCTCGGGACGCCCAGACTTCCTCCAGTCGTACAATGTTTGAGATCGGGTCATAATTTGTCTCTTTGACCTTTCCTGAATCGATGACGGCGACGATGTCTTCAATGGTAATGGACGTCTCGGCCACATTGGTTGCAACGACGACCTTTCGTTTCCCTGCTGGCGGCTGCTTGAAGACCAATCGCTGTTCAGCCGGCGTAAGTGAAGCGTGTAGCGGGAGAGCATGAATGTTCGCCATATCAGCCAACGACTTGAGGCAGCGGTCAATCTCCATAGTGCCTGGCATGAAGATCAAGATTCCGCCACGGGAGGTGCTCAGCTCCCGGTCGATATGGCGCACGAGTGAAGTAATCAGCTCGTAATTGAGGCCAATTTCAAGCCCTTGTATGGCTTTTCCAATACCCTGTTCGCCATCCGCATCGAAATCTCGGTTGTTACCACTGCCAGTGAGTCTTAGGACGTCGTCAAGGTAATAGTCCTCAACCGGGTATGTACGTCCTTCGATGTGAACTCTGCCAACACGGTCTCCGCCAAAATAGTCGGCGAAGGTGTCCGCATTGAGCGTGGCACTCATGAGCACGACCTTCAGATGAGGCAACATGGGTAAAGCGTCGCGCAGCAGCGCCAGCAGGAAGTCGGTATCGAGTGAGCGTTCATGGACCTCGTCAATGAAGACATGGCTGACTCCTGCAAGTGCTGCTTTGATGCTAGGAGAACTCTGTAGACGGCGTAGGAGGACACCAGTGGTCTGGAATGTGATCTTCGTCCTGGAAGAGGTTTTGGAGTCTCCTCTGATTATATACCCAACTTCATCACCTTCGTTGCAGCATCGCTCTGCGCTGACACGCTCCGACAGTGATAGCGCAGCGACTCGTCGTGGCTGCGTGCAGATGAGGTTGGCTGATGAGCTTCGCATATTCTGGATGGCATCGTCGAGGATGAACTGTATGGCTTGGGTACTCTTGCCGGACCCAGTCTCACCTGTGACTAAAGTGACTTGTGCGTCGTTGACCACTCTCACAATTTCGTCTTGTTTCGACCATGCCGGCAGTCTTTGTCTCGCGGTATTCATTCTCCGCTGCGAGTCCGACGACTGCCGAGCGTTCCAGGCATCAAACATGACTTTGCTCGATCTGCTGTCCTTGAGATTGATTCTCTCTGCTGTTCTCGAGCGTAGAGGAAGCATCTGCGCATTTGTCTTGGTAAGAGGAAGCTCCTTGCGCATCGACCCGGACACTATCTCCAAGTCGCTTAATTTGCCAGGGTTCTGGATAATGTCGGCCATTGAGCTTTCCAGCCATTCCAGTATATTAAAAACCATGGGGTCGCCGAGTAGGCTTTCCTGGGCATACATGATTGCTTTCTTGACTGCACTCAGGCGTACATAGCTGGGTAGCTTGGGAGCTTCGATTGTGACCGTAGGTGGTACATGTGGATACCCAGAGACTGGGCGCCGGAAATGGTAGGTCGCAGGGATTTCCGAAGTTGGGTCTGGTCGGATGGAGCATTGATCAGGGCCTGATGCCTTGAATCTGTCATCGAGAATAGATTCCAGTGCACTCATCTCCTCGTCCCAGATATGTGCATCAGACGCGACGCCCAAGCTTGCTGCTTCCTTGGGGGGCACTAGCTTGGACTGCAGAGCCTCTGCTGCTAGCGCCTCATCGCCATCATTGTCTCGCAAGGCCAGCAAACATAACTGAGTTGCATATCCGCCTAGGGCCAACCTCTTCACTTTGGCGTCGGTTGCAAGATCACTGGTGACAAGTGTCACCCCTGCACTGTATCCAGGAGGGAAACTCCATGCTGGCAAGCAGTCCTCGGGAACGTGAATGAGAAGCCACTCCAAGACCTCTTCCCGCGTCCCACAACAGTCAGTTGCCTCCTGAATATGGCTGTGCTGAAAGCCCGACATTGCGAGGTCGGTTTCGAGCGAAGCTTTGTCCTGGCCTGACATTGCTAATGCGCTCCGGTTCCAGACGCTGTGTCTTCTGATCAACGATTCTATCCGTGTGCGAGCATCTTGTCCCAGTTCAATGCGCGGCGCTCGATCCCAACCCTTGGCACCGACACCGCTAGAACCGAGACCGACAAGGCTCACTGACTCTGGTTTGAGAGGTTTGCGTGCTTGCTCCTCCTTCCTCTTCTCCATAGCGGCCTTAATTTCCTGGCGCTTGGATTCAGCAGCGAAAGGATCGGCATCGTATTTCCAAGCTCTGCCTTCCTTGACATCCTCGTCTTTGAGACGCTGGAAATCACCCTTCCAAAGGTCCCGGTAGGTCGGAGGTAGTGCCATGGAAAGGTTCTTCATGCTCTGTAACCGGTATAGAGTATAAGCAGCTGCAAGATGACGGGCCTCCAGAGCTGATGGCTGGTCTGCGAGATGTATGTCTGTGGCTGGAAGCTGAAACGGGGGAAGCTTTGTGATTTCACCGGACTTCGGGTCTGTTTTCGATAGCACAACGCACGCCCGGTGCACCTTCTCACCACCATTTTGTGATGGCACCTGGCGCATTTGATAGTCAGGTTTGTTCCATTTTTGGCGTTGACAGTGTTCGGACAGCAGGTTAACGGGCAGTTTCCCGGTCCAAGACGCTCCTCCAATGATTTTCTTCACATCTGGACGTGGTGGCCCTTCAGGCTCTTTTTGCTCCTGCTTCTTTTTGTCACTCTTTTTGTTGGTAAACACTATGTGATCACTCTCCGGAACGCCAAGAGTCGAGTTTTTTGACGAGTTGCCCTTACTTGAGGCTGAGCCCTTCTTGGGCGCCATGTCGTTGGATCCTGAGTGGTAGTTGAAGAGCTACAGTCCATGTAGATTAGCGCAAAGCCTTTACACACAACTGAAATAGAGTATAAAGCGCCCTTGCCGGGCCTGATGGCTCGACTTTGAAGAGGTTCAAGTTAGATTGTCGCATGTAAAATACTCCGTACAGTCACCGAGCTCTTTGTCATCTCAACGCACGCACAGCATCATCCGACCACGGATTAGAGACCTCCCCAATAGTGTCTTTCAATCGGTCAAGATGCTAAAGAGCAAAGCAGTAAATTTATGGATGCGATGACGGTGAGACTCGTTGGCAGAAGGAAACGTAAAAGAGGCGAGAATGAAAAGCCAGCTCGGAATTCCTGCCTAAATGGGCCACTGGAAAATAGCTGAGCAAGGCTGGCACTCAGCCTCCTTTTTGTTCAGCCTCGCCTCCAGGGACAATCACCATCGACACATGAAATGGCGATGAAGCAGAACCTTGAGCGGGCAAATTTTGTTCATTGCCTCTCATCAAGGTAGTCTTTACATTATTCGTGGCTGATCACGTCTTTGTTGCCCCCCGATTAATGAATCCTGTTCTATGGCACCGGGCAGCACCACGGTAGTCTCCCCACTGCCCCATGAGAGATCTTCGAACTCCACTTCAACCCTCTCCAAAGCTGACCACAAGCTACGTTGATGTTGCCCGGAAGTCGTTCCAATATTCTGCAGATGACCGAGAGCAGGTCGTGATCGGCCTCGTCGCTCCCGATCAACATGCCATGGTGCCAATTAGTGTTTGTCATAACTTCGTATGTCCTCGTCAATGTTTCTCATCGAGCGTCGCGACTCTATGATGGAGAAGAATGAATACCGGGATGACCAGTCATAACTAGCGGCTTCAAGCCCGTCTTCGCCGGTGCCTGGAAGCTGAGAAGAACTCATAGACAACCTCCATCGACTATGACTAGTCGGGATTCGTGTCTTGGTCCGTTGAATGATAAATGCCTCGTCAATGAAGCAATCTGAGTGGCCATATTCTCACATGCGGAGGTAAGGGACACTGTCGTAGAATGAGACCATGGATGATTGAAGTAAAGATACGGACGCAGCTGGATCTGGCAATTGGAACCCTCTCTGGATCTCGGTCTCGACGAATGCTGAAGCTCTCTTGTAGCGCTTGTCGCAGTACTTGTTGAATACTGCATTGTGGTGCTTGCGCGGATCTTCGCAGCACTCCAGAAGGAGGTTGACGAGCGGCTTAAGCTGTGAATAAGTGTAACCGGAATAGAAAACATGATGTGGAGTCTATGCGTATTAGCAAGATGCTTTCCCACGTTGCCGTTGAGTACTTACCCAGGTGCCTTTTCGAAGCATGATGCGTGCTAGACAATGCGACGCTGCTGCTGTAAAACTAGGAGGGCTACCGATGAACCGTTCGTCCATCAGCGTGACCTCGAGAAAGTATTTGGCCAACGTCCGAGTTTCAAGGTCGTAGTCATCTGCTTTGCTGATTCTCCTCAAGAAGCTCATAGGTCCAGGCCAGCCCAACTCAAACTGCAGCATGGTGAGCATGAACCTCTCAGCCTTCAGAATTTCGTCCATGCTGTAGCCGCCGTCGACCATGTAGACAATCTCCTGAACCGAGGGACAGTTGATCTCCTCATACTTGGCAGCGATAAAGATCGCTGTTGCGCCAACGAGCTGTAGCTTGCCAAGAGACACGACCTTGCAAGAGAGGAATCTGTCGATATAGTTGACGGTGAGGAAAAGTGTCTCCGGTAGTAAGTTGAAGCGGAGGTGAACCTGAACCAGCCAGTCCATCAACACCGAGCGCATGGACCACTGAATCTCGTGCTGGTTGTCCATGTAATGAGCGTTGGGGAGCATCTTTATCTCCAGACTCTTCATGTAGTCGAAGATCTCTTCTCCATATTCGGCGACCATACTTGTGTCATAGCTCTCATCTTCGACTTCTTCAGGAGAACGAGTTGCCTCGACCAGCTGTTTCGCGGCAGCAATTTCCTTGCGAGCTCGTTGATTCATCTGCGGGAACAGGACCGTGGTGGCCCCGCCAGTGGTATTGTCACCTTTCGATCGGAATGATCTTGCCGTCACGAAGCCCTCTTCTTCATAGTTGTCATCGTCCTCCTCATCCCAGTACTCTTCTTGGTCGATCTTTCGTTGAATGTAGGAGTGATGCGGGCTCAGAGGAGGGATATTCTCGGCCGGATTTATGAGGGCTGCCACCGCCATTGGTTGTGCTTCGTTTCGAACCGCTGGTGCATGTGTCTCCGTCGAGACATGAAGATGTTGAGGCAGAAGGTGGTCAAAGGAATGTTGTGAAGGTTGTTGAGATATACAATCTGATGCTGTGACACTTACATCCTTCAAGGCAATTTCGTGGTTGGGCTCACTGGTGAGAGAGGGTCCAAGACTGACCTCTTCAATGCCGGGCAAGCTGGTGTCAGAGTGAAGGTCTTGAATATCCTTGACCGGCTCAGCAGGAACAGGACCAGGAGCGGGAGGAGGTAGAAGACAACTCTGAGGCTCAGCAGACAACTGGGCAACATCTAACACCTTCTCTTTCTCTGAGAGCGCGTTGACAGCTTCCGATTGAGGTAGTTCCGTTTCTTGAACTACACCCAGTCGATTGTCCTTGAAGATGGTTGTATGACGCTTGATCAAGGTTTTCTTCAGTGGCTGCGACGCGACACCATCTGCCGTCGAGGGGTTCAAGGAGGTCTTCGAAGTCGCAGCAGCGCTCGCCCCGGCGAGAATGTTCTTCAGTCCTTTCTGTGCAGGTCGCAGCAAGGCAAGGGATCTTCTCTGTTCCAGGGACTGGCTCGGTTTAATGTTGCCCTTCGTCTGGAGAGTCGAGTCATCTTTGCTCGGTCTAGCTACGACAATGTTGCTCACGTCGCCAAATGCGGTTCGCTTCGCCGCAGCCTTGAGACCTTGACTTTCGGCAAAAGTCGACACAAGTGCCGGACTTGATTTGTTTCGCTGATGGATTGTTTTGGTAGGGTGGCCTTCAGGGGGCATGTTTTCGTCATTTCTGACGCGTATGGGCCGCAGAGGGCGCTGTGGCTGTAGGAAAGTCAGCGACATTGAAGATGCCTGGGGAGCAAGACGTCTCGCTTGTATCACCGACGGAGCATGGAGCGCGTCGCTCAGGCGTGTGTTTGGCGGATAGAACACCAATCGACTCACTTTTACATCCATCTTGAGCAGTCTAGCCCGTCTAGAATCAGATCATCAGTTGGTCGAACGGTCGAGGGCGAGATAGGGTGAAGGGTCCACGGCACCCCTTGGCTATGTAGGACGCGACGCAGTTGGGGACATTCAGTCGTAGAGATGAGAAACACTCGTGTCGTGAGAGGGAGAGAGCAATCGAGGCCAGACAAGTGTATTGATGCAGAATCTATGGTTGCAGGAGAGAGCACAGCATAGTGGTTGGTCCTGACAACAAAACAAGACAGCGGTATTTTGTTATGCAAGTTTCGAGGTTGCATGCACAGATGGTAAACATCCACGCCGGCCGTGATTGGTCAATGGCAGCTCCGCAAGGCTCTTGCCGCATTTGGCTTGCCAAGGCCATGCTAGCCTGAAGAACAAGCTCGTAAACAACACGTCACTTCAAGAACGACCAAACTAACTCCCTCCAGCTCTGCAGTAACCAGGAGCTCGTGTATACAAGGAGACACTATTGAGTCAACCCGCAACGGGCTCACGCACCTCCTATTCAATTCTTGGATATCCGCGACTACTACTGTTTTCACAACAAGGAGTATACCAAAAGTGACGTCACTGTACGTGGAATTCGCCTACCCGTCGCGAAGTCACATGCTTTCAAAGTTTGGATGAGCTCTGCGCCCAATCAAGGACCCATCGCATCGAGTGCGGTGGACAACCAGCTACTTGATTCCATCTCATCAGGATGGGACAACGAGGTAATGCGTTCCACAATGTTTCTCTCAGCAGGCTCTGTGATGCCTCTGCTTCGAATCACCCGCTCGCAGGGTGGTCGCGCTTGAGGCCAACCGGTCCACGCTGGGGCGCTTACTCAACCTCAAACAAGGTCATCGGACCGTCACCACGAATGACAAGCCATGTTGAATGATACAGCAAATGTCCGCGATGACGGCTCTAATAACGCCCTGTCAGAAAGACCAGGCTAGTAGCTTGATTGGTCTGCGATCTCAGAATTCGCAGTCATGTCCTCACTAACGGTGGGCTGTCTGCCAATGCCAAACAACACATTATTATCGTTCTCTGGTTCACTCAATGCACCGTATGTGGAGCTGGTCGCTCGTCGCTCTGGGCAGCAGAGAGAATGATATATCGCGCCCACAAATGTGCGACGCTCAGAAAGCGACCACCCGAGGTCTCGGAGTTTCTTGCGCAAAGTTTGAATTTGGCAGCCCACGAAGCTTGTCATTGGTATGAACGTGACGGCCCCAATTTGCATGATCCTACTTGCGCCGAACTGCGCTTACTGCTGGCGACTTCCTATCTGATGTTTCAGCATCAGTTCCTGCGATTCCGGACCCAGTTCCAGATGATGGAATGACTAGCGCAGGGTGTGCTCCTCCTGAATGATATACTCGTACCTCACAAAAGTGTAGTGTGGGGATGGCCAAGTTTGATCAGCAGTGACAGCACAAGTGCGTTGATCCCGTGTCCCGAGCTGAAAATGCGATGCGACCTCGACGACATAGACATTGGCATTTCTACGAATAGTAATGACACCCGGGCCAGGGTTCCCACACCGTCTATACGTATGATGATCAAGTGAACCTGCGCACGATGCGTGGCGGCTGGTTTGAGGTGGCCGCGAGTTCCGCGCTGCCGCCAAGATCCTTGCCGGGGTGTGGGAACTGGCCGTGCCCATCACTGCGGATCGCGAATGGCCGAAGACGAGTCGAACGATAACCATTTCATTGCCGCTGTGGCGGGTTGGCGATAGCTCAATCTAACGTAGACTTATCGTCGCCAGCAGTGCGCAGCCAGGCTTTAAGGATGGGTGGGCTGAACCCTCGGAAAGTATGTGGGCATCTTGTGGCAGCCACCGCGGCAGCCCACGTTCGAGATGTCGAGGGATTGGTCGAATGACGGCGACGGATGCTTGCCTGTTTCTGCGACGGCCTCGTGAACGGCATCCAAACTCCCTGAACTCCACTCAAATACGGCTCAGAAAAGGTCACAGCTCCAGCCTACGGTATTACAGGCCCAAACGCTGACGCTTGCTAATCTTTGCCATAGCGGCCATACAACGGTCGCCAGACCAATGCACGACGGCCACTTTTCGAGCATAATTTCACCCGAGTGAGGGGTTCGCCTTCTTTTGATTCTTTTTATTCCTGAGCCAGCGCATCGCCGGGTCTGGCTCGCATTTAATGTCCTCACCTTTCCGAGCTTGACGTGTTGGGGACCCCTCGGCTTCCGCCTGCTGACTGCCTCTTGGTTTTACCTTTCGTCTCTGCTGCCCGGCCTCAGATCCGGCCATCCACAACCAAGGCACATTCTCAGCCTGCGCCAACGACGACACCGCTCGGGTTGTCATGGGGCGATTGGCTCATAGCTTGACGAGAACCCCGTCACCTGACAGCGCTATGGTCTCAAGCGACCGACCTGTATGGCAAGTGGGAGCCATCCAAGCTAGGGACCAGCGCTATGCCGTGCAATTGAACCTCGATGAAGTAGTCACTGTACAGTAGCTCGGGGTGCTAGATACGAGGCTGTTCGCTCGTCGCTTTCTTGGGCGACCAGCTTCGACCTCTTTGCGAATAATCAGCGTCTTGATAATTGTGACTTGATCGGAATAAGTCAGTTTCTACACTGTTCGAAGCCACGTTCTTGTGGTACGAGTACGTACTGGCATAGTTGGACTGGGGGTGGGCCCCGTTTCACACGCCCGTTGACCATTGCGCTTCCCAAGCCTCAATCCGCACCTTGCCTTTCCTTCTTCCCTTGACCTCAACCTTCCGACCTCTTTCCTCTCGTTACCTTCTCTCACCTCCAATCTGCAACCACCTCGGGCCATTGGACTGCCATCGAGAGAGTCACTACCGTCTATCTTTACTCTTGACCTCTGTTCGGCCCGCTACATGAGACATCCCATCGCCGTTGTCACCATGCTCTGACTCTAAACGATGCCTGGACGGTAGAGCCGGATATAACTGCAACTCCCGTTGCGCACTTTCCAGTCCCTGTCATTTCAGTTCTCGACCCGTCGCAAACGTTCACCGTTGCCTTCCGAAGCCTCGAAATTGTGTGAGTTACCTGTAGTTTCACAATATGCCGCAGCCCACACTCCCCAACCATCTGCCACCCTCCCAAGCCAGCCAGCCTGCATTGATCCACTCCTATCAAACATACCTGATCGCTAGAGCATGGCAGAGCTAATCATGATATTCAGGGCATTCATCGATCGAAATCCGAGCCGACCCTCTCTGACAAACCCTCCCTTCCCCACAGCCGAGCGTTCATGATCGTTCCTCCGGCGCCCGCTGTATAAGAGGCAGAGCACGTATACCGAAGCCATCCGACGACATGCAGGTGTCTAGCCTGCTGTCTAACGACAGTGAACAGATTCTCAAGGCGAAAATGCTTCCTGCCAAGTCTGTCTCCTTTGAGCTCCTCCTAGACGAGGGCTCGAAGACGAGGGCACGTATCCCACTCAGAGTGGTTCTCAACACTCATGACACAACCGAGTCTATCATCACTACAGTCAAGAACTTCTATGGCATATATGACGGGCACGGAGTGAGCTTTGAAGATGCCCTGGGAAACACATTGATTGCCTCGTACGACAATCTGGCCCACAATTCTACCGTTCATGTGCGCATTGTGCCAGCTCTACAAGCTGCGTCGAATGCGAACCCACATGGATTTCTCATTGAGAATGGCTACGAACCTAGACGACGCCCCAGCCTAGGTGAGCCATTCTCGATGGTCCCTCCACACCTGCGTGAGCAGTCCCACTCGCCTTCGAGGCCTGCGTCGAGGGTTGCGCGTAAGCGAAGCACATCTCCCACCCAAGGTCGAGGTCGTCGCAGTGCGTCGCAACAGAAGGGCACTTCATATGGTGTAGCCAGTCGTGGTTCCAGCGCCAATGGAAGCTTCCACGAGGACAATGGATACAGCGACAGTGAAGCCGGGCGCAGTTCAATCTCTGGATCCAAGAAAGCCAAAAGCGAGCCGTTCGCCAGCTCGGACATCAGTACGGCCAATGTCCTTCAGGATGGCCGACGCGGGCAGCCCATCTTTGACAGCTCGGTAAGTCCCCGGCCCATCCCTCCTCTCGCCCCCATGCTGACCCGGGCTGCTAGACCCTGCCTCTTTTCGTCCCTCCTCAGGTACCTGTGACTGCTTCCCAATCGTCCATATCACCTCAGCGACGTTCGCTTCCACAGGAAGGCCCCTCGCCTTTACATCCTCCTGGCCAGAAGCTGTACGGATATGGACAAGTGCCAGCTTTGTCCCCACAAAGTTACGGACAGAATTTCAATGGTTTCGCATATGGATATGGCAATGGCGGTGCAGTTGCTGATATGGGGACACCAATACAACAACATGGGCACCGGCTACGAGATAGGTCGAACATACAGCAAGGCCACGTTGGGAGGCAGGGATATGTTGGCAATGGGGTGCTTCCGACTCCAGACCCCACGGTGGCCAGCTGCATTTCAGATGAAGACGTTGCCCGGACTCTGATCGCTCTTGGAGATGCGTCCAACTACTCCCACGGGCGCACCTCCAATTCCACCATGGATGAGACTTTTAGTGCCGTCGCCGATGCTGCTTCCTCCACAGGTGCTACAAGCGACAGCGATGATTATAGCGATGCAGAAGCGGGATCGCCTAACCACAGGAAATTTCTTGAAGAAAATGATGCGGATTATGCTCATGACGGCACTAAGGGTGAGCTTGATGAGTATGACGGCCCTCCAAAGACAAAGAAGATCAAGACGAAGATGCATGATGGGCCTAGCAACGGATTTCGACCCAAGTCCACTTCGTCGATGAAGAATGGCAAGTCTTCTAAACCTCGGACAAATTCGTTGTCCAAGGCAAAGTCGATACAACCAGGGCTGATGAAAGCGCCATCCATTCCAGCATCTGCCGGGCAGGTCAGAAAATCGTCGGGCTCTAGCCTCACTTTCCAACATCCGCTCGGCGCAGATGAGGAAGACCTGTCTTCCAAACCACGTTGCCAGCGATGTCGGAAGAGCAAGAAAGGTTGCGACCGTCAACGGCCCTGTGGACGATGCAAGGACGCCGGTATTGGCATTGAAGGCTGTATCAGCGAAGACGAAGGGAATGGACGAAAGGGCCGATATGGTAGGCACATGGGAGTTTCTGTCAAGAAAACGGGCGAGGATGCCTTGACAGACGAGCCCTATGAGATTATGACTGGGGTCGACGTTCCAGGTGAGGCGATTGGCATGCAAGGCAGTCCCGAGAAGAACAAGAAGAGAAAGAGATGAGCCGTCAGTCATTTCGACGAAGCGCCATCTTTGGCTCGGAGGGAGGCATCGTGGAGAGTAGGCGCAGGCAATTGGGAAATAGAATGGACCAGCGAGGGGCGAGGATTTTGGATCTGACCATGGCTCAACGCCAGCGTGCGACGAGATGGATGGACTGGGGATGATACCGGATTTGCATTCGAGCTTGTTTTGAAGGAGCATGGCAATCGAGCAAACTGTGGGGTCTCGTTTGTGGGTGGTATGTCACATTTGACGAAACTTGGCGCATTTTTCTGATTTACAAGTATTCTTCCGCGCCGAAGGGGGAATATCGACTTTCCAAAGGACTCGGTAGTATCTATGAATGTACGAAATGAGATGGATTCTGTCCAGTTGTGCCAGTGAAGCCACCACAGCCTTGTGCGGGGTGTTTTCACAACGAGGCTGAGTTCCACCAGTTCAGCGAGTGGGGACTCCAAAATATTTCCTGACCAGGTTTTGAAAGGCAGGCGGATTGACCTTCACTCAGTTCAAAGCATTCAAAGAGTCCCGCGCCTCGGCGATATCAGTAGCAGTGTCGCGGGTCGCCATACTCAGTCTCTTCAACGTCACTTTCATCCCGGCCTTGCCGTTACTCCTGGAGCTGGCGACAACGATCCGCGTTCCGATCGCGCTGGTCGCCCACGAATTTCATTTCTGGTGCTGCACCATGTGCTGCTGTTTATGACCTTGACGACACATATTTGACGACAACCCAGACATTCCACAGGCACTCCCAAGCCACTCGCCATGCCGGATACACCTGCAATGTCGACACCCAAACCCACGACGCGCGGTCGTGGCGCACCCAGACCTCGCGGCGGCATCCAACGTAAATCGAAAGCCGAACGAGAACAATTCGCAAAAGAAGAAGCTGAGCGCCAGAAAGCGCGCGCTGCTGAACACGAAGCTTCGAGTCGTGGTGCAAGGGGAGGAGGCCGGGCGGTGAATCGTGGAAGAGGCGGGAACACCGCCCCGGCTCAGCGACCAGGCCCGGTGGCAGGTGGGGGTGTTTTTGGCGGTGGCGGAGGTATCACTTCCACCCAGTCGAAGCAGAAATACGAAGGATACGCTGAATTGTTGGAGGGCGGGGTGAACAGACGTGGTCCGGAGGACGGCTTGCAAGGTGACGGTGATGCTGGAGGTGCGGGAGGGAGTAAAAGAAGCAGCGGTGGTGTAGGAGCATCCAAGGGCGGTAGTGCTAGAGCACCAACGGCAGGAGAAACGATTGAGGCAACAACTACGGATGACGAACGCGACGATGGACCGAAACGAGACATCGAGCGCATTTGGATCTCGAGCGACGAGGACGAGGACGAAGACGATGATGCCATCATGTCGAGCTCGAGAAAAGGCAAGCAGAAAGCCACCACCGCCATGGCTAGTGCACGAAGGCCGTCACGATCGGGCGCGGGCCTACGACCAGTCCGCGCACCCCGAACACTGAGGGAAGAGGAAGAGCAAGACGGACGAGGTACCACAGCGTCGCGCAAGAAACGCGCAGCTCCAAGCAAGAGACCAGACATTGACACCCAGGAAATATCCCCAGATGACATCAGAGAAAGAGACGGGGACCCTATGGAAACGGACATGGACATCAATAGAGAAGACTCGGTCCAACTCATCAAAGAACAGCCCTCGAGTCCGGAGCTGCGCAAGCGAGCCCTGAAAAAACAAACCGGCGTGCCCAGCCGACACGGGCCCCTAAAAGCGTCCGCAAACGAAACGCTCGAAGAACGAGCCGAGCGACTCCGCGTGCAAGACGACGTCGACAAGCTGCGCCGCATCTTCGTCCCCAAGAACGACAATACGAACGACGACGACCCCGACGAGCCCGCAAGTCTCCAGGACGGCAAACTCCTCCTCTTCCAACTCCCTCCCCTGACGCCCTTTCTGATCGACCCGACCGCCTCCTCCGCGCGCACAGACTCGGAACCAAGAGTCAAGACTGAACCGACGACCGGCGCCGCCGCCAACGGCACCGTTGACCTAGACACCCTCCCTGACGCGCCTGCCGCCACGACGGACGGAACCGTGAAACGTGATCCAGACCTCGACGTAGAAGGCAAGTCCTCGTACCAGAATCCAATGCTCGAAACCGAATGCCTCCTCACCGCCACGGAACCCCTGCGTCTCCCCGCCGGCGTGGTGGGGAAGTTAAAGGTCCACAAATCCGGCAAAGTGACGCTCGACTGGGGCGGCACGGACATGGAAGTCAAGTTGGGAAGCGAGGTGGATTTCCTGCAGGATGTGGTCCTCGTGGAACGGGGGCGCGGTAGGAAGAGCCACGAAGGTGATGGTGAGGATGAGGATCAAGATGAAGCCGAAAATGCACATGGTGGTGGTGGTGATGGTGGTGCAGGAGACACGAATAAAGACATCAAAGGCAAGGCGTACGCTCTCGGGCAAGTCAGGCAGAAAATGATCTTGATTCCGGACTGGGCCAAGTTGTATGATTGAGCATTGAGCATTGAGCATTGAGCGATTAGGCGATTGATCGACAGCGCTTTTGATTTCCTCGCCAAACAGAAAGGAAGAAAGGAAGAAAGGAAAGAAAACGAGATGGGTGGACGCATGAATGCCCGGTTGGCAGTGTGGCTTGCGTGCAATGCATGGAAACCCCGGCGTCATCGAAAAATCAAGATATCCTGTGGCATGCCTATCCTTTGCATAGCGGCGGATGTTAAATCTTACTGTGGACGGAGTATGTACATAGTTCCTAGCTAAGCTGTACGGCTGAGAGGACTGAGAACTTCTTGGGAAGGAGAGGAAAAAGGAAAAACACCAGACCACGCACGTCCCGAGTCCTGTAGAGATGTCGAGATAGACTACTGTACTCCGTATGTGCTTGAAAGACTGTGTGATTACTATACCGTGCTCTACAGACTCTCAGACGCTCGCGCACGAGTGAGTGAGTGATTCGCTCATCTGTTTCTCGTGTATCGAGCAGCGCTGTTTGAGGACTCTTCTCCACAAATACAGTATATACGACAACCAAGGCATACCATGCCGTGCCATGCCATACCATACCCAATTGCCAGGCCTATCCGAACTCATACCCAATTGCCAGGCCTATCCGAACTCCAAACCATTCCTTTTCTTTTCTCCTCGACTAGTGCGCCGGACGCCGCTCGAGGTGGTTGAATCAAGGCCCCTTGATCGTTGGATGAATTTTACCCAACAAGTTTCACCCCACCATCGCCTTCGCTGTGCCAAAGCGCGCCGTTGTAGCGAGATAGCGGCGAGCAGCCTCTTTTGGCCATGTCTCGACCCAGAATATCGCGCCACTGTGCGACTGCGATCAGTATATCCAAAATTCAACGCCAATCCGGACGGACACAGGTCCAAAGCCGTACCCTACCAACACCAGGCTGATGTTATGCCTCTCAGGCACTCCAAGTCTGCGGCTTCCGCACCTCCATCTCCAACTCGGTGGCCTCGTCTTCCCCACTGCTACCAGCAATGGGCGCCTGTGTCGGCTCCGCCCTCTTACTCCTTACTTGCCCAACCGTGCCCTGAATGGTGCCCAGCCCGATCGTCCCAGCCACGGGGCTGGGCCACTGATCCGGTATGGGAGGGAACGTCTGCGTATACACGACGGGGACCTGGGCGAACGACCCCGGCGCCACCTCGCTGTTGATGTAGTACGTCGTGATGGGGCTGATCTGGGAGACTCCCGCTGGTTGAGGGGTCGGGGCGGCCGCCGGGGCGCCTTGTCGTTTCTTCAGCTCCGGGACTCCGAACGCATCGAGGCCCAGCGGGAGGACGATGTTGTCGCCGTTGTCGTCTGAAGGCCCGCCGGGGACGGGCGTTGGTGTCAGCGTCGACGAGGGGATGGAAGTTACGGGCGCGAGGGTCGCCAAGGGGACCCAGTGCGCGGTGTCGAGTTCGAGTTCGGAGGGGAGGGCGTGGGGTTGTAGATTGTGGTTATCGATGGGAGGGTGGATGTTTAGGGGCACGAATGCACGGGTTGTGCTGTAGAGGAGGGAGGAGATAAGGAGTGTCTTTATCGAGGGTAGCGACATGGTGGTTGGATGAATTTCGTGTGAATTTCGTATGAATTTCGTATGGTACCCGGCTCGAGAGGACTGAGCCCCGTGTAGTCCGCCCTATCCTGCTCTGATTGTGATTGTGGTTGTGTGTTGTGTGTTATGTTGTGCGAAGGTAAGGGGATATCGTAGAATCAAACGACTGGTCTTTGTCCGTTCATGGCGTGACTTGCATACTCTGTACACACACACGGACCGGAGGCGGCACTGAACGACGGTGAGGGACCCTGTGTAAGAAAGGTAGAGGCAAGACACCAGGTCCGTGAGGCTCAGCTGCGATCAAAGGTGCATGAACACGAGCTGTTGCTTACGCGTGGCAGGAGGCCGGGCGGAGAAAATAGCAATCACGGTGCTTCGGCCTGTCAGACTCCTTGCAAGGCTCAGCCTTCATCGGACAGCCAATCACTGGTTGTCCCCGGGACACAAGCCCCCGCGAGCTAGCCCGATAGGGATTGGGAGGGGCCGAGTTGCGACACTCCGGTTGGCGTGCTATGATTGGTCCACGTCGAGGTACAATCCACAGGGCAACGAATAAGTCACATGACACGTATTGTAGACGATTCCTCACAAGTATCAACTACACGCAGGAGGAAGGAAGCCCACTGTCCAGCCCATCGAGCCCATAATGATCACCATCAGGGCCAGCCCAACACCCACGCTCGCCAACCCATATATCCAACCGTGACGCCGTCGCAGCCCGTTAAGCTCAGCAACCCAGGTGCTCACGGTCGTAAGGCAACCACAAAATCCTTCCATGACTCCTTCCAGAACCACACAAGCATTGGGCTCTGATGCTCCAATTCTTGCGGCGTGTTGTAAGTCGAAAGCCATTCCCAGCACGGCTGTACCAAAAATGTTGGCTGCGAAGGTTCCTAGAGGAAAGCTGGGTATGAGGGCGTTCATATGCTTGGATACATAGAAGCGAAGAAGGCAACCCAGGGGCGCGAACACGAGTGGCATGGCTCCTCGGTATCGCCAATGGATATCGTTTCCAGGCGGCCAGATTGCCAGGAACACGGCACCAAGCCAGCATCCGAAGCCGAGGAGGACAGCCAGGGGATCAAGAACGCTCCTGCAAAGCTTGAAGGGTAATGTCGGAGTTGCTGGCTGAAGGAGCAGAGCCAGTTGTGCTCCGGCCTGAAGAGCAGCCAGAGAAATTGCTGGGTGGACGATCAAGATCGCCAAAAGAGCGAGGAATGAGAAGCCGCCATTTCGGTGCGCAACAGTCGGGTCGACGTGATAGGGCGAATTGGGTGATGGCGATTGGAGCGCATTCGTCAACGCGAGGAAAGAGTCGCGCATGAAGGACGAAAACGATGTGAACGAGCCACAGAAACCTGTAGCCAGGCCAATGTAAAGTGGAATCGTCTTCTTGACCTTGAGGTGGTTCGAAGCTGGCGCTTTATGGTCTGGAGATCCCCACTCCTGTTGAAATAGTTGGCGGTCTTCCGCGAGGAAGCCCATGAAGAAGGAACCTCCCAAATTTGCCCACAGCACTCGACTAGGGAACGGCGAGTTGGGATACAGGGTCAGTGCCACCAGTCCCAGGCGTGCGAGTGTCCCCAGGAGCGAGAAGAATACAAGCCACGAGATTGTGTAAAGCTCCGTCGTCCACCGTAACGGTTTTTCTCTCGCAGCTGTCATGTCATCCAGCTTTTGCGCCTCTTCCAAGCTCCTGTCAGCTTGCCCGGTCTCCTCATCTTCGCGCCTCTCTTTTTCCGTAGCCGGTTCAGGTGCAGCCAGCTCCCCGAGCGCAGCTTCGTCCTCGTCTTCGTCCTTATGTTTGCTCAGTCGCCTCTCCACGCCCTCGAGCGAGGGCTTTCTAGGATCTTCCGCATGCGCAGGTTGAGGAACGGCTACTTCAGTCAATTCCGCGCTGTCGTCTACCTCGTCAAACTCCTCTGCCCGGCTCGGCATCTGGTCGTCTGGAAATTCGTAGGCCTGCGGTGTTTGTGATGTTCAGAACGCTGTGCTTCAATCAGCAGCCCGCAGACGGTCCTGTCTTCCTCGGTATAATGAGCTGCAGCGTGATCTTCACGGACCTGCAGAGCACATCTCAGGAGTGGCTTACGTCTGTGTAGTTATTCGCCATAGAAAGTCCATTGCTGAGGATGACGGATCTGCCGGAAGAAGCTTGTTGAGGCAAGCTATGTGTGCTACATGCATAGAAAGCGTCTGTTTTGCGGAAACTGCCAGTATGCACACTTCCTTTGTCCTTTGTCGAAATCGCTACGAGCAACAAATGAGAAGCGATGACGCGAGGAAGCTGGACTCCGCACGTGACCTGACCCCACATCTTATTTGCTCTTTTGCAGATGGAGTGATCGAGCACGTTTTTAAACATTTCCAACGAGGAGACTTATCTTGGTGGTGCAGGATGAGCAAAAGTCTACTCAGTGCTCGAAGCTCGTGCGCAAAAGGAACCCGAAGTGTGCCGTCTTTGGTCACTCGCTGTCCCCTTTGCACTTCGACGGCTACTTAGTTCGCTTCGAGTCGAAAGACCATCGCCGAAGGAGCATCTACTTGGGCGTTACTCCATTCTCCATCAAATCTTCGACGACTTATCATCTCACTGACTGTCGTAGAAGACCAAATTCCAAGCTGCGATAAACAGCACTAGGCCAGGCCCTGATGGATCCAACGCAACTGTCGATCGAGGAACAGCTTTTGTTTGCTCTGGATCACGATCAATATGTCGCCTGGCCACAAGATTCGGCGAGTCTTCAAGGCATTACCGCTGCTCCGGAAAACGCTGAGCACGAAATAGGTAGATACCTTCGACGACTGTCCTGAACTCCTACTCGTCACCGTTATTCCGCTCAGCTCAAGCATTGGATTATCTATTCGTCAGGAGCTCGAAGCCTGGGTAAACGAAGCTCTCAAGGTAGATGATGTCTTCAAGCGACAATTTCTCGACGGTACGATCATTGACCCCGATCTGGAAACGCCCTTGTCGCGGTTGGACATCTAGACGATATCCTCCGAGTTTGGAATACGCGATCAGTGCGTGCCCCTCTCCTGGGACCATATGTCATTAGTCGTGGTAGGTTAGCTCCTGGCTACCGTCTCTACCATGATGTGGGCGACGCCTTTTCGCCTCTTTCAGAACATCTCATTGTTCAACTACAGAGTAGGATGATCGAAACCGGATAGGTTCGACTACTGACTTGGGGCTAGAGCTCCAAAGCTACTCAAAGTTGGCGAATGCCAGTATCAGGCGATGTCGGTGGCAGTTCCGTCACGTCTCGCAGCGCTAAGAAAGGACGCCTTGCCGCTCGCCGGTTTACGCATGGTAATCAAGGACATGTTTGATGTCAAAGGTCAGCGTACTAGCCTTGGCAGTCGCGCATCTCTGGAGCACGTACAGCCATCTCAAGTGACGGCTCCCGCAATCCAGAATCTTCTCGAGCTTGGTCCTTCCCTCCTGGGCTTGACACAAACCGTCGACTTTGCAGCTCCTTGGAATCCACGTGCTGATGGATTTCAATCACCGTCTGGAGGAAGTAGTGGCCAAGCATCTGCAGGAGCCTCGTATGAATGGCTCGACTTCGCCCTTAGGTAGCGACGCTACTGCCAGTGGACGTTTGCCTGCCCAGACGAACGGATGCTTCTCACTGCGGCCGTCAACCAGTCTCTTAATATCTATAAGCAATGGGTCCTGCAGAACCTTCTATGCTGCAACGAGCAAAATGGCATTGTTCTCTTCCCTTTAGGCGATGTGCAACCAACGCACGGCGATCAATGGCCTGGATTGGATGACCGCGGGTCTCAGATGTGGGAGCCCCTGTTGCTTGCTCCAATACTCGGGGCGCCCAAAATCGTTGTTCCTGCTGGCGAGAGTCCTTTCACCTCTAGGATAGATGGGCGCGAAGGACAACTGCCCGTTTGCATATCGGTGCTAGGTCTTCCTGGCACAGGTCTAGCTTTGTTAAACCTTGTGAAGGGTGTCCTGACAAGAAGCCGGCGGCTCATCCGAGTAAAGCCAGGAAGAACTATGTTTTAAGGATTATGCAGATAGTCTCGTTGCCTAGATGCATGATCACAGCTCGCCTTCGGAGGGTTCAGCATGACGATCCTTCGATTTTAAGTGCAGGGGTTTAGAACGGACCAATTGTCTGGTGTACATCCATTTTACCTTCACACCGTTCGCCTTGTGCGTTATGCATGCATTGTCAAAGGACACGCCCACGCCCTGGGGCCGGAGGCATACCACTCAGGATGTTTATTCTCCACCATTGACCGCTGACATCGTAGCTGCGTACTCTACAAGTCGACAAGGCTCTTTTTGATCCTTGTTCACGTGTGACGCCTGCACCACTGCGGCC
This sequence comes from Phialophora chinensis, assembly GCA_016109575.1. Taxonomy (NCBI): domain Eukaryota; kingdom Fungi; phylum Ascomycota; class Eurotiomycetes; order Chaetothyriales; family Herpotrichiellaceae; genus Phialophora; species Phialophora chinensis. The sequence goes on along the minus strand of JADWPU010000003.1, from coordinate 1,913,571 downwards.
GCGCCTTTCACCTCACTCTCAACAAAGTCAGTTGTATTTTAGTTCTACTTCACCTATATTTCGGTTTTATTTTACTTCAGTTCAAAGAGCTCTACGGTGGAAATCTTTTAAGTTCTATAGATTTATCGCTCCTAGTTTTAACATGTGACAATGGACTTCTCAGCCACGGCTTCCAATAAGCGAGAATCGGTGTTACTCGTTGTTGCGCTGTTTATCTTGTCGGCGGGAGCTTCTCGGTGACATCCCATGTCACAGAGGCTCAAGTGCTCATGAAAAGACTTCAAAACAGCTTTTCTCGGAGCACGGTGGAAGCTGTGGCCAACAAAATCATCGACATGGACAGCACCCCGGCTTTCAGACTCTTGAACTCACTCCTGAATGCCTGGCATACGTCCTTGGACAAGAGACAAGTCCGAGACGTCCAGAGCGACGGCAAAACCTTTTCAGCTGATCATCTGGCATTTGGGCAAGCTATTCCTTATGCTTGATTTGATCGATGAATACGGTCTTGCAGACGAGCGGTTGCCTATGCCAAAGATTCGACCTGGAGATGCCAGGGTGATATTGACAAGACAGAGAAAGATCACGTCCTGGTTAAAGATAATTCGCATCGTGGTGCCTAGTGAAGTACAACCAGACGTTCAAAACGCTTCCGACGAGGCAGGAAGCCGCCTATCGCTACTTCTATCCCAGCGTCGCTCCTGAAAGAGTGTATTGTTATATAACAGATTCCCATGGCGATGTTTACGCCAGCTCCTACGATTTCTTCGTCACTTCTGGGACTAGGTTACGGCACCGAATACGGGCGTTCCAAGGTCTGGCTTTGTAATAAGTATTTGCCTCCGGAAGCAAGCCCGTCTTTTAGCAGGAAAGTCCGAGGAGGCCTCGATTTACGTAGAGCAGAGTGACTCCAGCCGGTAAGAGATTTAAACCGTTCCACGGGGATTGGAGTGGGACATACTTTTGTGCATTCCTCTGACCGAGGTGGGACATTTCAAAGAGGATGTACTCGGGAGTCATGTCGGATAACAATCTTTTTATTCGGTCGAGTACCCTATCATTTACGCGTGTTGAAGCAGAAAGGGGCACCCCAATAGACCAGTTTGCTCATCAACATCATATCTGCCACCACCGGCTCCAGCTACTCGCCTACAACGGACAGACCGACTTACTTTCCACTGCACAGCAAATACCCTCAAAAGATTGCTCTGCAGGAGGGCCACGACTACCAATGTATACCACTGCACGGCAACTCATCCGCCTTTGAAAGGTACGGGTGAGCTACCCTATGTCGACGCGACGTACCTCTCCAACGTCAAGAAGCGGCTGAATCCCAGTGTATTGCCGGTCGCTTCGCGGCCATGAATCGAGCCGGGGTTGCTCTCTCGGTCATCTCGCTAACTATGCCCGGGATCGACGGCATCTTGGACAAGAATCTCGCGGTCAAGACGGCACGCGAGGTCAACGACGAGCTCCACAGCCACTACTGCAAGGGAGAACACGCTCATCGCTTCCGGATGTTTGGCTCTGTACAGATGCAGGAACCCGAGGCCACGGCGGCGGAGGCCGAACGCTGTGTGCGCGACCTGGGCTGCGTGGGCATCCTGATCAACGGATACAGCAACATCGGGAGCGAGGCGGACGGCGACGCAAACACAGTGCAATACCTGGACGAGCCGCAGTGCGAGCCGTTCTGGGCCAAATTAGAGGAACTAAACGTTCCGCTGTATCTGCACCCACGCATCCTGCCTCCCGACCAGATGCGCGCGTACCGTGGCTACGAGTACCTTGCCGGCAGCCCGTGGGGGTTCGGCATCGAAACGGCGACGCACGCAATCCGGCTGATAATCTCGGGCCTATTCGACCGGCATCGCAAGCTGAAGGTCATCCTGGACCACTGCGGCGAGGGCATCCCGTTCTCGCTGTACCGGATGGACCATCGGCTTCGATGCTTTCGCGCGGGCATCGCGCCCTGCAAGAGGCCGCTGCAGGGGTATTTCGAGCGCAACTTCTACATCACCAGTGCGGGCGTCATGAGCGACGGGAGCTTCACCGAGACGGCCCGTATCGTTCGGCGAGGACAGGGTCATGTGGAGCGTCGATTACCCTTACGAGGACTACGACGAGATCGGCGAGTGGTCCGATCGCCTGGAACTTAGTGGCAATGCCTGAGCAAAGATAGGCTGGGAGAATGCGCAGAAACTGCTGAAGATCTAGCCGATATCACTAAGTAAGCAAAACCAAAAAGGAAAAAAGAAAAGAAAAGCAAGCATTCACATGTACTCAATTATCGGAAGTGACATAAGATCGGCCGGGAGTAGATCTAACGCTTCGTGTCTGCCCATAGTCCTTGCCAATGGACCTTGGAAATATTGAGTATTAAAAATGTATCAAGCATATTAGGATAGAGTTTTAATATGAAAGTACGACCTAGAGAATCTACATTGATAGAGAATTCAGTTTATCTGACGAGAGTGAAAGTGATGACTCTGAATCAGAGACAGCACCCAAGGAAATCCGTGGCGGGTATTTCAGGCTCAATTCACCATTGTTGTACCTAAATTTCGCCTTCGGTGCGCCATTGACATGCATTTCGTGCATCACAATGCGGATCTGATCAAGCTCGATTACCAATGCTCAAAAAGATGGTTAGCGTTCTTGGGGAAACTGGTTTAACGTAAACACTTCTTGTTAGAAGAAAGGTTCCAATTTTCCGGGTAATCCGAAGCGAGATAAGGCTCAAAGAGGCAACAAAACTGACAATAGGCGTTAATGTTGACCTTTAGGTTCAGTGCAGGGTAGATGCCACGATTCCGCAGATGTAAAAAGATACCTATAAAGAAACCACCCTGATCTGCTTGATCGGCTACCACTCAAGCGATAAAATCTGTTCAAGCACAATCTCATATCATGGTCTCCCAACGTACTGGTCACTGGAAAACAATCGCTCAGGTATGTTTTCCCCTACGCGCATGTTCGCCATCTCGAACTTGAGTTGAAATGAGTATCACAGTCGGCACAAGAAGACTTACGAGCCAAAATCCCTACAGAATGGCGACTGGAGGACGACCTGATAACATCTGGCATTTCCAACGTTTCCGATGTGATATCAAAAAGCAAGATTCTTTCAGAGTCGGAGCTCCTGATGACCAGCATTGGCGACGCGACAGAATTGTTGGACCACCTGCGCACAGGAGAATGGTCTGCTGAGGCAACGATGATAGCTTTTTGCAAACGTGCTGCGCTTGCTCATCAACTGGTACGTCCGGCCGTCCTGTTCGTTGTCACGGTGGCTTGACCAATATCTTGATCGATGACTTCCATATAGGTGAATTGTCTCACGGCCATTCGCTTTAATCAGGCCATAGATGCCGCCAGGAAGCTAGATCATCATTTGAAGAGTACGGGCTCTCCAGTGGGTCCTCTGCACGGCCTGCCATTGAGTGTTAAAGACCACTTGAATGTTACTGGTGAGAGTTCGACTGGTGGTTATTGTATGTTTGCCGACAATATTGCCACGTCCGATTCTGTCCTCGTCAAGGCCTTGCAGGATGCTGGAGCCATCGTTTTTGTCAAGACTACAATGCCCGTGACGGGAATGGTGAGTACTACTCAGCTTGTTACAGATACTATAAGATGTGGAATAATAATTCTTTTCAAGATGTTCGAAACGACCAGCAATCTTTGGGGCAGAACGGTCTCGCCATACAACCGCAGCCTCAGCTGCGGAGGCAGCTCAGGTGGTGAAGGTGCCCTCATTGCTCTACGAGGCTCTATGATTGGGATAGGATCGGACATTGGCGGATCCATCCGCATCCCTTGTGCTTTCAACGGAATCTATGGTCTTCGTCCCACTGCAAAGCGCCTGAGCTTTCATGGAGGTGTAAGCGTGCACAAAGGACAAATCGCAATCTCCGCGGTGGTTGGTCCAATGGCTCGCTCGGTGCGAGACCTGGACTTGTTTTGTCGCGTTGCGACCCAAGCAAAGCCCTGGTATGACGATGTTAATGTCGTTGCCATGGATTGGAAAACGATGCCGACGATGGGCAGAAAGTTAGTAATTGGCGTCATGAAGTCGGATGGCGTCGTTCGACCACATCCGCCGATCCTGGATGCACTGGATAAGGCTGAAGCGACTCTGAAGGCTGCTGGCCATGACGGTATGTTATACAAAAATCGCCACGGATTTGAACTTGTCTGACGAACCATAGTTATCCGCTTTGAGCCATACCAATCTCAGCGTTGCTGGGACATTCTAGTGCGGTTGTCCCTTGTGCATATACTTTCTCTTTTGCTGATTCGAGACCTAGTACCCCCTCTACTATCCTACCGGAGGCAAAGAGATGGCAGCTTCGCTGGCGGTGACTGGAGAGCCCTGGCCCGTAGCGGCCAAGAAGCTGAGCAACGCGCCCTCTCTGCGAGAGCCAACAGTAACGGAACTTTTCGAGGTGGGGGGCATCCGACCACGATATTGTAGACCGTTCATCTCTGTTTACTGACTATATGAAAAGCTTCATGCAGCTCGAGACAAGTACAAGATGGAGTATCTTCATCATTGGAATTCAACGGCACAGACTTCCGGCTCTGGACAGCCCATGGATGCATTGCTCTGTCCAGTGTCTGCTAGTACAAGCTTCCCTCATGACTTTCTGCCGTAAGCTATGTCCACCCATGCTGTTGACGATTTTGCTAATACTTGGAAAAAGATGGTGGGGCTATACCAGTCAATTTAACTTACTTGATTATCCTGGGATTACTCTTCCAGTGGGAGTTGTCGATAAAAATCTTCATCCCAAAGACAGCGCCCATGTCCCAATGAATGAGATCGATGAAGAGAATCACCATCTCTGTAAGTCAAGCACTCAAAACTCTGTATCAAGTTTCTCGGTTGGCTAATCAAAATCTGCAAGATGATCCAAACGTGTACCATAAAATGCCTATTGCTCTTCAACTCGTGGGAAGGCCGTTTGAAGATGAAAAACTGTTAGCAGTAGCCACCATCATCGACCGAGAATTAAACAAAGGAAAAAACATGTAGAATTTGACCGTGACATAGTCGAAGCGCTTCGAATGTAGCGCAGAGCTATGCAAAGATTTGGCATCATCCAACTACAAAAGCTCGATCAAAACGTCGCTCTGAGAAATTTCCTCTCGCCTCAGGGAGGGAGAACTGCTGCAGTAGCCCTACCCCAAGATCCTCAAGGTAGATAAGGAGCCGGAAAAATCATTGCAGCCTTTCATTGAGCATTGGTGCCCGAAACAATTAGATGTGTCTGTATCATCGTTTGGCATAGAGTGAGAAAACAGGTCTTCGAATAGCTCAAATACATGCTTGCATGGTAAAATTATTATAAATACTTTCGCTTCGCAGCCCTCTTCGGACCTGTCAAACCAAGTATAGAATTGGCCAGTATACGTAGTGGCTCTAGATACGGCCAACGACAGGAAAATATAAGATACTCGGTGTTTTACATGTTCGGGCTGCATGCGGTTGTATACTGTTACCGTGTCGAACATGGCAAAGAGTACTGCTAGGATGAATGAGCTAATTCTTATTCAACTTGCTCGACGCTGGCCTCTGGGAGGAGGGTTGATCAAGGCCTAGATGAATATAAGTAAGTTTTGGTCGAATCCCTCTCCCCACCAACGACTCTGTTTCACTTGTTTCCCTTGCGAGCTCTGTCTAGACCACATGAGGCATTGTGGGCGTTTGTGGCCGACCCTCAAGTCTTCGAATCACCAACAGCAGACGAAGCTATATCGGCTTCTATGCTTTTGTCCATGTGTAACTCCTGCGCGACTTTCACTGGCGGTATGACTCCTTCTGTAGCCTCGATTGTGTAGGTGGTGGCCGTTACGCCTTTCCATACAACAAAAGCAAGGAGCGGCCAGCAAATCGTGGTAAGTGCGAAGTAGGCGATATTTTGATTCAGGAGTGGTTTTGCAGTTGCAGTGACACCGAACGACGCGGCTGTTCCGGAGCTTTGGACTTGATTTGTTTGTCAGCTTTGGACTTAATGATCAAGGCATTGGCAAACTTACGGCCGACCAGCAACCCTGACAATGCAGCTGCTTTCCGAGGATCGTTGGTAATGGCACCCAGAACATAGATGACCATATTCTGGAACAGAGAATATTGGGCAGCAAAGAAGATGTAGATGACAACGGCACCGGCGTAAGCAGAGTCGGTAACGTCAATATCTGGCCCAGGAACTGATAGACGGAACTTCCACGAGGCGAGCCAGACCGTTTGTGCGATGTACGCTCCAGTGATCCATACCGCATCAAGTGCAATACCATAGAGGGCTCTTCGTCTGCGGTCGCCGAGTCGTTGGTTGTCGAGGAAGTAGCCCAAACCAAGACCGACGGGTAGCTGGATGATACTGTTCAGAAAACTGTTCAGCTCTCGAGTACGCAGGTTGAAAGCATAGCCGTTGATATGCGATTGAAGTGGGAAAAACATCTCAGGCGCAAACATGGCTGGTACCAAGCAAATGATACGCCAATCGGTGAGCAGACGACCGCTGTAAGCCAGAGATTCTTTGACGGAAAGATTTCTGAATTCCGCCAATTCCGTGCCATCGCTTCTCCGCAGGTGCTTTGGATGGCGGACCAAAAAGCACAACAGGACTGCACAGCATTGCAAAGTGATAAAAATGATATAGAGAGCGTTGGACACGCCTTCCCTGCCGGTGTTCCACGTGATGCTCAGCGCGATGATTCCGCCTACCGAGGAGCCAGCCATGATGAAGGACCACTGAAAAGCTCGCCAGCGGCCCTTGACACGCTCCTCAGGGTAAGCCGTAATGGTGTATGTAGCCGTGACCCAAAGACAGGCGGCGCAAAGGCCGAGATACGCGCCTGCAGCATAAGGGAACCACGCATGGCCTGTAGAGGTAAAGTACCATAACGATCCTTGATAGACAGGATATCCAGTTGTTCCAAAGAGAAGGGTCCAGCGAGGACCAAACAAGTTGATCAGAGGGCCCACAAATGGAGCTGCGACGGCATAGGTTCCGTACAACACGCCATTGGAGATGTTGGCGACGTCGAGGGATGTTGCCCTACCACCGCCAGCGCCAATCAACTGAAGAATATGTTAGCTATAAAAGTCCTAACCATAGACGCATACGGCACCCACGGCGACAGCCAGATAAAGACCTGGACCGACGAAAAGCGTGACCGACACGATACAGATCTGGACATATGGGCTGTGTGAGAGGGTTTCTAGTCAGTCACTTTCTTCGTCGAGGTTTTCGGGAAGACTTTACTCGTTCAAATGTGGTGCAAAGCTGCGCAAAGCCATAGCCGGCATAGTGCTCGAAAGTGTTTGCTACAAAGGAGACCGTTTTGGAGTGTGTCCAGACAATCATAGGAGGAGGTCTGAGCCACTTTATAGCTCTTTCGGCTACATGTTTCTCGATAGGAGAGAAAGCAGAACTTCACCTCACATAGATAACACTCCTTTTGCCCGTGCAGCTTTGGTGTACTGTTCTGAGTTTGGGGCCCCGCAATGGAGAGATAGCGCAAAAACAAAATGAAGTTGCAAGCGAGATAAGCTTTTATTAACACCCTGATATAGTCGATAAGGATTAGCAGATCGTTGCCGACCCTCTTACACTTAATGGTGGTGCGGGCAAGCGATAAACACTCGCACATGGCAGCCTCGAGGGAAGAAAACCCCGAATAGGCCCGATAGTGCAAAGGTGGCCCTAATCAAAACAGCGAGCATATGGGTAGTGAGATTCGGGGAAGTATCCAAAACTACACGTTGATAGCATACAACGAGAGGATCAGGAATTTTACCGACTGATTTCCTAAGGATACGCCTTCGCTCCAAAATCTGGGCCTCGTATACGAGCCAACTCTCAGATTAACGAATGGAGCGACTTTTCAGCTCCAGTTCTATGAAATCAAGTTTGCGATCATGCGGGTTCTGGATAGGCTATCCCCAGCAGTTGTTCGCCTGCGTTAACGCATAGACTTGTCAGCAGATAAAGTATTTCGCCCGTAACATCACTGGTGGAAGTGGCTTGTACGTTATTGAACGCATCGCGAATTTCTCCTAGAGTGTCTCCTGCTGTAATCTGTGAACCCACTGCAATCCGAGGATACCAAAACCCATCGATTGGCGCTATAGGAACAGATAACTTGACGAATTTCGGTTGAGAGCAAGGTGCTGCCGCGGGCGTGGGCTTGGACTTCAGCATACCAAGGTGGGCCATGACCCTCAAGACGCCATCAAAATGCATTGCGACGGTGTCCTCAGACCAAACGCCGTTGTGGCCAACTTCGAGAGTCAAAGCTGGTATTCCGAACTGTCCTGCGGCTGCCGAGGCAGTTCCCCTCGCCGCGTGTGTGGCAACAATCGTCTCAAAGCCCAGTGCTGCGGCCAATTCTCTTGAACTTTTGCTGTCTGAGTTGCAGATGACGAAAGGGTTGAGATCCTCATCAAGATCGCCGCCGTGAAGGTCGAGATATGCATCACACTTGGGAAAGGCTGCCGAGATCCAGAATGCCAGGCGTTGGCTTGCAGAGCCCTCCGCACAGCCCGGAAATTGTCGATTCAGGTTCTTGCCATCTTCAGGCATGATGTAGATGCTTCGAGACCGGTACCCTGTGATGTTGACCACTGGGAGAACAATCAGAGTTCCATGTAAACTGTCCACGTCCAAACGCATTAGACGCAGAGCGGCTTCGATTGACGACACTTCGGAGCCATGAACTCCTGCAGTCACAAGCAATACGGGCCTGCCTTGCTGGCCACCTTCGAGAATTGCGTACGGTATCTCCGGTCCGCCCTCAAGCGGCGTGATTAGACCTTTGGTGATGCCAGCCGTTCCAGTGCTAAAATTAGGCAAAGTCGCCATATCTTCTTTTTTTCCTGATCAAAGATGACAGATTTTGGCAAGCATCGAATGTGGAAGAAAGAAAAAGACAGAGCACCTATATATATCTATACCCATTTTCAGCGTGTTTTTGCTGGTACTACATACATCCCAGCGGCTGACTAGCGTGCTGTTTGACATTTGCTACCCCAGGGGTATGGCCACTCTCCATAAAGGGCGATTTTGGGATTCTATAAAGTAGGCATAAGCGAGATAAGAAATCTCTCACGCTAAACGGAATGAGGAAACCTCGTGAGAGCCAAGCCCGTAGCCTGCAATGATTGGTTGGGTTCGAAGTAGAGCGGGGAAGAGCGGGGCGGAGCTGGGAGGAGCAGTATCGCACCTCTCATGATCATAATGTTCTCTTTCTTCTATGAACACGCGACACTCTACCTTGCATAATGTCTAAGGAAGCCCAAGCCCAGCATGGGTCCCATGAAGATGTTCAACGGCCGCCGCAAAGTCCCTCGATCACGCTCAGGATGTAGTGCTTGTCGTCAGCAGAAACTGAAATGTAATGGTGGGTCTAGAGTTTTCCTTTACTCCTAGGATTTGGTCACAACTAACCATAACCAGAGGCGAAACCGCGTTGTCAACGTTGCATTGCTACTGGACGAGAGTGCTCGTATGCTGTGACTCTGACCTGGAATGCCCCTTTGGGCGCTCAAGGAATCGAAGTCGAGCGGAGTGGGCAGCGCCATGAGGCACTACAAGGGACCGCTTTTCTTGACACGCGTTCGCAGCTCAGCTTCATCAATACTACTTTTGAAGACTTTCGACCTCTTTACTCGATCACGCATCGATCGTCTGTCCCAGCAGAGCATCTTGAAATACCGAATCAGCACTATGAAGCACCAGACCCTTCGTCACTCTCACAAGAGGAAGAGGTTTGTCCAAATCTTTCTGCTGCCGCAGCGAGTACCCTGGTGACTTCTCCTGCTTTCTGGGTGCAAGTGGACGGTCAGGATTTGCACCTGCTCGAGTTTTGTAGGTGCACCAAGTAAAACGACCACGATATGGAACTAATACATGTAAGACGTATACAGAATGTGCCCCGCCTTTGCGCTCAGAGGCAACGGCGACCACGGTTACGGATATATTATACTTCCTCGAGCAAGCTCCTCGACCCTCGTTCTTAAGTGTGTGCTTGCTGTTGCTGCTTCGTTTTTGCAACTACACAGTAGTCATTGGCGCACTACTGCTCTGGAAAGCCGGGGCTCTGCACTGCGTCAATTCGGTCAGTTGCTGCGTTCAGCGTCTCCCCGAACTTCCAAGACGGAGATTTTGATCAGTGTTTTGTTACTTTGCCTTCGCGATGTAGCTGATGGGTGTCGGCCTGAGTGGACGAAGCACCTGGACGCGGCAAACTCAATCATCAAGGAAACATGTCTCGCAGAGGATGTGTATCACGACAACACGGCGCTGTCATTCATTGCTCAATACTTTGCAGAACACAATATCAGAGCATATGCAGCACTCCCGACCTCAGACCGCGCGCAATACCTCCTAAATAACAGTCTCTTCTGGCTCGAAAAAATACAGAATCCCACCGACGAGATCAATCCCAGCATCGGTTGTTCAACTGAACTCATGATTATAACACTTGAGATCTGTCGTACAATCCGTACTCAAGCATGGAGTAGTGATCTTCTTGCGGCCGAGCGACAGGATTGGATTTCTTCGACACAATATCGTCTGGATACTCTTGTCCAGGTCGTAAGCAGTCATGCCGCAACATGGAAGGACCAGACTGATACCCAGCCTCTTGTCAATGCTACCACACAATTGGCGGAAGCTTGCTGGCATGCAGCATTGATTTTGCTGGGATATTTAAAGTCCAGTCCCCTAGATCGAGAATTCGCTGCAAGCCACGTCAACCATATTATCAACATACTGGACCAAATGTCATGGGAGGAAGCCGGTCAACGAGCAAGCTGGGTATGGCCACTTTTCATTGCGGGATGTCATGCCACCGCGGATCAAGATCGGTCCTCGATTTTGCGCCAATTTGAAAAGATCGAAGGAGCCAGACGCTTCGGACACGTACCATCAGTGAAGAAAGTCGTTGAGTCAGTGTGGAAACAAGCAGATTTGAGGACAGAGTTGCCGATGACGCTTGTCGAAATTCCATCCGGTGGCGTGGGCTTTGTTTGGGACCGCACCATGGCTGCTGTTGGGCAGACCTTGAGTTTAACTTGAGTTAAGTATCCTACAGTAGAGGATATTATGAGCAGGTTCACCCATTGCTGGACTTATGATGTTGTTGCAGGAGCCCAACGCTTTGATATGAGGAAGAGGTACTGATGATCACAACTTGGTTGAGTCTAATGGCTGTCGCGGACAAATCGAACTTGGGCAAGACTCGTAGTTAAATCCCTAAACATTCCAACGACATGAACGACACTCGACTAGCTAAAGTGGTGAGGAAATCAAAAGAAGAATGAGACTTGACCATGCCTATGGGAGAACCGAGCAAGTCCCAACAGCCAGGAGAGTGTATTAAATGACCTTCAACAGCCACTTTTAAGACCAGGCAGTATTTGCTTTGCAGGGCATAGTAGTAGATCACGCGCCAGACATTGATTCCGACCTAGGTTGTCTCTGCCCACCGTAGAAAGCACCAAGTCATGCTTGGAATGTGACCGATCCTGTGTTTGGCGGGGCCCATCTCAACTTTCTTCGCCATGCACTCCCGTCAAGAAAGGCGTGGCGAGATTGTTGTTGTGATACTAAAGAAGCTCCAAGCGAGATAAGTGTCGAATTGTGCAAACCAGTGGAAATCCAATGTCCCAGGAATGACTAATATGAAACAACAATCAGTTACATCCTACATTAGGCACTATTCGGGTCTTGTGTTTACCGAGTTTGTGTTTTTAATGTACACTGATGCCTTCCGGCCGAGTGACTATTTGAAGTTACGAAGTGGGATGTTCTCCCCCACCCGAAGTCTCATCCTCTTACGGAGCTCCAAGTCCTTCAAACGGCGTTCATATGCGAGATCTCAAATCTAGCTTTCCGGGACAATATCGAAGATGTGGGTTTCTCCGGGTCAAGGAACTATAAGCGAGATTCTAGCACTGTACACTCACATCAAACATTTAGTGGAGAGCATTATGGAGGTATTGAGTCACTATCCTCACAGTTACATGACATATTTATGAGGAAGATGGCGTGTAATTTCAGACCGTGTCTTACCGTGTTAACTAGCCTCCTTATAAATTTTGATCCAAAGATTATACCGCACACAGCAGCCATCTCAAGGCCGCCGTGATTCCGGTGATTCTAGTGTTTCTTGAGCAAATCACGAGATTTTGCAGCTGCAACTATGGCAGCTACACTTGATTCACTCTCGACCCCCGAGCTTGCAGCATTAGCGGCACCTGTGGACGATCCATGTCTAAGTAAGTGGCAGCGGTCCACACGTGCATGCCAACTCCTCAATGTAAACAAGAATGCGCCTGTGAGAAACAAGTCTGAATACGTGGTGCTCGGATCTGGCTTGTCAGGAGCACTTTCAGTGTTCAGCCTGCTCGAAAATGGGGTCAAAGGCAGCGATGTGTTAATACTTGAGGCCCGAGAGTTAGCTGGAGGCGCGACATCGCGCAACGCGGGCCATATACGCCCCGGTGAGTTTGTGCTATCCGTGAGGGTTATCTTGCGCATATGTGCTGATTCGTCTCTCAGATCCCTTACGAAGCTTTACAAGACAGGCTGCAATTCATGGGGTGGAACAAGCTACCAAGATTATTGAAAGCGAACGTCAAGTGTTTGAGAAACTCACGAATTTCATCCAAAAGCACAAAATTGCGTGCGACCTCAATAAGACGACAACTCTCGATGTCTGTATGACGCCGTTTTTCGTCGACTACAACGCCTCTGCTCTGAAACGTCTGAAACAGGCCAAGGCAGATACATCGGAAATTCGGATTCATGAGGGCCCAATGGCAGAAACTGCGTCCAGGATATCTGGGGCATTGGCGGCGTATGAGTGGCCAGCAGCTTCTGTTCATCCAGCACTATTAACACATTGGATACTGCAATCGGTAGTATCAAAAGGTGTCACAATCTACACGCATTGTCCCGCTCTACAAATCAAAAAAAGTGCGAAAACATCGTCAGTATTGTCACCAGTGGAGCCGGCAACAACAACATGGGATGTACACACTCGCCGTGGAACAGTCACAACTTCCAAAGTCATACATTGCACCAACGCCTATGCTGGATTGCTTCTCCCGGATCTTTTGCCTTTAATCACCCCCCAAACCGCACAGGCTCAAAGTGTGGTTCCACCGCCTGCGCTATCAGGGGACAGGAAGCTGCATCAATCTTATCGCATCAATTACGCCTTACTGCATGGCTACAGTCTGATTCAGAGCCCTGGAGATGGCAGTATAGTCCTCGGTGGTTCGTTGGTCAACCCGACCTTGTCACAAAAGTCGTTGGACTCCATCATTGGAATGGATGATCGTTCTGCCAACATGGAGGTGGCTCGAGACCGAGTACTCAATTTGCAAAGGTGCTTTCTTTCCGGCGCCAGCATGCACAACATCCATGGCCAAGGCCTCGAACATTCATGGTGCGGAATCATTGGTGAGACGACCGACTTTGTACCTTTCGTCGGGGTTTTGCCTGGAAGAGAAGGCCAGTTCATTTGCGCAGGCTTCAATGGATTTGGTGAGCATACACATCTTATAGGATAGTTGCTGGATCAAGCTAATGTGTTCCTGGTCAGGTATGGTGAACATTCTCAACTGCGCTGAAGCTGTCGCCAAAATCAGCAAGGGTATGAGCTTCAGGGACACTCTGTTGCCGGACTGCTTTGAGATCACAGAGGAGAGACTAGCGAGGATGAACAAGTTGAAGGCCCAAAACCGCCCTCATTTGTAGATCCACATTAAGATTTGGGGATATGGAAATAGAATACTTGAAAGATTTAGTGTGGCAACTACAGAAGCCAGGGATCACTTTTACGATTGCTTTCACACGTATTAACAAGATATTTGAGACCCTGCTCTACAGACGCGCTCCGGGGTCAATATCCGCCAACTCCTTGACAGATCTTCCTTTCATCGCCCCTGTCAAGGCCTCAATATACTGCTCTCTCCAAGCCCATCGTTTCTCGTACTCACTATCTAGCTTGCTCTCGATCAAGTCTGCGACGTATCTGCCTATAACAGGCAGAAACTTGAATCCATGGCCCGAGCCACCACAAGCAACGACGAGTCCGTCGTAGGAAGGTACATGGGAAATCAAGAAGTGGCGATCTCCTATCATTCCGTCCCAACATATTTTCATATCAAAGAATTCTTTATGCTCCAGACTCGGTGCCACCATTTTCAATATGTGGCGGATGCCGCGTTCAGCTTCTGCTGGAATACCTACACTCAGCCATGGCCCAGCCGCATTGGTGTATGAGATCATGCCCCAGCCCATCTTCATCAATCCAGTGGAATCTGGAGGAAAGAAGTAGCCATGGTTATGAAGGTTAACGACAGGATGATTGGCCCATACTGCCTGTTCATCTGGGTTCAGCCGCCAGTGTGCCACACACCACCCGATTGATGCAACCATAGAGGCGGCTCTGACATGCTTGATGACATGTGCACCTGTCGCAAGGACAACCTTGGGAGCATGGTAGGACGTGCCATCGACTGTACGAACTCCTACAACTTTCGGTACTGACTCTGTGTCTTTGAAAAGAAGTGTTTCCAGAGTCCCTGGTGGTCCGCTGATAAATTCGCCTCCTCGTGCCCGGAACTCACTCAGGGCTGAGAGCATTGCTTGTCGTGCATTGGCCCAGCCTGCCCCCTATAACGGAAAAAGCATCAGAAAAGTGGGTGTGTTCTGTCTTCTCGACTGAGAAAGGACTCACTGGATTGTAGTATAGGTCCCAGCCATTGTCTAAACTTCCAGATAATCCGGGCCATTTACTCTTTGCATTTGAAAAATCCATCATCCGGACATTCTGGTGACCGAGTTGCTTTTGTGTTTGAAAGGAATTGCGTACAAAGGTCCCTCCTGGCATGTCAGCGAAAATAAATCCCGACTCATGGTAGGCAGAACTGAAAGTTGAATCGTGGCGCCACTGTTCTATCGCTTCGAGTCCGAGTTTTGCATGGAAAAGATCGGGATAATCTGCACGAATTATCCTCGAAGAGTCTTGCGAAGCGGCATCTGAGTAGGGAAACGGCTGGCGGTCGAGAAGAACAACTTTGCCCATATTTCTTCGCCGAAGATGTAGTGCGGTCGAAAGTCCAAAGCAGCCGGCACCCACAACGAGAATATCGCATTCCGGCATTTTGAATCCACAATTTCTGGAGGCCAAGTGATCTTTTGATAGATGCGCCAAAGATGCGAGTTGCCAAGCAGGGGCAAAGTGAATTAAGGAGCTACTAATAATACTTGATGGAGGACAAGGATATAATATATTGTGATGTAACGGCCGCGACCCGGCAGAGGACGAGAAGTCACACAGTGCCGAAAGATTCGAGCAACAAAAATCGGTGGTCAATACGCCCACTGATTCCGAGGCACTCCAAATAAAACGATGTCAACAATGAAACAGTTAATCTAGAATCCATTGAACAGTGACTTCATGGTAGAACAAGAATGGTGGTGTGTAACAAAACAGGACAATTAACTAGTTGTCTCCCTACGACAGGGTTTTGCAAGCGAGATAGACTTCACTCATGCGTGACGATGAGGGGTTGAGAACGAATGCACTTTTCGATGAAGAATTCTGCTCAGAATAGGGCAGTTAAGCGAGATAAGAGTAGGATCGTAAAAGGTTGGCATAGCAAGTGTACTCGACCGAGTACTCCATAACCGAATCGTATAACAACAAGGGTTCTAGGTAGACGATATGGAACCCTTCAAATCTACATTTGGTGATTGGAAGCGAGATAAGGTTCGCACAAAGCCGGGTGTAACAAATAAATAACCTAGGATCCAAACTTCCCTGACGCCAATAACTCTACATGGCCTGCATGACACAAGGCTTCATCGAGTAGTCCGAAGAGAGATACAATATGTCTGTAGTTGCCACAATTGACCCTGGCGTGATTTGGGTCAAAATAGGCGAGCATTAGACTCCCACACACATCACCACTACCATGGCTGGGCTGGAGATTGGGAGCTATCGGATGTGGTAATGTTTTCCTCTTGTCACGATGACATGTTTGGGAAAGGGTCGGCGACCGCCAGCTTTCAGTTTTGTTCGCTCATACCTGCGAAATCTAAAATCAAGATACAGAAAGTTGCAATCGATCGAAAGTCTTCCAAGTCGACTCATTCTCCAAAATCCAGGGTGGTTCATTTCAAAGTTCCAGTTTCTTCTATCTCTGCCTGTCAAACACTATCAAAACCATGCTTGCCTGGAACCCAGATGCCGTCAGGGCGGAATTCTCAATGCGATTGTCTGAGATGTACAGGGCAGAAGTGCCTCTGTACGGAGACCTTATTGATATTGTATCGGAAGTAAATAGGTCTGCTCCCTCTCTTCAACAGAAAGAGGCTCTCCGCTCGACTTTTCTACATGGCCAAAATTCGTCGCTTGTCGGCTCGGATTCTGACATAGAGCGACATGGAGCCATCCGCCTCGGGACACCGTTTGAGCTTCAACTCACTGGGAAGATGTTCCGCATGATGGGAATGTTCCCAGTCGACTACTACAACCTCGCACATGCTGGACTTCCTGTGCATGCTACGGCATTCAGACCTCTGACGGCCGATGCGTTATCCAGGAGTCCATTTCGGATATTCACATCGCTTCTGCGGCTGGAGATGTTGTCACCAGATGTCCAGAAACTGGCCAAGAATGCATTGGCTAGCCGGTCGCTGTTCAGTAGCAGACTTATTGACTTGATAAACATATGGGAGAAGCAGGGCAGTCTTTCTGCAGTCGAGCAATCAGATTTCCTCGATGAAGCTCTCTCGGTTTTCAAGTGGCATGGGAGTGCTATTGTCAGTGCAAACGAATACGAGCTCTTGCGACAAGCGCATCCAATCGTCGCAGACATAGCATGTTTTCCAAGCGCTCATATCAACCACCTCACCCCGAGGACATTGAACATTGATCGCGTTCAGAGGACGATGGTTGCTCGAGGCATTCCCGCCAAAGAGAAAATCGAAGGTCCACCAGCACGACAGTTTCCGATCCTGCTGCGCCAGACCAGCTTCAAAGCTCTTGAAGAGTCCGTTACCTTCTATGACAATGCACGAGGACTCGTACAGAAATCACACACAGCACGGTTCGGTGAGGTCGAGCAGCGTGGAGCAGCCTTGACTCTCAAGGGACGGGAGCTGTACGACCGGCTACTCGCAAACGAGAATTTGTCGCCAGACTTGCCAATGTCGAGTTCGACCGAGACCTTGAGTCAAGTGTTTAAAGGCTTCCCAGACGATCTCGAAACTCTGCATAGCCAAGGTCTTATTTTCGCTCGATACTTCATCAAAACCGCAAGCCAAGATCATCTTGGAACCATCCCAACACCGTGTACTCTAGCCCAGTTGATAGAATCCGGTGTTCTAGCCTTCAGGCCTATCACATATGAAGATTTTTTACCCATCTCAGCGGCAGGGATCTTTCGATCGAACCTCGAAAAGGTTTCGGCCCTATCCAACGGCCATTCGGAAGACAACATAGAAGGGTTTGAGAGGGCTATGGGGCTCAAAATCGCCCGTGGTACCGACTTGTACCAGAAAGAACAAGACGACAGCTTGAAAGCATGCCTCGATATACTTGCTGCTTCTGATGTCCGGGTTGATTTGGTTTAGCCAATAGATCATCTGGCTGAGGATCATAGAAGACCACACCCTGTGCTGCTACGGAGCAGAACGCTTATTGATTGGCAAATTTCAGTAGCAACCGGTTATTTGATACAAGTCAAGTGGTGAATATCGCAACGACCAACGTCGGACAGCGCCTGATCCTCTGCGCAGGCCCAATGTATACAAGAGGACGGTAGGGTGAATGCAAGCTTTCGTTACACAGCAGCAGCACATCGGCATTGAATTCTTGCCACCATTTCGGATGCACGTCAACTCAGCGTATTCGTGACTCAATCGACAGTCTGGTATTGTAATCACGCTACAAGTCCTGTGTCCTGTGTCATGCTCCGTCATTTTCAATGTAAATGTATACTAGTAATTTGTATGCGATACTGAGATCCTGGCAAAGGAGCCATAAGGGGTTTATCGTAGTATGTCACGATTGGCATTCAGACGAGGAAGTTTCCGGGTCGCCCGATGCCAATACCACAAGGATGAGATTACGGGCGATGTTTGGTCTAGGCATCCGTTATTCAATTCGTCTGCTGTTCACGATCACAGGGACATGTCTAAGCGCTTCGCTTCGGGCAAAATATTCCAACCCAGTCTTATGGCTCGGTTTAAATTTATGCAAGTCGACACAGTACATTATCTTACATAGAAATGAGTTTCAATTAGATCATTTTGCCATTTCTAGACAGATCTCGCCTATGGCTGCCAGTTGATCAATCATGACATTCTTGGCTAACCTTCCACCACGTACCGTCTGACTTTCCCCCTGATGTAGACATAGATGAGTTGCCTCGAATAGTGTCCCGCGAGCTAACTGCGAATTTCTACCCCGGCGTCGAGTATGGGGATCAACGTATCAGAGTTTTGAGCCATGCAAACCGGCCCCCGAAAGTTTAACCTGGCTTATCTCGCTTCGAGTAGCCTTGTATTCTACAACAGCTACACAGCGTACCGCTTCGAAGCGCACAGACCTCGACATCATTTATGATGTCCCTCGTGCCTCCCCAAATTCTATTAAAACTGACATAACTCACATAGCTAACTGTGACTGTGCTGAACAGAAAAAGTTGTTCCATCTATTCCCGGAAGCGCGCACTATGGATGACAAGATTCAACCAAATGAGGCTGTTGTAACCTCACAAAATGCAACCGAGGGTCAGACAATCACCACACTCATCAAACCTCAACACCGGAAGCCACATGATTCCAACGTGACTTTTGAGGAGTATCACTACTATGCACAGAAGACAAGAAGGGAAGAAGATTCCTGCTCCGGAACCCCAACGCAGGGCTGGCGGTCGGTCAGTTTGTGGGGGCGACCTTCTAATCACCCTTCAGCTCAAGACGAGGCCGTTGTGCAAACCGGGTCTGTGATTTCAGCCAAAACCTCGACGACAAAATTTGAGACCCCATTTGACATCTCAGACGAGGAGTGGACGAATGCGAGTCGTGCATTTCGCACAGCTTCTTGGGGCGCTTGTATGTACTCATGTTATATAGCGAGCGGGTGCCACTCAGTTGACTCACTTGTTGGATAGGCTTCTACTTGATTACGACCGACATATTGGGCCCATATGGCGTGGCCTTCTCACTCGGCACTCTAGGCTGGGGCCCAGGTGAGTGAAACCCCCTCCCCTTTTTCTTAACAGAAGAAAGACCACTCTGAGGCAGCCTCGTATACTGACTGACTCAGGTATCGCATTGTACACTGTGTTTGGGTTCCTCGCAGGCTATTCGGGCTACCTGGTCTGGCGCGTTTTCCTCGGTGTCGACAGTTACGAATTCCCAGCGCGGAACTATGGTGACCTCGGTTTCCGGACGTGGGGACGAACCGCTCGTCATATCACGAACTTCGCACAAGCACTTGCAGTGCTTCTGATCCTCGGCCAAATCACCATCCAATATGGACAAAACATTTCTTCTGTCTCCCGGTATCGCCTCTGCTACGTTGTCTGCCCAGTCCTCTTCGTTTGCACAGGTTTCTGTCTTTCGCAGATCCGTACGCTCAAGGCATATGGATTGGTCGCCAACCTGGCAGTCTGGTTGAATGTGCTGGTCATCTTCATCACCATGGGAGTGATCGCGAATTCGCCCCCGAACTATAGAATTGCAGTTTTGGGATCGGCTGGAAGTGCTGTCGATCCTTCTACCATCACTCCCGATGCCGCCGGCAAGTATCCATCCGTCATCCATTATGGAGGTCTGCCTTCCAACAGTCTAGTCGGCTCGATCAACGGTCTACTGTCTGGTGTTTTGGCTTATGCTGGCGTGCAGCTGTTCGTGGAATTCTTGGCCGAGATGAGGCGACCTCGTGACTTTCTCAAAGCCATGTGGGGTGCTCAGATGTTCATTTACACCGTGTACCTCGTCTACGGGTGCTTCATCTATCATTTCCAGGGCCAGTACAGTTTTTATCCCAGTTACCAAGGCGTCAGCGCATATGGATGGCAAACAGCAGGCAACATGCTCTCGTTGCTTGCCGCACTGATCTGTGCTGGTCTATATGGCAACATAGGAGTCAAGGTCTTTTACAATTCGGTTTTGACCGACGCTTTCAATCTCCCATCTTTGACGTCCAAGATGGGCAAAATCCTTTACGCTGCTATCGTTCCGGTTTGGTGGATCATAGCATTCATCATAGCTGCGGCGATACCAGACTTCTTTGGGTTTGTCAGTGTCATGTCATCATCTTTATTGTTGAACTTGACATACACCATGCCACCACTGTTTGCATTGGGCTACGACATGCAGAAAAATGCTATACGTCCCAGCATTGGCGAAGGCTTTGACGTGGATACTGGCCGAGTGCTGAGGAACGAAACAACCGTCCAACGATTGGTTCGCGGCTATTTCAGTGGTGGCTATCTGCAAATCGCCATCAACATCTGGCACACCATCTATGTTTTGGCGTCGTTATCCATGTGTGGACTTGGCATGTATGCGGCTGTACAAGGTATGTATATGTAGCCCCCGCGAATTGTGCCAGCCGCAACTTACTGATGATTCGCCAAAAGGTCTTATTGAAGCTTTCGAGGTTCACCAGCTGAATGCATTCTCATGCAAATCACCTCTCAATCTCGATGCGTAGCAGGAAAACAGCGTCCAGGAGCGCGCCGAATTCGATCATAACTACAGATGTCGTTGCAGAGTCAAGAAGGCAAAGGTACATATTCAGTTCTACGAAGAGTGGCTTTGTGCTACCGCACCCAGTGTAACGGTGTTCAACCGTGTAAAACCTGCCAGACAAGCGATAGCCCGTGTATATATTCTACCAGAAGACGAGACGCGAGAAGCTAGTAAGAGCTTTGGCCCAATTCGTTACATTTATCCCTAATGATACAATCCAGCTACTGTCAGATGCCAGAAGTAGCGGACAACGCTCTTCAGCGACTATATTGGGCTAATCGGAGAAGATCAGGTTTCCTAGGGCAGGCTCTCGACGAGGCACCAGGCATCATTACGACCACAGACATTCTCAGGGGCCTGGGCCTAATTAAACCGGAATCTGATGAGTTCGAATCAACGAGGGAGATCGGACAACCGTTCATGCGGACAATGGTGCAGACCCGGTAAAGCGCCCGCTTCAGGCAATCACTCCTCGCGATCCGGGAGAGTTCCACAAGACCCAATCCATCTTGTCCCCGTACTCTGCTATCAGCAGCCTACAACTGTCGAACGAGCAAGTTGCCACCAGCCAGATTTCGGAATCGAAGCTCGTTACGGCATCCGAAGAAATCGAAATGAAAGAACAATTCTTGGCATACTCGCACGGCACCAAATCCGCACGGAAGGACAGGAGAAGAAACAGTCTTGACGAAGATAGGCAACAACCTTTGTTCTGCCAAACAGAGAGTGCCGTCCAGTCACACCGCATGGACACTGATGACTTCCTCGACATGAGCTTCTGCTCACCACCCTCTACATGCTCCCAGTCATCATACAACAACTTCCAGTTGATGCCATCCAACATGCCGTCATTGTCACGCTGCGGTTGTCACATGTGCAAGCTCATCAATCTCCACCTGGGCTCATATACGACAGCTATTTATTACCATGGCCAAATTCCTACGCAGCAGCTCATCAACCGATGGCGATGTAGCGTTAGGCGAGCCTTCCTGGAAACTTCTACGTCTATCATCATACAAGAGCTCTATCAATTATCACTAGGTGATAGGGTAGTACGGGACGCTTCCAGCTCTGTGACAGCCAGAACCTTGTTTAAGATGGAGTTGGTTTTTTTGAGGCGATCCACCCATGGTTGGGCCTCTACGCTACTTTATGGGAGGAACAATTGACGGCGATTAGCACTTAGTCATTGTTAAACTACTTTTTGCTAGAGGATATTTAACGGAGATCTAAGGTTGCTCCTGTAGTCAAAGCCTGGCCTTGAGACCACTTTCTCGCCTTTTCTGGCCTTCTCCGACTGCCTCTGTTCATCAGATTCAGCCTCCTGTGCTATTTACGCTGTGACCTGATCCAGCAGCTCCTTTTCTTGTCAGTATAATGGGCTGTGTATCTTTTGGGTTCAGCACGACAATCGCAGTCACATTAAATGACATCCGGGCTCTAGAGAGGCGCTTCTTGAGAATCGACAATGAGCCGAGTCTCTGTTCTTTGAAGTATTGATCAATGCAGGCCCACGAGGATAATATATCCAAAGGATTTCCGTCAGCCATTAATGTCTGAAGACTCCTTTGAAGATCCCTTTACCCCGTCAGGTAAAGTGAAAAGTAGCCAGTACACGACATGCCCGGAGTAGAAAATCCGAGGGAGATGACGGAAATCGCTTCCACAACCATTGCCTGAGGGTGAAACCAGCTGACTCGTCCACAAGGCATTGCCGACAGCTCACGAGGGCAACGCATCCTTGGCTACCCACATACCGATACAGGACGATGAGACAGTGGACGCAAAATTTCTGGGAAAGAAAATTCATGATTTCAGATCGGCTGATGATGTATTCCAGACGGACTTCCTTCAAGGCATTGTCTTCGCCGTCGAGTCAGAGGATAGGAGAAAAGACTTGGTTCCCGCCAAAGCCATAGCGCTGCTCGAGGCTTGGGGCAATGAATGGCTTGAAGATCAAGTTATTGGAGACGGAGCATTTGGCCCCAGCTGTTGGAGCAGGGGTCTATTTGGCATTCCAAAGACGGTTGTTCGAAGCATACAGACTCTATGATGAGTATCAAGGAGCGTTCTTGACTCCATTGTTGCCAGGACTACAGGATGATCATCGGCGTCTCGACGTTGCTGGCGTGTATTTGGGTACAAACGCCGTCGCAGTACCCACTCGGTTACGTTTCAAAGTCGGATCAAAGCCGCTAGCAGGTCTGCGGATTGCGGTCAAGGATAATTTTCACATCAAAGGAATTCGCACGTCAATGTGCAACAAAGCGTACTACGACTTGTATCCACCGAAAAGTCAGACAGCCCGTTGCATTGCAGATTTGGAGAATGCGGGAGCTTACGTCCTGGGAACCACCAAGTTAGCGGCCTTCGCGGCAACAGAAGAACCTCTGGAATGTGTCGATTATCAGGCGCCATGGAATCCGCGTGGGGACGGCTATCAGTCGCCGGCTGGCAGCAGCAGTGGAAGTGGCGTCGCGATTGCTTCCTACGAGTGGCTTGATATTGCGATCGGATCTGATACAAGTGGTAGTGGAAGAAGACCTGGCCATTGGAATGGTTGTTTTGCGCTTCGACCCACCCACGGTGCTGTGAACAGCGAAGGACTCGTTCCTAGCTTTCCACAATTCGACACTCCGACGTTCTTTGCTCGAGGAATCGACAAGTGCAGAGACTTCGCAGCCGCCTGGTATGGGGAAAAGCTGGGATGAGAAAGAAATCTTCCTCTCAGGCTCATTATTCCAACAGACTATCCCTGACTCATTACCAATAACGACCAAGTTCGTATCATCGATCAATTCGTTACGGACCTCGGTAAGGCACTTGACATCGATCCCAAAACCGCGTCCTTTGAGGAAGTCTGGCGGTCGTCGCCACCTGCCGACTCGAATGGAGAGAGCTTGCATGAGTATATGAGAGATGCATGTCGCAACTCATTCTTTTTCGACGACTTTCATAACTTGGACACTTTCCGTGAGGATCATCGCGCCAAGTTCTCCAGAATGCCTTATGTTAGTCCTCCCGTGCGCTGGCAATGGGAACTCTCCGCCAAGATTACAAGAGGTGAAAGAGACGAGGCGGTACGGAGGCTAGCAGTCTTTAAGGAGTGGTTTGCCAATGAAGTGATGGAAGAGGCCCATAAGATGACTCTAGTTGTCTTGCCCATTGAGAACATGTCGCCCAGGTACAGAGATCAAGCCACAACAAACTTCAATCCCGTGGGCGTACCGATGCTCTTCTTGTCTCCGATAAGCAGTGGGCCAGAATTAGTGGTACCTGCGGGACATGTCTCATACTTTTCGAAGGTGTCCGGGAACCAAGAGTACCTTCCTGTGGGAGTCTCACTCCTTTCAACGACTGGGATGGACTTGAGACTCCTCGACATAGTCAAGCATTGTCTGGAAAAGTCAGGCCGCCCAACAGAAGTTGCTATAGGCAGGACTATGTTTTAGCTCGATATGGCGCTTCGGAAGGTGGAAATCATGGTTGGTTTTCGAGCACGCAGCCCGTGGCAGTCGGACAGCTGAGGCGAAAAGGGATGGGAATGACGGGATCGGTGCCGTAGGCTGGGGAGGACCGCGACAACTTGCCAACAGAACGCCCGTGAGGCTTTCTGGTAGTCTGCACCATAGCGTGCCATCCTTGTCAGAGACCCAAGGCGGCGCTGGCATGGGGGGGTATGGACGGATTTGGGAAGTGCTGCACAATTAATGGGAGACCCTATGTACGCAGGCGGAGCTCATGTATCTGCCACTGGCCAATACCAGCGAAAATACCACGCTTTCCACCCGAACCCGTGGACGGGCATCGACCACGGGGATCAGTCCAATCCACACGGAATAAACCTCCTACCGGACATCCAAGTCGCCCCATCAATCGCCCTCAAATCCCACCAGTACAAGATCGACAGAGAGAACAGGCCGTCCGGCGGCATGGCACAGAGTGGCTTGTTGCTTCATGTTGACTATGGCAAGCAGTTGGACGCAACCACCGTGGCGGCGGATCCATTCTATGCTTTACACAAACTCTTCCTCTTCAGTGCGTTTACCTACGCGCAATACCTCGTTATGCTCGAGACCAAAGAGACAGCACGGACCAGGAAAACCCTTGCAGAGGACCACTCGACTTGGACCTCCACAAACATCCTCCACGACCAGTCCATTCTGGAGCATCAACTGGCACGGCTTGTCGACACAGTGGAATTTGTCCGCAATCGGGGCGGCTCGCATTTGCCCCGAGCCAAGGACAGCGACAAAGAGGCACGGGCAAGCGAAGCGGCCAGGACTTTGCTCAAGGACTTTGAACATCTGGTCTTGCGCACAGAACGGATCCTAGCAAGATATCGTGACCGCTTGAACATGCTGCTCAGCCGCGCGACCATCGCCGAGGCCAACAAGAGCTTTGACCAGGCCAGGGAGGTGGCAAAATTGACGCGCTTGGCCTTTGTGTACATCCCCATGAGCTTCACGGCATCCTTCTTTGGCATGAACGTCAGACCTCTGGTCAACGAGTCGCAGGCCAGTACCGGCATCTGAGTGTGGTTTGTCGTTTCCATGCCCATCCTGATTCTGAGCTTGGCCGCCATGAAATGGAGTCGCCGCGACGTACTTGGGGCCTTGACCTTCCTGGCTCGTGCCAAACAGGCCAAGGAGAACGGAGGAGCTACGGCAGGGTTCAAGTCGGTCTAAGTCTTCAAAAATCGGTTTGGCGGATACAGCGTCCTTGCAGGTGGTTTGTCCTGGTATTCGGGCATATTCAGCACACCTCAGCACCCCGGACCTGGGCGTCCAGGGCACCGTGTGCATTGCGGTATGCATGAATTAAGGCGATAAGACCTCTTGCAAAAAAGGAAAGAGACAACTGAGTCTTTGATTTTTCCACTCATGCCCCCCACCCTTACACACAGCTCGGAGTGGAACCGGCTAGTTCGCAAGGCCCTCGTAGCCTTCTGGAGGATCGCGCGAATAATTAACGGGAAAGAGGTGTGATTCCTGGCTTGATCAGCTCTGTCAACCTAAACTGGTCCATTTCGGATGTCAGTGTTTAATTCCATCTGTATCTCTGCCACTTTTGGAGACAGGAAAGTGAAGGATCCAGCCTCGTCAAGGAATGATGATCATTCATCTCAGCACCCGTTTAACGCCTAAGTCCCGACAGCTCGCGAAAGCTCCTCAAGTCCAAGTCCAAGGTATTCTTTGGCCCGAATTGAAAGGAGCGAGGCTGTGCGGTCTGTTCTTTGGGGCTGGAGAAGGGAGATGGACGTGCTATTCTCTCCCCTTGCTATCCGGCTCACTTCTTCCATGAAGCTTGCTCATGCCATGGTGTCCTGGAGCGACCAGTACTGGGAGTGATGAATGCCCCAAAGAACAAAGCGGAATTTGGCTGTCTCACTTGCTTACTTTCCTTCTTCAGCCCCTTTCCGCGCGACTCCCCCAGTGACATGGCCTGGGAACATACCGGGTTTCAAGGTCTCCACGACCTGTATCCGCGTTTGACGAGGGCCCGTGGACCCGAGCCATTGAGGGCGTGTAAAGGTATGGTGCCCTAGATTCTGGTTGTATACCAATTCATGTCGAGCAACCGCATGCTGTTCAGATGCTTGAGTCTACGTCAAGGATGATTGTGTTGCAAAACCCTCACACATTCTCCACCCCAAATTGTATTGTTCATATCCTTCCGACCCCACCAAAGCACCCCAATACCACTTTCGGTGGATCATAATCTTTTCGTCTTTCACGTTCAACACCTTACACTAGAACAATCTAACGCCCCCTTCATGATCCGAGTCATCATCCGACTGTATCACAGTGTGCGAAACCTTCAGATTCTCCATTGCGGCCCTTAGCATAATTTCGCTGTCGCCGCTGTTACTCTGGCTGTCGCCTCGGGTATCTGTCATCGTTAGAACATATCTTGGAAACGCAATGTGAATCCCCAACCTTCTGCAACCAATAGCTCGTCCAGTTGTCGCCTATTCTTGTAAGCTGCTACAGCGCGGGTGGATGCCGTTTCCCCCGTGGTAGAATCGAAGTGTCTTTGCCTCCGTCCAGTCTGACTTCTGATCTGTTCAATGGTCCTCGACCGAATTTTTTGGACCATCTTGTTTAGCATCGCCTTTTCGTGAAGTGCCGACGTTGAGTTCGGATCTTCGACTCCAGAGACGCTCGTGGGAGGCAGCCAGCTGAGATATATCTTCTGGTGAGTGGCTGGCGGTTCGACGTTGGCTGGGTGCTCCAAGAAATACAACGAGCAGCAGTAGCAAGCCGGTTTACTGCACGCAACAAACGGATCGTTGTCCAAGTACTGCAGAGTTTCTCTCTGTTCGTAGAAGTGCTCCAGGACGATGAGCTCCGCGTGGACACGGGCCTTGAAGTTCTTCTCCAGATACTCTTTCTGAACAGTCCGTTCGACGTGGAATTGGTGATTCAAGGTTTCCAGACTGGATTGGATCTCAAGGAGGAGGGCATCTTGCGTGCTGTGCACCATCCGGCGAGCGATGTTGTCGAGCTGGAGACTTGAGCGACTAGATGGCGGTAGAATCACGACTTGTGGACTTTCGATCAGGAAAACTTCAGGATCCGACGAGACAAGCCCAGGGAGTCGCTCGGCTGCGGCGACAAGGACCTTCACATTCTTGACATGATATGCCAGACGGCCAATATAGTGTTTCGCGTTGGTGAACGGGCAGTTCGTGGTCCCGTGACGGGCACTCCTTTCAACTCTCTGCCTGATGAATTCCATGTCTATAGATTTCATGAGATCGTAACAGAATTGACAGAGATCGACGAGTCTCGTGCTAGCGTTTTCAAATTGTCGGGTCAGATTTCGAATCTCTGTTTATACCCTGGGATTAGTATCTCTCTCCAACTGCTGTTGGCTAAGTGATCCGGGTTATCGAGACTCACTCGCACTAGTAGACTCGTCACCCACTCCATCGCCACACTCTGTCATTGAAAGTTGCAGGAATCTCCAGTACATTTGGATTCGCTGCTCGCTGAAGCTGGCACAAAACTCCAGAAGCTCCCTTTCCATCTTCAACCGTTCTCCAGGGTCCACATTGTACATTTGCTCGAGCCGAGAGAAGACAAGCTTCAGAAAAGTCCGGACTTTCTCCTGAGGCGTCTTGTTGCCTGCGACATAGTACCCAGGGCCGGTAGCTGCACCTATCGCCGTTATAGTGTCGCCACCCTTTTTGTAATCACAGATATAGGACAGTGAGCTTAAGAAGCGTCTCCGGAGCTCCTTGGTTGTCATCTCGTGCAAAGGTAGCCTGTTACTATCATAGTATACATGGTCACCCTGAACTTGATCCAAAGCAAACAGCAGAACCAAAGGCTCGTAAAAACGGTGGAGGAGTTTGTTCCTCCCTGACGAAGTACGAGCGTGTCGAGCCATTAGATTTCGTTGTCAATATGAAGACAGTGAGGACTCCGGACACTGTGACAATCAACACGGTATAGAATGCGGTGTGGGTATTCAGAGGGGAGTCAAGTCTTCTTAAACGTGAAGGCGGCTTGTATGGAACTGTCTGCGGAACTCGATTTCATGCGATGCATTCATGTCCACGACAGGCGTGTATTTGCCTGCCAGCTTTATGAATACGAGGCCTCAGGGATCCCTTCGCGTGCCACGACATCCGCTTCTTAGCATCAGTAAGTAGTCTGCGGCGGTTGCAGGATCACTGCATTTGCCAATTGAATTCTTTGGCCCGTGAGATTGACCCGTTCATTGGAGGGCAGGACACCTGGATTTATCATTGCACAACTCCAGTCTCCCAGTCAACTTGCCTCGATCAATTGTATTTGTTGACCGAGCCGAAGAGCCAACCCAAGGCCTGCTTGCTGCATACGTGGGACATGCTTGCATTTGAAGCGGTTCAAAGGAGGCTTGTTCTGCAGGGGTAGGATGGCCTGGCCGGTTACCCGCCAGAACGAGCCATACAACCCAGGCCACCCCCCGCGGCGCAGGCACCACCAGACATATTCCACTGAATTTATTGTAGAGGCGATAGGTGTCCGTGTTACACATGGTGTTTGTTCAGCCTGGATTGTATTTTCGTAATTTGTTCTTTCTGTGGTAATCGATTCTTGGCGCTTCCAGGTACCCAAACTATATAGTTAGGCGCCGTCTCAGACGCCCTGGAATTTCTCATGTCCTCCGAATCGAGGCACATGCGCTTCCATTACAGGTCACGTATCACTTTGGCAACGAGATTCCACTTAACCGGTGAAGGGATGACGTTGTGTTGGAATACGAGGTTCGCGCTAAATTGACGGACGGCATTTTAGCGTGAGACCAACCCACTGTGACCGCGCTAGTCTCTCTGACTTGAACACCACCACCACGATGAAGGCTTGAAGAGACCCGTACGAAGCAATGGTGCCGTGTAGTCTGTTCGCAGCTTTGAAAACCACCCTTGCAATCCCTTCCCATGTTCGATGGCCACGGAGCCGGCCCCTGCTTCTTTTGCACCTCGCCGACAGGTCTTGGCGCATGCACAGTGACGGTTCGGCAAGGGTTCTGCAACTGACAAGTCTGCCACGGAACTAGGAGGACACAGCTGGGGGAGGGTGAGAAAGACAGAGACGGTACCGTCCAGCTACTCGTAAGCAGCTCCGTTTGCCAAAGAAAGGCAAGCGCTCTCGCGGAGCACCGAGTCATCTCAAGGGTTCGACACGTCACCTGCGCAGCTTTCACCGCGTGCCTATGCCTTGGGCTCACTCTCATCTTACATGGTTTATAACAACTCGTCATGTTCCATCGGTTCCAACAGTTCTCTCCTTATGGCGGGCTACCTGAGCGTGCCAGGCGCTCTGGCAGGGACCCCCGACGAGGTACTTCGCCGACACCATTTCCCCAACTCTGAGCCATAGGTCTGACGGACTCACAGAAAGCTGCTTACATCAACCGCTTGCTCGGCGAAATTCACGATCTCCTCGCCAAAGATGAGGACATTTCGAAACGAGTGAGATACCACATCAAAGAGCGGGGTGAGAAGGATCGAAACCGCCTGGTCAAGATTTTCGACTTCCAACAGCCCGACCATGACACCTTGAACATTCTGAGCCAGAACTTCGACAGTTGGAATGCCTACCCGGAGAGCTTCTGGGTGCGGCCGGCAACTTATAGCTTAGGTTCCATTGCACCTCAAGCCCAGATCGTGGGCTGCTACATCCAGACCAAACGTGACGATGCATAGTCACGAATGGTGCGTAGACATCTTTGTATCCTTCTGTTGGAGTTGCAGGCTCGCCATCGGGGCCTGTCCGCAGAAGGAACAGCCGAAATTCTACACGCTCTGGATGCAGCAAATTATCAGTGTGACCAAGTCGAAGCTGTGGTCAAGGAAATGCTCGACGCTGGCTCGAGGTATAAAAACCTGGAGAAAGCGCTGGGTGAGGGAGTCCTGTTTGTGCTAGGCCAAGAGGTTTCCGAGACATAGTGAGTTTATTCCCCCCCCCCTTCAAACTTGTTATATGTGAGATCCTCACACTTCCAGTTGGACAAAGTTGTTGCCGAAGAGTGGGAAGACTTTCACCGACGCGATCCGCCACCTGAAAACCGTCAAGCTTCCAGAGCTGGCCAACCGATACAGTGAGCTTCGCAGAGCCGTCGTGGAGTCACAATTGAATTGTATGATGTCCACGCCACCGCCCTCATGCCAGGAGCAACCATCATATACAGGCAGTGCGGATTTCTCGGGAGCGGGGTGGGATCCCATGCTGCCACATGGGTCATATACCTTTGCAGCGGGCTGTGATGAGAGTCAGTTACCCTATGGTGGGCATTTCGGATGAACTTCACGTTTGGGGTTCAGCACTCAGACGGCGGTCTCAGAACGTGAACAGATTTGTGTTTTTTGCAGGGGGTGGGTGAGGCACGCCTTCTCTTCTCTTCGGTTGGATGTACTTGGTCATCATATTAGTTTGATCGTTTTGTCCAGTCGTCTACTCAGGGGTACTTTGAAATGGACTATTCTGACGGGCTCTCTTTCGAACCCTTCACGCAAAAGATAGGTTAATCTCACTCCGCGCCGACAAAGATTGGCCTAACTGGCTCAAGTATTCGTCTGAGACGAGCAAGTCGACATGGACCCTGGCCTCAAGTTTCGCAAAGGAGTCGGGCAAAATGTCAGCATACATACCAGTATCAAGCATCTATCTACCTTACTCCGTGCACAACAGACACGGCAGGGTCCGAAGCCAGAACCAAACGTATGTACCAAACTCGCAGCACCCAATGTACATGCCGCGTAGGCAACAAACTTGCGGGGTCGGGCCCATCCCTTGACCAATGAATACATGCCACACATCGCCACAGGTTCGTCGTCTCTGTTCGCATGAAAGCCCTGCACGGTTCGCGCAAAGGACAGCTCAGTCGAGTCCGGCCCGGTCAGCCCAGGTAAGCGATTCCTGCCAACCGCGATGGCTGATTGGAGGTTATTATTCAATCCCGCTGGAATCAAGCGCGGAACTGGGTCTGCAGTAGTTCGCTCACTGGGACCAGGATAGGATTACGGGACGGGAAGCGGCTATCGAAAATTTGGGGGGGAACCATCGAATCAGGCTCGAATTCGAATGGAGCTTGCAATGAGCATGGTTGCGGGTTTGGCACAACCCCGTAGGGTTGGGTTATCTGGGTCATGTATTTGAGCCTTGTATCCCCATATCAGCCCGAAAAAGAATAGGTGTTCGTAGTTCTGTTCTCGTGCTACCTCGTACGGTACCCTACGATAGATACCTCTAGCTAGTTTGATCGCGGGAACTTTGATTCCACCTGGGCGGTGACGAACATGTCGTCAGACTCGAGCGTGTCAACGTCTTCCTCGACATCCACCGCCACGGCCAGCAGCAGCGGCAGTGGCAGTGGCAGTGGGACCACTAAATCTACGGCTCCAAGTGCAACTTCGGCAACCCCGGTGAGCCCGAAAAAGAAACAAGCGCACAATGTCTTCAAGCGGCTCGTGGAGTGCATGAAGGACATTTCAGTACATGAACCCGAATATGCCAACTTTGAAAGTGTCAGTCGCCAGCGGGATGATGCTATCAGTGAGCTTGAGGCCCTCAAAGTCAAGCTTGAAAGCAAAGACAAGCACATCAATGCCCTCGAAACCACCCGAAACCTCGAACTGGGTGATGTCTTCGCAAAGACCGGCCAGTTGCAACACGAAATGCGAAGATTGACGCAGAAATGGAACGAGGAAAGGGAACAATTGAAGAAAGCGCATTTGGCCGAGATGCAGAAGGTGAAGGAGGAGCTGCAAAAGAATCAGTCGGGGATGACATCCTTAAACAATGAAAATGAGCGTGTGAAATGCGAGATACAACTGACGAAGGCCCAGCTTGAGGCTGCAACCCAAGAACTGGCACAGTGGAAATCTCCTCTTTCAACTCTTCGCCCGCTGGATGTCGAATACCTGTAAGCCCCCATTTACCTTCTTTTTTCCTTGGTTGCTATGCGTTTGCATGGTTCTGTGTTCGAACGCGGGCTGACTCCGGTCATCACAACAGAGCAGAAAAGATTGGAACATTGTTCAAGGAACTTGTCAAGTTGGTGTACGACTGCTTTTTCGATGACCTTCCTGATGACGTTCTCAGTGTAAGTACATCGCGGCTCTTTGGTTCCTTGTTAATGGTCTGACACGATACCGACTAGAAGCACGAAGCCTGGGAGAAAGGCGTCCAAGGCCTTAAGAACTCTTTCGGAATTCCCCCATATAATTCGCAGTCAGCGAAAATTATGCGTGTTGCGGTCGCCATGAACGTGCTCTCCGATGAGCTCACTAAGACAGTTTTTCAGCCCTGTTACCTTGCTGATTTGAAGGAGAGTGCCGCTGTGCAGGAGATTCTGAAGAAGTATTTCGAGAATGACCCAAGGACCAGATCTTTCATGCATGCACAATTTTTACCGACACACTCGGCGGACGAACGGAAGGCCGTGCTGCGCGGATATGTATCAACTGCAAGCCGCAGCGTTGTGAGAAAACTGTCTTTCATGTGCCAGGACGGCGGAACGAGTCTCGGATCCCGAATTAGGGACCTTTTCCAGACTGCGGCAGATCTCTGGGAGGGAATTCAATATGTTGATGGTGACATCAACATCATCATGTCCGATAATGACCACCACTCAGAGTGGAACTGGGGATTCTCGGAGGACTTCGGGGACGCCTCTAAGCAGTCTGAAGAAAGACTCATACTCTTCCCCGGATTTTATGATCATGGTTCGAAGACTGAGTTATACCAGGGTATCGCTTTATGGAGAGACCAAGAACATGTCGAGTTGGCCGATTCGGAGTGGAGAAACTTCCAGACGGCAAGGAAGCGAAAACTTGGTAATGGATTGTCGAAGATTCCCCAGGAGAGACGGCAGTCGATATCCTTCAACAGGGTTTTAACGCCACCTTCATCTCCAACAAGCCCACAAGAGCCGCAACCACGAATACTGTTCTCAACAAGGCCGAAGTAGGTCACCAAGCTGGTATATCATCGGAACGTCGGTTTGCAGATGAGATTGAAAATTTGACAGGGAAATATCGTGAACGGGAGCGAGTCACATGGATGACAGGAACCTTTATATCCCAAGGTTGTGAAGGCAATTGCGGTCCGCGGGCCGGATTTGTCTTGCTTCCTACAAGGTGCAGGTTCCAAAGGTTGGGATAGTCTGTTGGACATTGAAACAGGGCGGGAAGGAGCTCCGCATAATGAGGTAGTCGACATAATGCTTAGCACCTTTTGAGTTTGGTAATTGGTGAAGCTGAAGATGCCGTGTGAGCAGCGTGGGGAATCAAAATGTTGATCGATGAAGCTGAAACGGAGGCCAGACTCATCAGAAACTCATTATTAAACGACAGCCAGATTTTGGCGCGTCCTTCTTACTGTCATTGACTGGTCACCTGCTGTAACTGGTGGCGGGTGATCCACCGTAGTCAAGGACGGAGTGGACGGACCACGCGTGTGCTGTGCCGTAGTAACTGCGTGTCGTCTACCCCACCTCCCCTCACCTCGTTGTGAGCTGCGGAATCGACCGAAAGGTGCACCGCGACGCGAATTGACTTCGAAACTTTTGATACAATGCGTTCTGGAACTCCGAAGGCTTCTAGCAGTGAGGAGTGAATGTCAAATTCTAAAGGCGAAATACTTTCAGGGTGAAATGGGATGGAAATCGCCTGGCAATCAGAACTACACAGGACGAGGTAGTATCGCTGATCACAAGGAGCCCATGAGGTCCGGCCCACCTTCATCCTGCTCGACGCTTGGTGCTCGGACTTCGCCAGAGATAAAGACGACGCAGCGCATGCTGCATTATCTGTTCTAACTCATTCCTGGCCATTTCCTCCGTGCAACCTTTGATTCCTCCCGCAATCGTGCGCGTATTCTCACAGCCGTTCTCTTTTTATTCCTAGACATGGCTTCCTCCCTGCCTCCAAATGTCCACATCTCCAAACATCCGTGCCTTCGTGCAAAGCTGAGCCAGCTGCGCTCGAAAAGCAGGAATGCTCGAGAGACCAAGACACTCGTGCATGAGATTTCATTGCTGCTGGGCTCAGAAGCGCTTGCGCGACTGGAGCTTGAGAGCACCGGAACAGTGAGTTTGCATTCCTCCCACTCTTGAGCGTCGGACGCTGATTGAGATCCAGGCTGACCCTTGAATTGTAGGATGTGACGCCGATAGGGTTTGATTATCCTTCCGAGACCATTGACTGCTCCAAAGTGACCATTGTCCCCATCCTGAGAAGTGGGCTTGGTATGGTCGAAGGTGCGCTGCTCTGCCGCGGTGAAGCTGGCGCCGAAGCTGACTCCCTTAGTAGGCATCCAGACCCTACTTCCCGATCCTGTCTCGGTCCATCACCTCGGTCTCTTCCGCGAGAAGATGACCCTGCAGCCCGTTGAATACTATAACAACCTTCCTCAGTCGCCAGAACAGGTCGCGAAATTGGCCATCATCGTGGACCCCGTGTGCGCCACAGGTGCCACAGCCTGCGCCGCTATCCAGAGCTTGAGGGACTGGGGCGTGGAGAAGATCATTTTCTTGTGCGTGCTGGGAGCCGTCTCTGGTCTGACCCGCGCGGCAGAAGAATGGCCAGAGGGGACTCAGCTCTGGGCAGGCGGCGTCGACGGCGGGCTGACCGATAAAGGCATGATCAAGCCTGGGCTGGGGGATATCGGCGATCGTCTCTTCCTTACTTTGGGGAAGTAATGGTGCCATGGAAGCTCGTCTGTTCAAGAAGGTCTATCTGGATTCCTGGTGGGACGAGAACAGGTAGACGTGCTGGTATGCGGATATCACAATTCGGGCTCGACCCGTTTCAATAATAGCCTGGTGTTTTGGGGATTCTTGAACCATGCCAATCGGAAGGAGTCTCAGTTCACCTAAGGCAAAGGAGAGCCTGATGACCAAACACCCTTTCGACTGAGCCTTCCTGTCTCAGGAGTGTTCCCAGCCACCTTCTGGCGCCATCAATCTCTCTGGCTCCAAACTTCACCAGCACGAATCCTCTCACGTGTGCAGCCGTCCATAACAGACCATCTTGCTGTTCGAGTTGCTTGGGCTGGCGGACGCCATTGACCTGGGCTGTGGCCTCGCCTGAATTCCAATTCTTCGCCCCGATTCGAGGCTGAGCGGAAAATTCTTGAAGGAGGAATTCTCCCAGTTTCTTGAAGATCGGACCGTAGACAATTAGCGTGCCAAAAATACCCATATCATTGGATTTTTCGACGAGCCCCACGCCGCCGAGATCCTCTCCATGCAACATGACTGCGTCCCGGAGCAAAAGCCTGCCTTTGCCCTGATCGTTGTGTTCTCTGATCTCGTTCTTGCCTTTCCAGCTCCACAACGTCCAGCTCTCCCCTCGAGCGCGCCGTCCTTCGCTGACCCAGTCAAGCACCAGTAAGCTGCTTGTGCCGTCGGGCTGGACATTGAAGGTCTGTTTCTGTTCATAGACGCTTTCCGCAAAAGGCTGAGTTGGGTCAGGTAAGTAGCATAAAGCAGCCTGAGAGCCGATCCTGACGTTGAGTGTTTGGCCGCTGACCACGGACTTCACTGGGGACTTGAAGATCTTTGTACTGCCTTGGGTGAGGAGCACCAGCCTGGTAGCGTCCTGTAGCTTGACCTTCAGATCGATCTTGTCTCCGCCCACAAGACCGCCGCCGTACGTGAGAAGAAAGGCAATTGTCACGTGCTTCTGCTCGCTGGAGTGGTGAGGGTCAGGGGCTATGAGTTTGAGAGGGTATTGGTATGTACATTTCTGCAAGGCCTGTCTGCCCGGTGGAAGAAGCGCCAATATGATCTCTCCCGTTCCTGCTGCGGACGACGAGGCAGCAAATGGGGAGGTCGGGAGAGACATACCTCAGTACAATGAGAAAGAGTGACAATAGCAGCAGCTCTGATACCGCCTATGGCGGAGACAGGACACCTCGATTTGAAGGTCAGACCATCAGAAGCACCTGCGAGGTTAGCAGGGATCAATCTAGTTACTGTGCCCTATCCGTGCCCGGCTGTGAAGCTTAGGTGGAGTCTGCGGGAGGATTCTTGCCTGGAGCCGCTTAAAAGCGCCTAAAGCTGCCCAAGCACCCACTAACTTAGGCATTGCGCAACTTTGAACCACCTCGCAAATCCCACTCACCGACCACTCCACTTGATTTTCGCGTTCACGCGTTTGTTGCGGGTTCGTCGTTGCGGTCCCTTAAAATCCGGCGACGCCTTTCTCTTGATCGCCCACGCTGCGTATTTGCGCGGACTTCGCTATCGCATTGCAGGTTGGGTGTCATTCGCCTGTGGTCCCTATTTTTCTTGACGATCGCTGAGGGAACGCGTCGCGATTTCTAAATTGTCGCCCTCCGCCAATAGCTCCCCTACGCACCATGGAATTAGACACCAATACGCCCAATGCCTCCCGCGCGTCACGTCGCAAGTCCGGAAGAGCGGTGAGACAACCAGCAGTCTTCTCTCAGGAGCGTCACGTCGGTAGTGTCTTGACAAACGGTGCGTCGAAGCGGAAACGAGCACACAACGTCACTGCGGAGAACGAAGAGGAAGAAGAGCAAGACGTTACATCCGAGGACGACAGCGATGACGAGGATGAGGAGGAGGACGAGCCTGATGAGGAAGAATTGAAAGAACAGCGACGTGCGAAAAGAGCCAAAGCAACGCCTGCAAAGCCGGCCGCTAAGCGAGCAAAGACGACGACCGGGCACAGCACAACTTTGGCTATTCGCTCAGCTAACATTCGGAGTAAGCCTGCTGGGAAGGCATCCAAGGCAAAAACACAGAGGGCGCGTGCTCGACCGAGCCAGGCGCAGCACCAAGGACTCTATGCAGAAGTTTTTGGAAGGGGTCAGTCGCCCGAAGATGCCGCCTCGGCTTGGTTTGAATCGGTGCAGAAGGACAGCGTTACAGCGTTACGAGACTTGGTCAATTTCATCCTGCAATGTGTGGGATGTAATTCTGAGGTTGAAACACAGGATATTGAAGATCTCGATTCCGTGCCCAACAAGCTCGGTGATGTGCTTCAAGAGTACGAGCAGCAGAAGGCTTCCGATTACCCTCTCGCGTCCAAACAGAAACAGTATGCTGGCTTCCGGGATGTATTGGAAGAATTTTTTGCAGCCATCATCAAGTCATTACACGCGTCTTCGGCATTCTACGAGCAGCCCGAGATCTACGACAACATCCACGTCTGGGTTGCCACCATGTCTGGTGCCAACTACAAGTCGTTCAGGCATACAGCCACAATCATTTCGTTGGCCATGACTACTGCTCTCTGTGAGGTTGCGAAGGAGATTCAAGATACCATGGCAACGCTAAAGAACCAGCTTGATGCTGAGAAGAAGAAAAAGAACGCCAACAAGGCACGGATAAAGAGCATCGAGAAGAGCCAGGAAGCTGCGGAGGCGAATCTGGAAGCGATCGACGCCCAACTGAAGGATGCCTTCGACACAGTTTATGTGCATCGATACCGAGACGTCGAGGAAAGAATTCGAGCTCCTTGCGTCGCAGCACTGGGTGATTGGATCGTGACATATCGCAAAATGTTCCTTGAAGGCCAGTACTTGCGTTACTTGGGATGGGTGCTCAACGATACGAGTGCGTCCACCAGGCTTGAGGATATCAAACAGCTGAAGAGACTGTTCGCCAACAAACGCAATATTGCCGCTTTGAGAGCCTTTACCGACCGCTTCCGCTCAAGGCTGGTCGAAATGGGGGCAAGGGATGCGCACATCAATGTGCGGGCAGAAGCAATTGAGCTCCTAGACCGGCTCCGTGATGCGGAGCTGCTGGAACCTGATGACATTGACACCATTGGACGTCTCATCTTCGACAGCGAGCCAGCAATCAGAAGAGCTGTTGCCAAGTTCTTCGTGTCCAATCTGGAGGATCTCTACGCGGCCACAATCGAGGACTTCGACCAAGCTCAATACACAGCTACAGTGCCGGAGTCGGGCGACGTGGAGGATTTCAAGACACCCAACCGATCATGGATCAAATTCAAATGTCTAGGCTCGGTCCTCGCTGGTTACGATAATGACGAAGAATCTCTGGATGAGGCAGGTCAATCTCTACCATTACACTCGGTATCTGACTCTCGCTACACTTTGGCTACCCAGTCGATCTTCCCTCACATGGCGGAATTACGGCACTGGGAAAGCCTGGCCGGATACCTCCTGTACGACCATTCGTCCATTCCATCGTCGGGCGACGATGATGACATCGAATATCAGGTCCAGCAAGCTTATAAACTGAGCACCGGCGAAGATACGATCTTGTTGGACGTGCTACATGCTGCGGTCAAATCATATCTGCAATCCACCTTGGAGCCAGCAACGAACCGCAGAACCAACGCAACAAAAGACCAAATCCGAGAAAGGCAGGAAACTGCTGCGCAGAACCTTACGGTCATCC
Source organism: Phialophora chinensis (assembly GCA_016109575.1). Taxonomy (NCBI): domain Eukaryota; kingdom Fungi; phylum Ascomycota; class Eurotiomycetes; order Chaetothyriales; family Herpotrichiellaceae; genus Phialophora; species Phialophora chinensis. The sequence goes on along the minus strand of JADWPU010000003.1, from coordinate 1,874,878 downwards.
TTCCTCAGCTTCTGAATAAGTTTGGTAGTACGCCCCAAGCCGCATCTTCGATTCTGCGCATTGAGCAATTGCTTGACATTGGTTTGATCAGTGATCTGCAGAGCGGAGAAGCCACGTACTCTGCAATCCTTGACGCCATCAGCAAACAGTTTACCTCGCACTCGGACAAGCAAGTCCTCGCTGCCGCCAGTGCTGCATTTAGAAATGCTCGAAGCTACGAACAGAGCAAAGAAGCTGCCGATGCGAAGGTGCAGGAAATCTGGACCGAACTGGTTACCGCACTGGCCAATCTGCTTCGGAACAAAGCTGTCGGAAATCGTGGCATGCTCGACAAACAGCTCCTGACTGAGGTCGTCGACATCGTCATCCGCCTGGCCGAGCTTGCCGGTGTCCACGACTGCAGCCACGTCGTCGAAGGCAAACTACCGTCCGGCCCCTCTGGGAAAGAAAAGGGCAAAGCCACCGGTCAACAAACCCTTCTTAACCTCCTTTTTCGACTCCTCCAGCGCGGTAAACCAGACGAAGACACTACGGCGACCTTCGCCGAACTAGAAGACCAACTCTGCACTGCCGTGATGGAGCTCTTTTCCCTCTATTTTCGGTGGAAAGTGTTCGGGATGAAACAAGCCATTGCTGCCCAGGATGAGGCCCAAATTTCCGCCACCTCGCTTAGAGAGTTGGCCGTGACGCGGGCGAATTTCGTGGAACACGTTGGCCCCATTATCCAGATGAGGGCGCCGCTAGATACGGTGCGCTATCAGGCGATCCTGAGCGTCCTGGAACTCTTCGCACTGTTTTCGACGATCCAGACCATGGCGCCTGACGAAGGCGAGCTGGACGACGAAGTTGAAACGATATTGCGGAGCTTAGTCACGCAGATACCAGACGATATCGTCGAGGAGGTTCTAATCACGTTTGAGAAGACCGAGAAATCCTTCGCGAAGAAGACGCATCGGAAGATCGAGATCATAGGCGGCGAGGAGAAGAAAAGCGGCAAAGGGACCAAAACAATAGGAGAGGGCCAGACGCAGGAGGAGATCGAGAGGCCACCTGAAGATTCAGAGGATGATGAGGCTCGCGATTCCGACGCCGACGAAGATAGTGAGAGTGAAGATCAAGACCCCGAGGAAGGCAAGAAGAACAAGAACACGAAAAAGCAGGCCTCCTTGCTGGCGGAACAGTCTCTTTGTGAACTCACGTCGAAGGTCATCTTCGCGGTCTTAGGCGGTGCAATCAAGGATGTGAGAGGCGTCAAACGACGATTACTCCTGAACCGAAGCAAGCTCGGCAAGAATTATTCCGCCCTGGTCGGATACCTTGAGAGGGACAAGAAGAAGAAAAAGGGGAGAGCACCGGCCAAGGAGGCGGGCAAGAAAGCAAAGAATCAGAAAGGCAGTGTGGAGGCGGTCAACAGGGACGACGACGAATTCGGCGACGACCCCGACGCGCCTGACGAGCAAGAGCTCAATGAAGAGGAAGCTCAACAGCAGAGGGATCTGAAGGAAGAGGATGATGAGATCGAGGATCAAGATGGGAAAAATGACGAGGCCGAGGAAGTCCCGGCCGATGAGGACGACATTATGGGCGATTGATTGATTGATTACTACAAGCAAGGAAGGAAGGATCGGGCCTTTGAATGCAACAGCACAGACGCAGCATGTACCAGTACAAGATGCAGACCTGGTCTGTAACCAGTATGTAAACTACAGCAGTTGTAGTTGTAGTTACAGTTGCAGTTACAGTGGTGGAGAAGTTTCGTTATCTGTTCTCGGTCGTTCCTCTGTGTTACTCGTCTTGTCCTCGTCGGAAGAGGGGACGAACATGAAGACCCGCCAGCCAGCCTTCGTATATTCGGGACTCGGCTTCTCCATGACGGTGAGGGTAAAGGTGAAGGGGAAGGTAGGTGAGGGTTGTGCGCGACTAGGTTGGGAAGAGAATGTCCTCGCAATGCCTCTTTAGGATGGCTGCTTGTGCGAGAAGCATACGGAGGATAGTAGAGTATGGTGAGTTGCAAGCAAAAGTGTCGGGCATGCATGGAATATTAGTTAGACGGTAGGGATACATTGTGCATGATGTTTGTAATATTTTCTGATTTCTGATTTTATTTTGTGCCTACTTCTCTCCTTGTATTGGCTTGGATACTTGGTTTATTCCAGATGAAGCAAGCTCTGCGGGCCCCTCTGAGGTAGGTCCAAGGTTTGATCCGGATCCCCTGCCAAAGCCGCCCGTTCAACTGGCTTTTCCCACCTTTCTACAGTCCTTGCCAGCCCTGGCCAAAGCTAGGGTGATAATAATAATACAAACAAATAGATTGGACCCAAGTAAGCGCTCGTCAAGCAAGCATGGTTTCTTCGATCGCCTCTGGCTCAACCTCGATGCGTGGGTGCCATGTTCGTGTTCTATCAGGGCATAGAAACGTCTCCGAACCTCAGGAGCGGGATCCTATCCCAGATTCATTGCGCGATCGAACAGTTGGTGGCGCAATCTGGCCTTTTGCTTGACTGTGTTTTCATACCCGTCATTCGAGTCCGAGTCCTACTCAGGCTTACCGCGACTCTTGGGCCGTCCGCCGCTCTTGACTCGTCGTGCTTCGGGACGTTGGATATGGTGAGTTGGGATCCACTCCTCGTTGTATGCCTTGCCGGTGGAGACGGCAGGGCCTTCAGAGTCAGATGTGACTCCAGTGTCGGCTTTCTTAGCCATGTCGGCTCTCTTGCCACCTTTGGCGACCTTACGCTGCTTGGGGAAGTAGGGGACGATCCAGATGTTGTAGAAGAAGTAACCGACGCCGACGGCGCAGGCGAGCAGGAAGAAGTAGAGGAAGAGACTGGGTGCGCAGTTAGTGACTGACCGAGACACGGTGGCTTCAGAAGCTTACAGTTGCGGGTCGAAGAGACTGGCGTCAGGCTCGACCACAGTGACTGTCCCATTGAAAGCGTTCAAGGTGTAATAGGTGTTCTGCGAGCTGATCACAGCTGCCAAGTTGAGTCTCAAGTCTTGCGGGTGGAGGTTGGTCTGGAAACGATACGGCAGGGTCTGCTTCTCGCCAGGTGGGATCTCGACGGCATACTGAGCGGTGGTCAAGTTGCGGACGATGCGTGGAGTAGGGTTCGTCGGGGTTCCCTCGAACGTCCACAAGCTCCCGCCCACAAACTGCACCGTGACCGGGTCAGGCTCCTCATTGAGAAACGAGAGGCGCGATTCGTATGGTTTCCCGTTTGTGATCTTGATGCCAAAGATCTCAGCGTCGGGGAACGTCGCTTCGACCGAGACGGCAAGGGCCGGGCTCGTCGACGGGTTCTCGATCTCCTCTTCGACCTCCTGAGAATAGTCCTGTTAGCTAGAATTCAAACACCACTCGAAGGGCATTGCAGCTCACCGGATCGGCCTGGGCGAAGACGCCAGCGGCCTGGAAGCCAAAGAGCAGAAGTGCGAGATCCAAGAAGCGACCCATGGTTGCGACACAGCAAACAGGTAGACAAAGAAATAGAGGGTGCAGACGTGATCAATCCGTTGTTGGCAACTGCTGTGCGAAAAGACAGAGTTTCGATTTTCCAAGTGGCTCGCCAGCTTCGTTCTACCACCGGATCGGGGCAAGCTCTGCTGCTACGCTGTAGCCGCCCGACGCTGGGTGACGCTGCAGCCGCGGGACACGCTAAAGGCCTTTGTGGCCGCTTTGGCGCCGCCCCTGCCAGTTAAAGCGCCCCTTTGGTACCCACTACAACGCGTCCCAAGGCAACCCCAGGTTCTCTAAGAAAAAAGTTGCCTGTGCGTGGGCGCGCGGCTGCATATCATATGTGCGCCTCATTCTCAGTACTTCACCGCCAGCAATCCAACAAGCTGTCAAATTAAAATCCACCACCTCACCTCTTGTTTCTTGTCTCTTGTCCCATATCACTCTCCGCCTGCAGTCATACCACCGTATTGTCCCTCGCTCAATGCCCGACATGGCTCGCTACGACCCTTTTTCACCCACATTTGACCATCCGCTCATGAATTCCAGCCCCGACTACGCTTCCCGCAATGGCTCCTTCAGATCCAGCCGTGCCATCGGCGACATGGGTGGTATCACGAGCCAGATGTCTTTTCGGGAGCGCCACAAGCGTCTCAGGAATCTCGAAGAAGACAAGAACCAGTTGATCGAGGTAGGCCGGCCTGGTGAAGCATTCGCCGCCGCCCACGTCTAACGGTGACCGTAGGATTTGATGTACCAGCTTGAAACCGCTCAGAACCAGTTTGATCGCCTGCAGCTTGATCACAGCAGAGAAGCCCAATATAACAGAGACGGCCACATCCGCGAACAAGCCCTACGCGATCAACTGTCCGCAGTGAAGCTTGTCATGGTACTGCATTCCCTATCCTGGTGATCCGAAAAGAGGTGGCTAACCGTGTTCTCAGGATCGAAACTCCTTCGTCTCAGTCCTCCTCGATGGCGACAGCCTGATTTTTACAAAGGAATTGTTGTCAAAGGGTGAGAATGGCGGTAAAGAGGCGGCAAATATGATTTTCGACTACGTCGCAGCCTTCATCGCCGAACACCTTCACCACCTGGACTCTCCCAAGGTCGTCACCAAGATTTACGCAAACTTTAAAACATTGTCCGAACACCTTGCCAAGCTGAAAGTCATCGAGAAACAGGCTGTTTTTGAAGAGTTCGTGCGTGGCATGAATAGCACTCAGCTCCTTTTAGATTTTGTCGATGCCGGAACGCGACCAGAAAGTACGAGGGAAAAAGTGACTGATCAGTTTAAAGTCAGCCTCTACGACTGTCATTGCCACCAGGTCATACTTGGGTGTTCCAACAACAGCCAATATGCCAAGCTGCTTGAAGGAACGATAAAAGACCCCTTTGTGATCAACCACATCACCCTCCTGGAAGCTGTCCCCTTGGAAAGAGACCTGGCCATGTTGAAAGAGACCTTGAAGACCACAAAATTTGAAAATGTCTTCCGGACCACAAAGTTGGCTGCCGCACCTGCCATGCCCAAGGGTCCATTGCAAGCCGTCACTGCAACCCTCCCTGCTCTTTCGCGGGTCGAATCAAACGGCACAACCGGTACCGCTTCCAGTTCAAGCACTCCGGCAGTGACCTGGGCCCTCTTGACCGCCCAACCGACGCCACCGGCTTCAAAACCTCCGAGCACCACGCGAACCTCGACGCCGAATTCACTCAAGAGTCCCGAAGCCGCCCCGTCCAAGCCATCGACCAGAACGATCGAGCGAAACCGCCACGGTCAACGCATCGACAAAGTCGACAACTCCATCCCCAACCATGAGATTCAGCGCATCAAGAAACTCAAACTTTGCAACATTTTTTACCTCCAGGGTTCCTCGTATTGCACCACAAACAACTGCTCCCACTCACATACCTACCCTCTGTCCAAGGCCGAGCGCAACGTTCTGCGGGAAGTCGCGCGCATGACACCTTGTTACTATAAGATGGACTGTGCCGACCCTGAGTGTATCTATGGCCATCGCTGTCCGCAGAACAAGCCGGATGAGAATGGATGCTGGTATGGCGAGGACTGTAGATTTTATGGCTGGGGCCATGGTATTGATACCAGGGTGGTAAAGACGACAAAGGTCTGACAATCACTGACCCCGACGGAACTCTGACGAGACCCGCCTTGTCTTTATGACAAAATCAACGCTTTGCTTGGGGGTTCTCTGATTGAGCGATGTGCTTCGCATCTCTCATATTGATTATCTGGGACTTTTCAGGAACGATATGGGACACTCTGGCAGGTGTTCAGGCATGTATCAGCTTTGAGTCGTGATGGCCGCTGGTGATACTTCGGCTTTAAAGGTTAAACGTGAGCGCTGGCGACAGCTAATAAGATACCCAATTTGCAACTCCTCCTTTTAGAATCTTCTCCCTCGCCTTTTGACAGGACTGACTTGGCGATGACAAGGTAAAGGTGCGACATGTCATTGCAACGACTGAACAGCCTTGAAGGCACCTGACGATCGCGAGCGGGACACACATTAGTGATACGGTGGTATTCCATACTGTGTACATGTAGCTCGCCCCAGGGCTCCCAGGGTATAAGTGCCTTAGCTCACCTCGCCTGAGCGCAAGTACCGCTACGGGTCAAAGCGAGACGACGAGACTTGTTCCTCCCGACGAAAGCCAGATCAACGGCGCCAACGTGTCAACGGTGGTGAGGGCATCCTACTGTAGCATGCACGCATGCATGCATGCTATTAGGTGCCCGGCAAGGGCTGGCAGGGCTGGCTGGTACTGAAACCTAAGGTGGCGTGGGTGGCTGGCTGGCTGGCTGGCTGGCACGACGATGTGCTCTCGACAGGATTCGCCTTGGTTGCAATGCCACAGATATACTCGGCACACCCACACCGGTCGAACTGCTCCAGACATAACTCTCACCCCAGTTCAAGTGCGACCTACAGACATACCAGCACATTGTTCGAAGTGCTACAGATATGGTGCACATTGCTCAAAGTGCTCGTAGTGTCGGTAGGCGGGCTAGGGAGACAGGACAAGTTAGCGTCGTGTGGCGATTTTTGAAATTTTGCACCCCCCCTCCTTCCCTTCTTCTCTATGCAAGGCTGGCGAGGCGGGCATATCACAACCACACCACGCCACACCGCAAGCACAAGCACAAGCACACCAGTGATAGACACATTCCACCATTCTCATCCTCGTACCCAAGTGTAGCTTGCTGGCTTGGTACCGTTACCACTGTGGCACTGTGGCACTGTATGTTCTTCAGGTTGACCACCTCACTGGAGTCACCTTGTATGTGCATCTGTGCATCTGCGCATCTGCATTCGCATGCATGTTCATGGCATGGCATCTCTCCTCTAATATCGAAGAAAGAACGCGAGAGAAGAGAGACTGGGCGAGCGTTGTCATCGATTTCTCGAGCCACTTATCCTGCAAACGACACTCCCTTTGACGGATCTCCGTGGTCAAATCTGCTTCAACATTGCTACCATGGTGACCGGTATGGATGATAGCTATACCGTGCGCATAAGTTTCGAGCGGACGCAGAGACGTAAGCTTGACTCTACCAAAACCGCCTGCTAACATGCTGCCTCCTCAAGTCATCTTCTTCGCCGGAATACGACTCCTCGTACTTGTCCTCCTCCGCTACCGCTACCGATACCCCGTGTTCGTCTCTGAGCTCGCCGAGAAATCCTAGCTGCGACGCGCGGTCCTGCTTCTCCTCGTCGGCGCAAAGGAGTTCAACCCGAGCCTGATAGACATCGTCATCTCCCTCATTGTCAGCATCGTCGGCTAGCTCTCCTGTCGCTGCCTCGTGCGCAGTAAGTTCTCGCCCGACATAGCCAAAGGCACCGATGCCAGCGGACTCTGTTGCCTGCAACAAGGGTCGTCCCTCCATCTGCTCCTTTCGTATCAGAGTACCTGTTACTCGCGCCTTAATTTGTTCGTCCGTCAGGGTTTTCGGTCTTTTGAGCATTAAGCCTCTGAAGCGGGCATTCAGGTGCCGTGCGAAGTAACCGCGGGATACCCTATTGCCGTTGAGGGTTTGGACCCATGCTTGTCCCTCGACTAGGTCCATAATGCTGTACGGGTCTCCCCACGCCTCTCTTGACTCATGTTCAGTGTCCCTGTAACGCAAAAAGACCGTATCTTCGCCCCAGGTAGCTTTGAACGGAGATTTTGTAACCTTTGACTGCGGGACCAACACTTGCTCATTGATGGCTGAGAACACCATAGGTCCCATGTTGCTGCGTGGTCTGTTCTGCACGCTGAAAATGGACAGTCGGTCAACGCCAGTCAGATGGCCGGCCGCAATGGTGGACGCGGCCCGGTGGTTCAGTGCGTCCCTGGGAAGTGCGTGTGTTGACACCCCCGCAGCAACAACGGGCTGCGCGATGCTTTCGACACTAGCATTGTCGAGAGCGGCGTTGATGATGTTGATAATGATTGTCTTCCCGGTGTCGTGTTTCTCTGCGTTCTCGTCATTCTTTGATGTAAGATGGGCGTCATCAAGATGGAAATCTGACGGCAGGCGAAAGAAATGTGAACATAGTCCGGGCATCCTGAGGCGCACGTCTGTCAAACGGCCGATCGTTCTCCACAACAGCGGACGAAGATCGGCACCAGCTCTGCACATTGTATTGTCAAAGCTTGCGACGTCAAGCTCCAAATACTGGAGCGACGTCGGCAGAGAAGTCAACAAGTCGACAAGCCCAGTGAAGCCATCCCACCAGTGGGTCGTCGACCACCTTGCTGGTCTTGAGAGAATTCGCAGGCTTAAGCTCTCCAGATCCTGTAAGCGATTCACGACTTGGGATAGCCGCGAGAAGACTTTGTTACAACACTGGGGAGCTTCCGCGGCCACTTCCAAGTTTGGGAATGTGACAGTCAGTGTTCTTATCCGGGGAAAGTCGCGCATACTGGTACTTGGAAACTTCAGTAGCTGTGCAGGCCTCGTCATGACGATATCGGTGTAGAGAAGGCGCTCTCCAATTTCATTCCACCTTTGACAAACGGCAAGTGAGTTGAGGAATGAGCTGTTGTCACACTCTGGTGTCCTGAACATGACCTCACGCAGCACCAGCTGGAGGAGTTCTGATGGGAAGTCATTGATTGTTCTGGGTGACTTGGCTGCCATGGCGCGGTTTCAGGTGAGACGAGAATGAGAAGCCGCGGCGGATTCAGAAGAGAGTGTTGTACAAATCTATTCCAAGCGGAAGTTCTTGATTGTCTTAACAGACAAATACCGCGAGGAGACGACCGACAACCGTCACAAAGGTCAAACATCCACGTTCACCACAAGCGTTCAAGAGTCCACTACTCCCTAGGAAAGACGGTATGGGTGTTTGTCATTCGACAAGCAATCCCCGTTGTGATTTGATTGTTCGACGACAACCCATCCTTCAGTGCCCATCCCTTGGAATGCTCTGGGAGTCAACGTACGATGGGAGCGTAGGAAATAGTAGGAGGGTCCGCGTGGGCCGCGTTTCTCAGAAAGATTCTACGCCCCCACAACATCGTCCATGGATCAGGACCGAATTACTGTTTGTGCTCGACCTCTACAGCGCTCGTAGTATCCACTGATGAACGATGTGGTGACGGCGTCAAGAACCTCACATCATCGACTGGGCTGAATGTGACGTTTTTCTTGACTTTCAGATGGACGGCATGCGCAGCTCTCGAGATTCCATGCTCAAGTGTAGTGAAGACGTTCCCATTGACCGAGCCGTCGTTGTCATTGTGAGTAGCGGAAAAGGTGGTGGCATTGGTGCTGGATCTAACGGGTACGGGCGCCTCAAGTTCATATACATGCTCGTCACCGCCAATCCCGGAAACGCCGAGCACCCTAGGTTGCGAGATAATGTGGCCATGAAAGGTGCCGTCATGAGGATTGGGATTCACAGGGGCCACGCTCTCTTTCTTGGTCGTTGCTGGAGCTCGCGACCGAGGACCCATAATGTCTCCATCTCCGACTCCCTTGACATTGGGGGCTGGTGCAGCACTCGAAAACTGAGTGTTGGCGACGTTGCCCCGCTCTTCTTCGTCCACGGCTTCCAACGGCAAGGCGTGTGCGGTCACTGCGTTATCAGATTGCAGCTCGGTCAGCGGGGATTGTCCACTGTCTAGCTCCGAAATACCAGGAGCAAATGAACTTCGTGAGCCCGTGGCCTGCTGCCGGACTTCGCGGTCATCCATAGCCGAGGACATGAAATCCTTCGATAGATGCTCATAAGGCTTCAGAACGCCATTGTCAGTCAACGCTGTGGACGATGACCCAGAGCTCCCGGACCAAAGTTGAGAGCTAGATCTGCTACCACCAGAACTGGAATCAGTCGCCGGGGAGGAAAGTGTTGCTCGGTCATCTTCAGCCGCTGGTGAGCCGGCGGACTTGTTCGTCAATTTGTCCTGAATCTTGCAAATCTCATGCGCCTCGATTTCCGGAAGTGTCTGTTCCATCCCATGTGGGCCTGCGGAGTATCTTGGGCGGCTGTCCATGACAACTCCATCCACCTTTTCATAGACAGGTCCCTCCCCTTGCGCATCTTCGTGGATATGGCCATTCTGCATGCGCGAGAAATGCATCAAGGCCGGAGAGCGGTGAGGTCCTCCGTCTTCACGAGCAAAATAGGGCTGCTTGCGCCGTCTACGTGCTTCGTCAGACAGAACCCATCTCTCGAAAGCATCCCTCACATCTTGCTCGGTACAGTGGCGCTCTTGGGCGAGGTTGCTCTTCTGAGACCGGTTAATCAGCCCGTCGTCCACTGTCTCGAGCACAGGACATCTTTGCCTCGATGCCGTATCGATAGTTCCGTGGTCTGCGTAATACGGGATCTTTGTTTCACCATTTGCACGGTGTTGGCTGTTGTCCGGGTCGCCTTCCGTGGATCCGAAGGGAAGCCCAGTCGAAAAGCTCCGCTGATAGCCCCATCGTGGACGTGAGAAGTTGGGATATTTTGCTCCTGGTCGGAGGTGATCAGGAGACGGCGCGAGGCTGCTACATTCTCCCACGGTGTTGGACATCGTTTCGACGAAGTCTTGATCGAGTCGGTGGCTTCCCAAGCTCCAGAACTCTGCCTGGAATTGGCAAAAGTGCCGCACAGGTATGGCGCTCCATAGAGAACATATTACGCCGCATTTTAGTTTGCGGACCGAAGTACGGCAGCGTCATGAAGTCGATGCTGTGGTGGCGGCGGAAGAGGTTTCCAGCGTCAAAGTGATGATGATTGATGACCAGAACATACCAGCGAGCCAGGATGAGGCCTGAAGGTTTCGGCCTTGTCAACGACGTCATGGTCGCTCTTTGTCGGAGGCACGGACGGAGAAGGAGCCTCAGGTGCGCATTACCGAATCACGACCGCAGGAACTCCTATTCCCATCGTGAGCGCTTTGTTGAACCCTGAGAATACTGCGGTATTGCTTCGCACGCGTCATGTCCTCGCAAGCCGCACTTGCGCAGGTATGTGTTATCACTATTAGCACATTAATATTATCGTTGTCTAATCGTTCGGCTCCCTACGGCTCCAACTTGCCCTCTTCAAACGCCTTGTGCTCCCGCTCAATCTCGATCCTCACCCACAGATATGACACAGCCGCCCAGATGGCGATGTATGAGAACAGGACCCCGAGTGACAGTCCAAACGCGTAGTGGAACTCCAAGGTCCAAATAACGGCCGACACGCTCCCAATATAAACACACACCCCGAGCAGCCACCACCAAGTCAGGTACCGAAACATGTTCCGGAAAGCCTTGTTGTTCTCGTATCGGTCGTTGTAGCGGACGCGAAACTCCCGGTCCTGCAGTCCGTCGACAGCAATGAAATCTTCGGCAGCGTAGTAAATGAACGGTCGCAGCTTCGTGCCTCGAGGCTGCGAGTTGATCCCAATCGGGATCTTCACGAAGGGGAAGAGCTCCGTGATGAGCATCAGCATGCCCAGAAACCCCATGATAAAGGTCGGCGAATAGAGGTAGAGATGCGGCTTGACCAAGGAGCTGCCGACAACGAAAGGGATCAGGGCCAAGATCATGGCGACGCCGTAGACCCATGATGTGGCATCCAGCTCCCACCTGCTCCTCGACAGCAGGGGCGCGCAGTCCTCGGTATGCACAAAAAGCCGATATACCCTTGCTATCAAAATCCAGAGTTCGCCGGCCCCGAATGAGATGATGGCGTAGCCGAGGATGTTTTCGTCGTATTCTGGCTTGGGGATCGGACACTGTGCTCGAGGGAGGCTGCCATGCTGCTCGCGGCACTGCCTCTTCCACTGCCGATTATGGTGATTCCACCACGTGTAGTAGATAATGCACGGCACCACGATATCGAAGATCAGAATTGCTGGCAGGCCGAGCGTGATGCCGAGATGCTGCATCGGATGGGCTTCTTTCTGCATCATTTGTGTCTCCTTTCGCTTCAACCGAGGCAGCTCCCGCAGGCCCGAGGCATTCGAGGCATAGGTCGTGGCGCGTTCCTGAAGCGCAGGCCTGGACGGTGCATTGCTCGCGTCGTTGGTGGTTTGTGGCGGCACGGCCACTGGCACGGACGTATCTTTCTCTTCGCCTGCTTCGCTGGGTACGTCGAGGGTCGTGCCACTGTCGGGCGTTTCACTGGTACTATCCCGCTGATGTCCCAGCATCTCTTTCTCGGCGTCGAGATCGAGTGCTGCATCTTCACCGTCGTGATCATCGAACCTCACACCAGCAGGCTGAGAGGGTTGTTCCCCCTCCTCCATAATGTGCCTCGGGCTGGACATGGACAAATCTGCTCTGGCTTCTCCGTCCAGCAACTTCTCCCAGTCATCGTAGAAATCTGGCGCCACACGGGCGACACGGGCTCCATATAAGAATGCATGTCCAGGACACCGGAAAGGGAGAGCGGAACCGTGCGTTGACTCAGCAAACTCCGCTATATCAGTCGTTGACGTTGCGGCAGAAATTTTGGCCATCCGCAGCGGAAGCTCGGGGCCATGGTTCAAATTGCACGGGTCTGATTTGTCGTCCTGGGCGCCTCGCGTGCGAAGCCAATGGAGCCCCTGTACAAGTAGATCCGCCGGCCGAAGGCTTCCGCACTGGACCCTCTGAGATCCTGCGCGCCGCCCCAGCGAAGTTCTCGCCCGGCCCAGCCTAATTAAATCAAGCCTGAGGTGCCGAAATCATCACCCAGATGCAGACGTCATTGCTTACCCGTTCAGGGCACTCCCGGGTCGAATCAATTACTCGTATCCTTCGCTTCGTACTCCTGGATGTGCAGCGTCTTTGCTTTCTCATTTTTGACTCAGCCGTCGTTGCGGACCAACAATGACAGTAGCTGGAGTTGACGAACTATTGCGAAAATAAATAAACTGTGTTCGTCAATGCGAATCGAGACGCACTTTCTCCATGTGCTGCTCGTAGCAATGGAAGGAACACTTAATTTCCTCAACCATGATCGATTCATTCTGAACTGCCGGCGAATACTCGGTCCGCGGGGCTTGTCTTCAACTCGTACTCGTACAGAGTCATGGTAAAGTGCACCACAACGCCGGACATCTTCCCATTCAACACCACCTGAAGGCTCGTTCGGCGTGCCGTGTATGCCAGTTCTCCCGAACTCTTGACTCCCTCTGTCTTGTGGCCTCGCACCACACTGAGCACGGCCGCCCACGATGCCGCAAGGTACAACATAAAAAGAGCAGGCATATGCATACACATATACACACACACGTAGTTATTCACCCTGCATCTAGGTACTCACAACCGGCACCGACACCGTCGTCGACGAGGACATAACCCTCTGCCGTTCCTTGAAGTTTATGACTGCGAGCGCCACAACCAGCACCTCCTCCATCACGGCATCCGTGGCCCAACAGTCGGGCATCAGCTCCAAGACCCCGCCGCGCCTTCGGCCCCAATACTCGGGCTTGAACCTCGCGATGCCCACTCCGCGCCCGTTCAGCAGCACGAGGTTCAGGTCGTCGAGCTTCCGGCGCGGCCGCCACGTCATTCTCTCCCTTCCCAGCGCGGCGGACGTGTACGAGTATTCCCGAGTCCAGACGCCCGAGTCGAGCGTAAATTGGCGGCCCCGCAGTGTCACATCGATGTGCGTCTTGAGCGCGTGATACTCGACCGTCGCGACCTCGGTGTTGTTTTCTCCCGGCGAGTAGATTCTCATTTGTGGTTTGCGGTGCCGGGCCTCGATCGTGTATAGCTCCGTGGGGATAGCGAAGTTATTTGCAGCAGTAGTGGTGGTGGTGGTAGTGACATGGATAGCAGTGTGCAGACTCCAGTAGTTGTCGTATGTGACGTGCAGGGTGCGGATCTCGCCTGGCGAGTCGGGCAGGTCGATGGCGCGTAGATCCTTGGGCTGGTGGTATTCTTGCGGTGGAATAGTGGTGAAGTTTGGGTTGTCCGGGACGTCCTCGTAAGGGGGACGAGGAGGCACGTCGCTTGAGCGGTCGTGTTCTTTGCCGATCCTGTTGAAGAAGTTCTTCATGTTGGATAATTACTTGGATGTTATGGTTCGATCGGCTGCGTTACGCGATTACGGATGGCCAGTCGTGTGTGCGGGTATACAATGGAAGTTCTTGAGAAGAAAGGGATTCCTCCGGAAGTAGCTGCTGGAGGCCGTGCATTGATATACGTTCACGGCCCTGATGGTTCGAGTGAGAACGGTGCAACTCCAGGCCAAGATCGTCGTGGACGTGTTGTTATCTTCGTGGCAGCCATCGAGTGTCCGCCTTGTTAAATGACGCAATTGCGCAGCGCAAGTCGTCGATCAGTGGACAAGAACCCCAAGCTCTGCCCGCGTGCAGGGCTGGGGAAAGGAAGCCCTAAGCTACCATAGGCACTACGCGGCGCTTGGTGGGGCCAAACGGTCGCATCGCCTTGAACTTATTGAGGCAGTGTCGTCCGCGGATTTGTCCTTCCGGCAAGACGGCAGACACGTGCGATTTCCAACAATCCCAGGGCTCTGTTTCGTGCTGGAAATAGAAATTGGTGTAGACTGGGGATATGAGAAGCCAGCGAGAACAGCCCGGCAGGTTTGTGGTTCACAACCCTGTATTCCCAGAGAAGTAATAGGGGGTGCACACGTCAAACCAGGGCTATGATAAAAGTCCGATCGAAGTCTCCTCTCTAGTCGTGCTCCGTCCTCCCGATCGCAATCGTACTAAATTCATGGTCTCTATCCCCGCATCGACCATACTAGAGCCCGTCACCAGGTGTCCAGTACTTATTCCATCTCTCATCCGTGGCCCCCGCGTCGACGTCTTTCTTGTCGTAGAACCGCAAGTCAGTGCTTAACCGGATGCGGCCACCAGGATCATCATTGGCGGCAGCGGTATGAATGGTGAACGGGAGATGGAAGACCACATCGCCGGCCTCATAGTTCGCCACGAGCCAGCGAAATTTCGACTTCTTCGACAGATGCTCGTTGTCCTGCTGAAAGACCATCGGGTCCATCGATAGGACGCCAGTGGCAGTCATGTTGCGGTTAAATGCCGAGATCTTCTCCTCGAGGGTGAACTCTTTGGCGCGGGCATAGAAGTCGTCCTCAATGGCTTTCCCCAGACCAGTGCTCTCCTCCAGATAAACCAACCCGCCGCCCTGCGGCCTGATGTCTCCGATTGGCACCCACGCTGTGAGGAAGAAGGCATCACCACCTCGGAGGAAGAGCTTGTCGTAATGAACACCGGTGCTTTGTCCGCCGGGGATGTTGTGACGAAGCATAGTCCTCTTGACCAGGACCTCCTCCTCCCATTGCATGAGATCACGGACCATCCCACGCAGCTTCGGATGGGCCACGAAGTCCAGATACGGCTGCTGCACATGGGCTTCGACAAGCCGCTGCAATTCATCGTTCCCTGTGGGCTCGCCCCCGCCGATGCCATTGTGCAGCGCTGGATCTTCGGCCGAGTTGTAAATGCCCTCAACCGGCTCGGTACCAGGCTTCAACAACCTCGCAGACTCGAATTGTCTGAAATAATGCTCACGCGTCTTGAGCACGTCGTCACGGGGCAGGAGACCCTTCACGAAGACGTACTCGTCTTCGAACAAACGGCGGCGAATCTCATCCAGTGGTGTGTCGGCGGGAGTTTCGCGAAGCCAACCAAGCATGGGCCACGGAATGAAGCCTTGGATTGCACGAACTTTCTCAGGGAGGTCCTTCGGACCGGGCGTAGTGGCTGTAGCCGCCATTGGAGCTTCCGCTGGCACAGAGATTTAGAGAGGTGACGATGAGGGAGGATGGAGGGACTAGGTATGCCATATCGATCGATGCGACGCTTTGTATCCTTTTGTACGTCAGAGATCGGACCATAAATTCAGGTGACTCGGGGCAAGGTGCTTTGAGCATGAAGTGGTTGGTCCAGATCGAAAACGCGGGGAAACCGGCTTGATACCGAAGGGCTGTCTGACTGACAAACATGCCGTGTCCCGCTCAAGGACGAACCACGCTCCCGCTATTATTGTGCGGTGCGTCTTCTACTTGTCGAGGAGAGGCAGACCCCGGCAGAGGTGGAGATTTGGAGGACAGTCCACGACACAAGCAGCTCGGGCTGTAGTAAGCGATCGGCTGGGATTTTCTGAGGTCTCCTAGTCAGACAAAATAACTTTGGTTCTTCAACGAGGTTGATTTGCTGGCCCGACGGCGCGATGCTTGAATCTAGGCGCGACTTGGCCCGCTTCTTTCTCTGTATGGAGTAGCATGCATCTTGTCGTGTTGCCTTCCTGTGAGTACCGTAACTTAGCTGGAACGTAGGATAATTGCCCCGTTGTTGAGGATCAGATGAGCGGCAGCGTGGGGCTCAGTGCAGCTTCAAAGGTCCGAAAGACGCGACCAGCAACCATTTTCATTATCTCTTACTCTCTGGATAATCCTTGAGGGTCAAGGTCCGACACTTGGCACACCTGCTTTTTCCCCGTGCCGCCCAGGCCGAGCTTGGCGTCTTCCTTTGCCTCAAAGTTACCAACTTTGGTCCGCCTTGGAGGATCCTCTATCGCTGCCTTGTGGGAGCCACCGACTCTAACACAGCCGTCTTCCTAGACTACTTGACTGGACCCCAACCATATTCCCTATATTGCCTGCCTGGAGGAAGATACCTTCAACGGGTGCAGGACAAGTTCGACTATCTGTGCCTGAAAGGCTTTTTTTTGGCAAATGGACGATACATTATGAGGTCTCTAATCTAGTAGCTACAAGATGCGTGCTCCCACCCCGAAGTCAAAATTTCAGCGTTCTAGTCCTCCCAGCTTCCAAGGTCGTATCAGTTCTCTTTCTTCAAAGCTTATCCCTGCTCCTATCACCCCGACGATCACTATCACTCAACACGTCTACCTCGTTGTTACACCGGACGGCTTGCGCCCTGATTGACATGTTGTGGATGATGTGCACATGTTCATTACTCACCAGCTCTTGGTGGCATCCGATCAGAGACGCGCGGCGCCCTTCTCAAGATTGTCCACACAAGTGCATCCTTTGGATATGGACAACAAGCCATTGTCAGGCCGACGGAAGATGGCCGATTGAACGGCAGGACCTTCCAGCAGAAATCTTTCCATTACACCAGCGTGACGAAATTGGTTGTCTGCCAAAGGCAGACGGAGGAGGGGACCACGGTAGGCACGCCTGCAAGTTTGACAGGACTCGGATTGGCTGGTATTGTTTTCTCAGCGTGAAGGGGCAGAGGTCGGGCGAAACTGGTCGAGCGCCGTCCTCGAGCCTCAGACTGTCGGGTATGACGAGAGTTCACGCGACCTGAAAGACAGGCCAGTATGCATTTAACTCCCCAGGAAGAAGCAACAAACCTGCCAGGAGCTGACGTGTGACTGTGCCGCTATTATAGCCACTCACCTCCCTCTCATCATCGCACCCGCCTCGCTCACCTTCGCACTCACTCTTCATCCTGAGCCTGCTCGACCATATGCAGCGCCATCGAGGACCTGAAATCGGCGGGGCGCCAAACCCTTCCCTCTTTAACGCCCTTTTAAATTCCCACCACTTCCAGGTCCCCTCGTTCAGTCATGCCCTCCCCCTACCAATAAAGTTCAAAATCCACCTCCCTGCCCCGCCGGACTGCGAGGTTCTCTCCTCATCCGGGAAGAGAATCCCCGGGGAAGGAAGACAGGGAAGAAGGGAATGAAGAGTAGGAAGATCAGGACAGGAAGAGATGAATATGAGGGTCACAGGTCCCGACGAATGGTCGTGGTAGGTGGTAACTGTTGCCGCTTGTATCCTCTTCACGGCAACAGTGGTAACAGTCATGGTTGAATAACCCCTACGCTCTTTCCTGTGGAAGTTCATCAAGTGGCAGATGAATAGGGGGTCTCAGCAATCAACCAACTCTCGGAAGAGAAGTTTGACTATGCGACGAGTACATCCTGGGACATGAATGACTTCTCCAACTCATCGCAACTGTTCGTCGTGCTCTCAATACCAGGAAGTTTTGGGGGACGATTACTCACATCCACTCTCGAAAACATGGAAGCCTTATTGTTGGAGAATGATAAATCCTTGCCCGTCCCCAAGGAAGCAAGCAGCTTTACAACTGATTCCGTCCAGCTTATGGCAGCAGAGTGTTCTAGGCGAGCGAAACATCGATCCCACAGTCGCAACAGCATGTGGGAGACGCAATCGCTTGCGGGAAATTGGTATTGCTGCCTTACATGTGGCTCGAGCTGTTCAGATTCGACTCCGCTTGCTGTGAGCTAACGCTAAGTGACAGATCCTATGAGGCCTGTTGGGCCTCGAAGGGCTTTCGGTCCCGGAGCTTACCTTAGTCAATCTTCTCGGTTACAATCCACCAATTCTGGAAGCGAATGCTGGCTCCTAATGAAGATAACTCGGTGCTGCAAAGACGTGACCGTACGAGCGAAGGATCCAGCTGCGGCTGAGGGTTTTCCTCTTTCAGCCACATGCATTAATTGTTGGGTTGAGAGCAAAGTCCAGCATGCTGCCAAGCTCACAAGACGCACGTCCACGGCGCTGCTACAGTGGCTTGCGCAGCCTGCAAAGCCCAAGGGCTGATTGCCTCGACATCGAAGTGGAATGGGCGACACGATACAAGCCTGGTTCACAGCAGTGGGAACAACCGGATATCCAGGTGGTATGAGTGGATGATATGAATTGGCTACGAGTGGGTGTAACTATGCCGTCTGACAACGAGAGTTTACATACTACCATTCCCGAGCCAGCTCTCCTGGTCTGAGACCGGATCACGATAGATCGCGAGAACACTCCACATGACTTCCATCAGCCCTGCCAGCGAGGCTTCTACTCTCGGCTTGCCTTCCTCTTTCACATGTTTCTCATGCCTGTGTCAACGCCGACTCATAACAAACTGATTCCTCAGTAGCTCATGATAGGGCGACGTGCCCATGCCTCCTCACCTTTGGTGACCCAAGCGACCCACAACCTGGACTGGCTGCCCTTATCCTTGCCTCTGTAGTAGACTTTCAGCTGTTCCTTCGTGACTGCCACGGTGATGACCGAGCCAGGAGCTGCTTCGAGTTCCTGGGCGGTCAAAGCGCCCTTGAACCATTTCTGTTGCCCATTCCAGCCCAGTTCAACCAGACTGTTGCTTTCGTCGAGATAGTAGACACGAGTCTGCACCAGATCTGTGAGCACACATCTGCAGCGAGCAGGTTAGACACACTGACCTGCGGACTGCCTGAGTTGTCAATGTACTCGGCAACACCCAGTTGCGAATTCCCGCGCTTTGGCGGGGGGAGCCCGTCAATACCTGAAAGGTCCAACGTGACAGGTTCGTAAGGAGGGTTTTTCTTCAAATCTTCGAGCTGATCCTCCCTTGGACCCTCGATGATCTTGATTTGAGCGTCAGTGCTGATGTAATATAGCCACCATTGCTTCCTGGCACCATCGAAGACCGCAACCAGGTCTGAGGGGATAGTGGGCTGTGCGTCAGACATGTTGGCAGTGGTTTATCTTGTCTTTAACTTAGTCTTGAGGGCTGAGAAGTTAGAAATAGATGGGTTGTGTGTCAGAAGAGACCTGATATCTCAAGGCGATGCCAGAGACTTTTATATCTCAACTGGCATCCATCTAGGCCCTTACCCTCCAGCAGATGCTACTGTCAGGATTTGACAAAAATGCACTCAGCTAGCCATCGCAACATGAGGATACGGACTGGACTTTGCAGCAATGGCCAGGTCCAATGAATCAACTCACAATGATTGCACCTTGCTGTTCTTCGGCTAGCGACCCCAGGAAGCATCTCTACTTAGGTTCTTGTATGCAGAGGTTTGAAGTTTGAGCGAGAATGCAACTATGCACATTTAGTTTTGTGCGTCTGCCCGTGGGTGCGTACACGATGGTTTTCAGCTGTTCAAAAGGAAGCCACAGAGTATCGAGGATGATTCTAAACCTAAACAGGGATGTCGTCACCTCCGTGAGTCGTGTCCTTGACAGCAATAGGTGTGATGAAAGGTGACATCTTGCCTATATAATATGCCTGTTCGATACAGTCCGTGGTGCAGCTGAGCCTACTGTAGTGCCAAGGGCCTAGACACATGCACGATAGAACATCCTTTACCACACTCAGCACATGCGGGGTCAACATGGGCTTTTGTGTTTCTCATGTCTGCTCCTCCCTCAGTTACGACCCAGCAGAGCTGAGCTGGAGAATAGCTACGACAGGCGGGTGTTTGATAGGCGCTGACGAGGGCCAGATCTGTCAAGTCCACTCTCGATATCCGCTCCAACAGGGACTCAGAAATACAACAGATCATGGTGGATGAGAAGGAGCAGCTCACATTGAGGGTAAGCTGAATTTGTGACAGGCTACCTGAGTGAAACGAGAAGAGGGCAGTTCAATTGGCAGACTACTAGTATAGTAGGTGCAGAGCCAGTGTTCAATACCGGTCAGGAAAACTTGGGAGAGAGCTTCTTGGTCGATCGCTCCTAGCCCGTTATCATTTCAGTGGTGCGAGAAAAAGAGAGTCTCCACCGCTACCAAAATTTACATGCTGTAACAGGTAGGCGCAAGCAAGAGCCGTACCACACACGCAAGAATGTCAAATCGAAATGCGCATGGACCTGGAAGTGCGAAGCCGTTGCCGAAAATTCATCCGCAAGCGTCAGTGGCCGGGCTGTCGCTGGCAGGTGTCCCTCACGACAAACTCAGATGAAAAAAAGGTTAATGATACTAGTAGTCATGGCTGAAGAGCTGAGCTGCTTAGAACCACTGTTCCATATCCACAAGGTCAAAGACAGCTATGATAATGAAGGAGCAACATGAATCTAGTGAGATGTCAGTGTATGAATATTCCCTCTATCAAGAAATTGCCATCACAAGCTGCCATTGCGTGAACCCCACGAACCATTCTACTCGTCTTCATGAACTCCAGACCCAAGTCTTTCAGTTTTGGACGCCGACTCCTTCCCTTAGTGACAAAATCCTATCGCTACCTACACGAACCGTACTGACAAACCATATGTTTCCCATTGCCATTAGTTGCCACCAGATTCAGGGAAATTCAAGCTCCCAAGAACGCACTCCTCTCCTGCTTTCATAGTTCGATCGAGTCCGGATCACGTCGTCAATCGTCGCGGTAGCGAACATGGCATTTGATCGCGCTCGACTCTCCTTGCATGGTCGATTTGATGATCTGGGAAAGACAATGAGAGAAAACCACATTGTCGACCTGGCTGTACTCATTCTAGGTATTTGCGTTCATGACCGCTAAACACCGGGCCTCGTGGTTGGCACAGGTACAATCTGGACTTTGAAGTCGTTCGACCTCCTGGAACACTGTATCCTTGATCTTCAGTAGTACGTACAACGAGCATCTCTAGATTGATCATGTTCATTATCAACAACCACGGCCACACGGTGCCCGACAATTGATGTTGTCAACATTTCTCGAACGGACGTACCGTACACTACACTTGATACACTAAACTTGATGACTCTAGCACAGGATTGACCCCATGGTGGGGATCAATCTGACATGTGCAGCTGCTCGGATGTTGACTCGCCATGCTTCAATCCTTGTACAAACTGGAAAAATAAACGGTGCCACTGAGCGAGTCCTTTTCCTCTCACGGGGAGTTCTCTATTTATGAGAAGATGTTTCCGGAAGGTTGCAACCTCCCACTGCAAGTCCTCTTTCTAACCGCCTTTCAACCGGTCCAGTGCGGCTGCGAGGGTAAAGGCCTACTAAGGATGGTTACTGTCTTGCTATAGGTGATAGCACAGAGAATGGACCGATGGCCAAGGGCTGCCTTCTTAATTACTTACTTCTTGGTGTCGACAATAATGCCCGCGGCATTCACGAAAACCTCATGCCCATGATTGCTCGTGATAACTATCGGCGGGACGGTCTGCAGAGTACTTACTAGCATACTGTCTACTATCCGTTTTGTCACATCCTCCGCCCGATAAAGTCGTACAGGGGACTGCCACGGTAAGTGCATCCGACCGAAGAGTAGGAAATAATGTGACCGTAGCACGAAATCCGCCTAATTGGGTTAGCGTAGATTTTATCAAGGAATCATGTCAGTCTCGTAGGGCTCTCAGCCATGTGCCAAACACTTGAATTACATCCTTAGTATGTATTGAATGAAGCCTAAGTGGGAGGTCAATGAATGAGGTACGATGCCACATCCGCCGCGATACTAGCCGACTACTGTGGCACTTCTGTACCTACAGTGGTATAGTACTATACCAGCCTCTAGGGAATACGATAGCTTGATTCAAGGCTACTAAGTACTGTGAACCTTCTTCCAGCTAAGTATCAGCCCAGGCTGAACCACTATATGCTGTAGAATCAGGACCGAGCTATAACTGACTCTTGTGCTTAATTCACCTTCAATCGACTACATTAATGCAGCTTGACCCGGGCTGGAGCCGAGACAGCCTGCATCAACCTGGACCAGCCCGGTTTGAGCCCTACTTACCTAAGGAGGGTTATATAGCAAAGCGCAGTATGTCCAGGTACAGTACATATAGTACGTACATTGTACTTCTGGGTAAGTACTTCTTGGATAAAGTATCTGAGATGTAAGAAGTACTTACATATATGCTAAATCTATGTATGCCTCAGCCTCATCGAATGCCGCAGCCTTTAACAGGCGAACTGAATTGCTTGATGAGGAACAGACTTGGCGAAAGCCCGAGTCGGCCCGAATTGATCGCTTATGTGATTTGGTCCGGGCCGATGTGCTTCCGTCAGGGACTCGAGAGACGTCGTTGCGGTGTGCGACGCGACTACATCGTGTACAGTGTTCAATACGGCAAGCTCACCTCCTAGTACGGGACAGGAGTACTTTGCATACTAGTACATAGTAGCAAGATGGATTGGAGTCTCCCAGTGATCGTTGGTTTGGCTCCCGAGAGTCAAGGGTCTCACAGAGGATCAATGAATCTGATTCCTGGATGTTGGAATGCCGCCTCATTCGTTGGTTCCTTACTATGAGCGTCGGGTCCGATATGTCTGATGACTGAAGGATTGCTCGGTTTTAACATCGACATGTTGGAAAAGAAATGCATAACATCTTGCACACATTTATTGTATTCAAAGTACAGCACATACTTGGCAAATCAGATCAGACCGCACATCGTCTGGCCCGACTTTTCGCTCCTCGTCGGATCCACTCGGACCTCCGGTGGACTCTCCCTTGGCTCTCCACAGTTTCGACCCCAACTCCCCAAATTTGACCGAGGTTATCAGCTCGGAAGCCAAATCTCCTGCGGCCTTTGCGATGGTTGGCCACCAAAGGATAAAGTATCTTCGTGCCCTTGAGCAGCTGGCAAGATTCGAGTCGCTCGGCTTTATGCACAACGCCGGCCTGGCCGTTGATAACCAACTCGAACAAGCAAGCACCGGGCCACTGCTACTGTATTAAACACCCGTCGGCCACCAGCGTCGATTAGCAGGATCAAAAATTCCGGACCCGTCTTCCACCTGTGTGGCTACAGGAAAACGCTGTGAAGATGCCGTACAGCTCTCCCTTCCCACCGTTGGACATCCCAAAATGCAACATTCTCTCCTATTTGTTCCCTGCTGGGAAGACACCGTCCAACAAACCGCTATGGATCGATGCAGCCGACCCCTCGCACAGCCTCTCGCCTGCCCAGATGCTGGCCTGGGTGAAGAGATTCGCGGTCGGCCTCGATCGACTCGGCGTCAAGCAACAGGAGGCCGTCATGGTGTTCACGCCAAATCACCTGTATGTTCCGATGGCCTATCTCGCGGCTGCGGGGTCCAAGCGCTTCTTCACGGGCGCAAATCCCATTTATACGGTCAATGAGGTCGCCCATCAGATGAAGGCAATAGAGGCGGCCGTCGTACTCATCCATCCGACTCTGCTCGAGACAGGCGCCGCGGCCGCAAAACAAGCCAATATCCCGGTCGACCGGCTTTTCATCTTTTCAGACTCCGAGCACCCGACCACGAATGGCATCAGAGACTGGCGATCCATTGTAGCTTCGGAGTCGGAAGCCGAGTCCTGGCAATGGGACCCGCTCGAGGGTGACGCTGCTCTGAAAACCGTGGCTGCCATTAATTTCTCGAGCGGAACCACGGGTCTGCCAAAGGGCGTGTGCATCACTCATCGCAATCTGATCGCCAACTCTGCGCAGACAATCTTCAACAAATACGAGGACACCGAGTACTCGGAGCAAAACCCCGGTCCAGAGAGGTGGCTGGCCTTTTTGCCTCTCTATCACGCATATTCCCAGTTGTGGACCATCAATATCGCGTGTCGCCTTCAAGTCCCCGTCTACGTCATGGCAAAGTTCGTCTACGAGGACTTCCTCAAGTACATCCAGAAATACAGGATCACGACTCTGCAACTGGTTCCGCCGGTGCTTATCATGTTGGCGAAACGGCCTGAGACGGCCAAGTACGACATCAGCAGCCTCAAGCAGATCCTCTGTGGGGCAGCGCCGCTGAAGAGCGATCTGCAAAACGAGATCATGGAGCGGTTCAACGTGACGATCGTCCAAGGCTGGGGCATGACCGAGACCACTTGTGCAGGTATCATGATGCCGGGGATGACCAAGGATCTGACCGGGTCGATCGGGTACCTCCTGCCCAACACCGAAGCCAAGATGATCGACGAAGAGGGTAAAGAAGTGACTGCCGAAAACGAGCCCGGGGAGCTCTGGCTCAGGGGACCACAGATGCTCCTCGAGTACTGGAGGAACAAGGAAGCCACCAAGGAGAGCAAGACGGAGGACGGGTGGTTCAAGACGGGCGACGTGGCCGTGCGGAAGGGTTCCAAGTGGTGGATCGTCGACCGGAAGAAGGAGCTCATCAAGGTCAACGGCCTGCAGGTGGCGCCCGCCGAGCTGGAGGCCGTGCTGCTTGAACACGACGATGTCGCCGACGCCGCTGCCGTGGGCATCACCCTCCACGGCGAGGAGTTGCCCCGGGCGTATGTCGTCCTCCAGGAGCGAGCCAAGGGTAAGACAACCGAAAAGGACATCCAGGATTTCATCGCAGGCAAGGTGGCCAAGCATAAACGGCTAGCCGGCGGGGTCAAATTCATCGACGAGGTGCCCAAGCTGGCCAGCGGCAAGATCGTGCGCAAATTGATGAAGGAGTGGGCCAAACGAGACGCCCAAGAGATGGAAGGCACAGTGAAGGCCAGACTATGAGGCGTGAGCCAGCGACGTCCACACAGTCCAAATGTAATCACTTGGTCCTGATATCGGAGACCACGCCACGCACCACACCTTGTTATCCGCAAGCTGCGCCAGACGCCTGCAGTACATTCCCGGTTGAATCTGCTGCGGCACGTTTGTGGGAGATCCTCGTCCATATTTCGGCAACAAGAACTTGACAGAGGCTCCATGTCTAGCAGAAGACACGACGGCGGCAGATAAAATCCCGCGATTCAACACCCCGACCTTCTTTATTTGGAAGAATCCCATATCCATATATAGATAGATTCTGTCCGAACCGGCAGCGTCGGATATCTTGCGTGCCAGCCTGAACACTCACCGAGGACCAGGGATAGACAGCCAGAAAGATAGACACAGTCCAGCTATCAAACTGTGAATTTCGATATGACTTTATCGGTGGACGTGGCCCATCCAACAGACCGGTCTATCCTCCGTATAGCACAAAACAAAACCGGGCTCTCATCTAATTTGCATCCCCGATCTAGGTAGATGTATATTTTATACCCCGAACTCTGCTTTACCCATTACCATTTTCGTTCAAGAAAGGGAGCCAGGCGGCTTTAATCTGGCACGTGATTGAGCATTGAGGAGGCATGGCCGAGCAGGGGGAGCCACGGCAGAGTATAGGGAGCGCGCCGGAGCCCTGGAGAGCCATAATGAGCGCTGGCCCTGACAATTCGTTGCAAGTCCCGAAACCCGATACTGGTAGAACTGATCACGTCCCAGGAGCCCCTGATATGAATGGACTACGGCCCTGAAAAGTCCAAGTCCCATTCTTGCATGAGGTCCGAACTAAGGTTCAGAGCTCCGGACCACTGCCACTGGTTCGCACCAGTCGCCTTGCCGGGTGGTTGGGTATAGTCATTGGCCCAATCGACGTTTGGCAGCGCGACCACATTCCCCAGTGTCATGGTCAATGTGTCGAAATTCAGAGGCTCGCCAATGTCATTGACGTCGTCCGGCACAATGCTCTGGTCGAGTGCTCGCTCGACGGGCCCAGCTCCCTGCGGAGCAGAGAACAGGGAAGAAGGGTCAACCGTGTTTCCACACCCGCCCAGACAGCGGGGCCCCTTCTTCCCTGGCGCGAGGGTGATTTCGCCAAAGCAGGGAATCGTGATCTTGCACCGTCGCCCTCGATCGAAGCCATACGGACACGGCCCGTCGTGGTACTTTGCGCGCAGCAGCATCGCCAGGACAGTGACGGCCTGCTTTGCGACGGAATTGCGCGCGTCTTTGGCCGCCTCGCGCAGAATGTTGGTCGTTTCCGCCACGGAATTCCAGTCTGACTCGTTCTGCTTGAGGGTGTAGGACGACAAGCAGGCGTCATCCTGACCCAGCAGGTGCAGGGTCATCAGCGTCGACATCATGAACGCCTGGAAGTCGACCGTCCTGCACATGTACGGATCGAGGCCGAGCTCGACCCGCAGAAGGCGGTAGGCGACGAGCGCCCGACGCGAGGACTCGACCGTGGTGTCGTACGAGAACTGTGTCATGCCTTTACTGGAGAATTTCAGCATGAAGGGCAGATGCAGCAGCGCGCGGATGAAGTGGCGCAAGAACTGGGCCTCGATGCGCTGCAAGTTCTCTTCGCGCGTGTACTGGGCGAGAGGGGCCGGAGTCCACCATTGCACGTCCATGTTGTTGAACAGATCTTCGAGCTCTTGGTCGATTTGCAGCGTCGGGAGAAGGGTGTCGTTGCTCAACTTCTGGTTCCGGTCGATGATTCGACCGATGATGGAGCAGATGGTGACGTAGAACTTGGTCGTGTTTTGCTTGTGTTGGTCGGGAACTTCAGTGCCAGGTCCTCGGAGGTACGAGTCTGCAATGCCATACGGCAGACCGAGAACCATGCTGATATATCGATCTCGATAGCACACTGAATGCCATGTCCTCAATGTCCGGGAACTCTGATCGTGTGGCGTGCTAGTCGTCTGGGCAGTAGTAGAGACATGGTGCAGGCCCACGCTGATCGAGTATTCCAGTGCCCTCCTCGACAAGTTCCAGGCTTTCCGAAGCTTGCCCAGGTTGCAGTAATATCTCGACAGCAAGATCATGCATTCAATCCCTGGAAGTGTTGTTGCAACCTCGTCGTTGAATACCACCGCTTTCTCAATGGCAGGCAGGAAATCGGATTCTAGCCCGGCAATGGCGGTGGGATCATGAAACGTCGAATCATGGAGCCGATCTCGAGATAGTCTTTCCGCACTGATCAATGTCCACAGCAGAACTTTGGCGGTCTCGGCTGGATTGGGCAGACTCAGCTTGTGAGACAGTTCCGATCGCAGATCTACAATGTCTGTGTGATCGAACAGCTCGGGAAACCTGTGTGGTGCGAGCTTCCACCAGTCGTTACTCAGTTCGACAAGAATGTTGAGATCCGGCTCTGGTGGCAGAAGTGTCAGCAGTTCGAATCTTGTAGGATCAAATCTCGACATTTCTGTCCCTGTTCCTAATGTGGGCATATCAGGCACGGAGGGGTTTTCTGTCCGTCCAATTTGTACGAGGATCTTATTGTTGAACAGATTGAGCACAGGGCTTTGTTCGGTGGCTTCCCAGGACTTGGAATGTGTTGTTGCTGGCTCGATTGATCCTAATCGTATCCCATCAGTCTATGCTCCGTGACGTGGTATACACATTCTCACACGCATACCTAGAAGAGCCGGTTCCGAAATCGCAGCCTGAATCTTCTGTTGAGGTGGCTCATTGCGAGGCTCAGTTGTGGCCAGAGCATGCTCATGTTTCCCGTTTTCAAGATATGCCTCTACAAAATCCTCCAGCCGGGCGACTCGTTCCCGAAGACTGTAGACGGCTGGCCTCGACTCACTGTTATCGGTGTTTGACTTGGACCCCGAGTGGGCAATACGAGGTCCTGTGACTGGCACTTTGTTTTGCTCAATGCAGTCAGTGCCACGAGCGCAACATTCCTTACACCTCGAGCTGCTCCCTTCGGCATATGTACATTTCAGTTTGCGACGTCGACCTAGTGCAGCTTGAGATTAGCCTTAACCCAGAAAAGTCTCGGAGAGTTGCACGCAGGGGGGGCAGTTAAGCTTTTACATTCATAGCAGCTTTTGGTGCCCTTGCGCAGGCTAAGAAGAGAACTCGCACGTCGATAATCTGGGACAGCACCAGACTTTGCCATTGCCACAACCAAATCTTCACTACCTATGGCTGGAGCTTTGAAGATTGGGAAAAAGGGAGATGTGATGAGACTTTCCGAGATCTTGTCCGGGCGAGGTGGGTTGGTCTTATTCAGCCTCGCCGTCCCTGAATACACCCAGAGCGCGGAAGGGGGATCCACCAGAGTTCCGTGGGTTTCGTCCGGACTTGATGGTGATGCATGTAATCAGCCACATCTAGGCTCAACGATTACTGATCAGGGCTGGCAAGTACAGTAGTATTTCGCATGAGGTGCCAAGCTGCTACTGTCCACCTACTGTACCTAATAGAGACTTCTTCTGTTACTCTGATTCAAACACACCACCCGGAGGCGCGCGATGCTCTTAGGCACCCCTATTGTGTACTTTCAACTAGCTGTACCAGCTCTATGGGTGCCTACTATAAGTGATAGAATACTGATTGTCTAGATGTTAGTCAATATAATAGATCACTCGAGTGGGTATCTCTTGGCACCTCCGCGAAGTACTCGCTGCCATCGGGAATATGTAACTCACAGAGCTCGAAATTTACATCAGACCCGATGGAAAAGGCGCTCGGTGTATTTTATGGCTTAGATGTTTAATTCCGCGTGGGCAAACTCTTTGCAAAATGCTCCCAGCTGCGACACAACGCGTTGCGTTATTGTAAAGAAAGACATCTCGTTCTATTGCTCTAGTCCATGCATTCATGTCACTTTCTTCTATTGCTCGATCTCCAACAGCCGTGTAGCGGTATCGACCACAGTGTCTTCGAATGGTCTGTAGATGTTGTCCCCGAACAACGCCTTCGCCTCCGAGTCATCCACTCGAAGTGGATGTTCGAGATCCTGCTCTTTGTTGGCCACAATTCTGACCGCCAGCACGGATTTGAACCGGTCTTTCAGCTGAGGAAAGCGTCTGTTCAAGATCTCCAGGGCTGTATGTGCAAAGAATGGCTCCGGGCTTGTCAGGAGGAGACGACTGCTTTTGCCACCGCTCTCCACAACAGATCTCACATGCAATTTAGCGAGGTCGCGAACGTCGATGTATCCGTTGTACAATGTCTGAGTAGCATCGGCGGGTGGGTTAGGTCGGAGGAACGCGTTGTAGAAAAGGTCGGACGACATGTTGGTGTGGCCTTTGGCAATGGCATCCTTACCGACGTATTGCACTGGAGGTCCGAGAATCACAGGGCTAAAGCCCAAATCAGTTCAGTGACCAGAGAAAGGGAGAGAAGAGAAGGGTGTCTTCCAACTCACACTGAAAGTACTGTCACTGCGAACGAGGGCTTCTCTTTCTCGACAAAATC
Organism: Phialophora chinensis; assembly: GCA_016109575.1. Lineage (NCBI taxonomy): Eukaryota > Fungi > Ascomycota > Eurotiomycetes > Chaetothyriales > Herpotrichiellaceae > Phialophora > Phialophora chinensis. The sequence goes on along the minus strand of JADWPU010000003.1, from coordinate 1,845,348 downwards.
CCACAGGGCCTTCTCCGCCAGAGTCTTGCAGGTCACGTAGCTCACTGCCGGATGCTGCATCTGTACGGCGACCTTGGTATCAACCGGGTTCCAGTCCGTGCTCTTCAACACTCTGCCGTCATAAGGTCCCATCACATCGTAAACGGTAACCATGCTGCCAGTGAAGGTGAGGTGCTTGAGGGACTTGGCATATTTATGGGCTGCTCGGAACAGTTCGAGATTGCTGCTTTAATGTCAGGACACATTGTTTCAGACACCATCTGAAAGCATCTTACCCCTGGACGGCAGGCTCCAGGAAGTCTTTATCAAAGTCAGTCCCTGCACCATCGGGAACAGGTGATGCTGTATGTATGATGTAGTCAAACTGTGTCTCCTTCAAGATCTTGTCGTAGGCGCCAGGGCTGGACATGTTTGGTACCGCGACTAGGTGCACTTTGTTTTGGAAGTCTGGATGAGCCGCGAAGACACCGGTGGCTTTTGCTTCGGAGCGAACGGTTCCCACTACCTTGAAAGAGTTCTATCGCATGTCAGACTGAACAACACTGATGGTCGGGAACTAGGAAGCATTCTCACATCCACGAGCTCTTTGAGGACGTGTGTTGCCAGAAAGCCGTTGGCGCCCGTGAGCAGAACTGTAGGCATTTTGAGACGTAATGTGAGTATACGAGTCTATAAAGATATGGAAGTTGACTCTGAGGAGGACGCTGTAGTTCAGCTGCTCCCATATATATATTCCCATCGCCGCTGCGGTTGAAGTTGTCTCGTCACCGGAACGAACCACACGAGACATGCCTGGTAGTCGATTTCCAAACGATGGACGAAAATTCGGCATACTTTGCTAATACTATATCCATTCTTCTTGGAAAAGCAGATGATATTACCAATATCGGTTGATTTCTTGTACAAATCCTCTGCACACTCGATTAGTGAACGTAATTCGTCCTTCAAACTCCACCGTCCAGCCTTTTGACCCCTTGCTCTGTGTGTAGTTGAGACTACTACCTTGAAGGAGTATCGCATCTGTCATTTGTATTTCATTGCATTCTCTCATCTCCTACCGGCAATTGTGATAAGATGAAACCGAGTCACTGATGACACGAAATCCTCCCGGACAAACATTATTTCTTTCGAACTCGCTTATCCAAATTACCGGCCGAGACAGATTGTTTTCATCCTGGCAGCTTTGCTTTCATCCTGGCAGCTTTGCTATTGCAAAGCAAATTTCGGAGACATGGCGGATCAAACTCTCAAGGCTCCTCTGACAAAGGTACTAAAGCTCACGTAAACGAAGTATACTCACACTCTCTCTGGCCGTTTGCCAGTCTCTCACTAGACCTGCTCCATACATAAGTCATTCGTTGAATTCCTCCGAACCCGGACAATGCATTTCCCTAGCGCTCTCGGCCATGTTATTCCGTCAGTCCTCGCTTGGACCAACATTGCGGGAGCTCTCACCAATTTCGACGATTGGGCACACCAGCGAGTTGCTTTGGAAGACGTGAGCATCCACTTCCGCTACGCCGGGTCCGGACCGCCAGTGGTGCTGGTCCACGGAAACCCTCAATTCAGCCTGACCTGGCGGATGGTCGGGCCTATCCTGGCCGACAACTACACGGTGATTGCGCTCGACAACCGTGGCGCCGGAGACTCTTCGATCCCTTCGGACGGCAACTACTCGGTCATGGCCTCCGCGGGCGATGTGAAGGCAGTCCTCGATTTTCTCAACGTCACCTCCGCCTTCGTGGTAGGCCATGACTTCGGGTCAGGCATCTCCACCGCACTGTCTGTCTCGTATCCGTCCCTCGTTAAACTGCTCGTTGTCTCGGAGTACGCGCCGCCTGGGCACGGGTACGAAGCTGCACGCACCCCCGGCTCATATTGGGACTTGTACGCCAATTGGCAGCTAGCGTTCTTTTCCATTACAGACGCTGCCGAGTTCTTTATTTCCGGAAGAGAGAAGCAGATGCTGGAGTGGTTCTTCTACCACGGCAGCTACTCGGGCCCCACGATTTTCAGCGAGGATGTCATCAACAGGTACGCCAGCTCGATTTCCAAGCCCGGATTCCTGAGAGCAATGCTGGGAGCATACGATATCAAGGCCAACGGCGCCGCGAACAGCTTTTTCGCGGGCACAATCGGACAGAATCCATTGCAGACACCAACCTTGGCCATGGGCGGCGAGGCAAGCCTAGGACCATTTGCGCGGGCTCTGTGGGGAAATATCACGGGCAATCTCGAGACGGATGTTATTCCCAAGGCCGGTCATTGGATAGGTACGTATCCTGAGCTCTCTATCAACCATGGCTGACATTTTTCGCTTCTAGCCGATGAGAATCCAGCCTGGGTGGCTGCGCGCATCCTACAGTTCCTTGACGAGGAGCAAGATCCGCCACCGTCTGTGGACCTCTCGTACCTAACGGACAAAGTCACCTTGACCGTGGGCTATTTTGGAACCCTGGGAAACGCTGCCCTGGCAGGTTCTTAGGTGCTGGGCCAACAGAGTACTACAAGAATAGAACAAAAGCAGGGAACGCTTTTAACAATCCGAATGACGTCTAAGCCTCGAGACCATCAGGAATTTTTTGCCAACCAGAAGCCCTTTCTCTCACACACACACACACACACACAGATCATCCCTGGAAACTGAGGCGCGAGTATCTACGTCACAGACGCCGGAGGGTTTGCGTTGGTCATAATATCAAGTGCATGAAATGTGTAGAGGAGAATTCACGTCCCAGTTGCCTATGTAGCTCCCAGGTCTGCTCACGTCGTCTGTATCTCCGAATCCCCGATCTTCCACGAATCAGTAGGCAATGCCTGCAGTGCTGTCAGCTGGCATCCTCACACTCATTTCAGAGAGACTGTAGACGTTTACCTCCATCCACAATCATGGCTTGCCCGGTGATGTTTCGCGAACCCGGGCCGGCCAGGAAGCTCACTAGATCGGCGATATCGTTGGGGACCTGTCGAGGGTCAGCGGACCATTAATGAATGTGTGGTCTAGGCATCGGACGTGCCGAAGGTCTCTTCAACCCGCATCGAGCTTCGACGGATCTTTTAAACGCTTCACCCTTGGCCAGCCCTTGTTCCTTGGCCAAAGCTTCGTCGATCTGCTCCCACATCTATCGTTCTCCATGTCAGATGCTTGCCATCCCGTGTGGCGCAGGCCAATTGGGCACTCACCGGAGTATCAACGGGGCCCGGACAATACGCTTCAAATGGAAATGTCAGTGAAGGTGACGTTGCTGAATTTAAGACGTGTTTTCCCTACCATTGACCTATAATGGTAGGAGCGTTCAGTCGCATCCGCTCAACGTCGTTGCGGGGAGGTTCTTACATTGATGTTATGTTCTGCCAAGTCGTACGCCATGCTCTGAGTCAATCCGCGAACGGCCCACTTGCTGGCTGCATATGGCGTTGACCCGTGTGACTGTTGATTTGGAAAGAGGAAGTACGTCAGCGACAGCGGGGCGAGGGGATGAGTCCGCCGAAGTGCAAGCACGCGGCCGTTGACGTACCGGTCGGTACGCTGCCAGAGAAGAGGCTCCGATGATGCGTCCTCCCTTACCCTGTGCGATCATCTGGCGGGCTTGACTTGGCCATTAGGATCGACAGTGCGGGAGGACCGGACACGACTTACCTGCCTCGCGGTAGCAGATGAAAGTTCCCATCACGTTGACCTAGGTGCATCAGCGTTGCGAGTGGCAAGGATCCTCTTGGAGATTCCAGGAATCTCGCTTACGTTAAGAATGAGACTGAATTCGTCCAAGGTGGTGTCCATCATCGACTTGGGGATGATGATGCCGGCATTGGCTACCATGACCTGAATAGAATGGAGACTGAGTAGTTGATCGTGGGGACTTTTTGTGGAAGAGAGATGAACCCACTGTGAGATCTCCCAGGGCCTCGACCGTCTTGGTCACCATGTCTCGGACTTGGCTTTCGTTGGTGATGTCGGCGGCGAAGCAAAGACATTTTCGACCTGTATCAAGGCTATGTCAAACACAGCAGAAGATAGCGTGTCCAGAGCCAGATAAATGGCTGTGCCTCATCCTCAGCGATTAATGTTACCCACCTTTCTGCTCGACCTCTGCCTTGACCTGTTGAAGTAGCAGGGCTTGTTTGTCGAGGTCATTGACCTGCTACAAAGTCAGAGTGTATCCATTTAAGATGTCCCCCCGAACAGAGAGAGGAACAGACGGCAACATCCATGCCATCTTCGGCGAGTCTGAGAGCGATGGCCTTCCCAATCCCCCTTGAAGCTCCAGTGACGATAGCAACGGGCATGGTTACCAAGGTATAGGATGATCTGGTGAGTCAGCATTGGACGAAATGGCCACAGGAAGAGGGGGTACCGGTGCAGGGGTAATCGTGCCTAATTCTTCCCACAACAGACCAGGTTGTTTCAGTCCCAACGAGAGTCACGAGTGTCCTAATGTGTGAACCATTGAGGTCTGGCTTCTATCTCGAGATTTACATTCGCTTTGTGGTGTTGCATTCAGCCGCGGGCCAATCCATCAACTGAAACCTCGGAACGGGGAAAGGTGCATGATGGAGTGGAGTGTCAGATATCCGATCAACCGGTGTACCGATGTGCCACGGAACTGCGTGGATCTATTTACTATAGGTGCATTGGTGCCTCTGTCACCCCGCACGTGCGGGTGTTTATCGATCTGGCGACAGTCTATCTCGGGAGTTTGATGGACTTGAACCACGGCAGCAATGGCTCTCGGTAGATGGATGGATGAAGCTCCAAAGGTCAGGTGGGTTCGTGGTTCTAGTGTAGAGTGCTCAGTAGATATTTCTTCTCAGCAGACTCGTTGAATTTGTCTAGCTGTGGCTCAGACCTTTGGTCGATTGGAAAGCATCTGATCCTATTCTGTTATAATTTTCGCCCACGCCCGTACCAACTACCTCATTGTCGGTTCACCATCGCGATCAACCAATCGTGAAATCATTCATCTTCTGGACCACTCGGTCTTTCGCTCTCTGAAAGACTGAAGGATGTCGGCCAGCAATGGAACGCAATCCCAACCCGTAGACAAACTGGCCCTCGGCCGTCGGATGGTGAGGAAATTTGCAGGGGACAAACACGTCGATGCAGTCGCGGCAACCATGGTCAGTCTTACTCTGTTCGCTCGTTTTCGTCCCATCTAGAAAGGCGTCACGGCTAAGTCACTGTCACCGTTGCAGAAGAAGGACCATTTCTCGGCCGTGAGCGAGGAATTCATCTCGGAGGTCTGTTGGTCGGGGTACGCTCGGCCAGGGCTGGACTTCAGGGAGCGCGCCTTGATGAACATCGCCATGTTGACGGCGTTGGGCAGAGGCCCCGAGTTGCGCATCCATATCCGTTGCGCGGTCTACAATGGTTTCAGCGAGGAAAAGGTCGCCGAGGCATGTCGACATGCTATGGTCTACTGTGGTGTCCCTGCCGGCCGAGATGCTCTCATCATCGCCAGTGAAGTCTTGCAGGAATTGAGGGAGTCTGGTGATTATCCACCCAAATCAGACACAAATCCATAGCATGTGTGTATAGAGCAGTGGCTCCGCTTCCATCACATGAAATATAGCTACAGCCTGCAACTCCCTCCGTCAAAGACACGCTCTGACCATTAAGAGCGTGACACTCTTCTCGCACTCATTGTGTCCGGCTTATCCTGGCGGAGAAATTTAACGAAACAGACCGCGTCGTCTATATGTGCATGGCAAAGACTACTGAAAGCGGTAGTCGGCCAGGTCCAAAATGTCGGCGCTACTCATGCGACAGCACAGTGACCATCAGGCGTCGACTTACTGCTTGTGGGTCAGATAGTACTCTGAGCACATAGAAGAGCTTACATTGAGGCAGTATATTCGTGCAGTTGCGGGCAACCTAAGCAGGTGAGAACCAAGAGTCCTGAGATTAAATCTCAAGCATTGTGTACTATCTCAGGACAAACGACACCTCCAGGGCTGAGGTAAATTCATTTCGGGTATCGGTATGTCAAACGAAGCCCTCGCGTTCCAGAAATAGCTCCCTGAGTGCTTTCTCATGGTTCCGCATGCTCCATTCAAATGAGAGAACGGTGTACACAGAGTAAGACCAAGGGACACGGCAGAGCCACTCAGAGCGGATATCTCCAGTCGGGGTGATAGTCACAGAGGGTCTCAAAGTCGCCAAAGTCGCTGGGCAGTGGTGGTGCGGTTCCGTTACGACGTGCTTCGGCCGCAGCATCACGCTTGCGGTTTTCGTGTCTCAACCAAAAGTAAAGAATCGCGGTCGAAGTGAAGGCGACGACGAAGATACCCAGCAATATGCCGTTGCCCTTGTAGAACTTGGGTGGTGTGTCGAAGACCTGGGTGGCCATGATGATGAAGCCGTTGATAAAGATCTGCTGGATGCCGTAGACCGTGCTTCTCTTGGTGTAGCCGCCGTGGATGGTGCTGATCCAGGCCACCGCGATAGGGTTGCCCGGATATGTGCCTCCGGCAACGAAGCAGGTGCCTACCATAGATACAGTTGGGTTGGGGGAAGCCAAGATGATGATAATGCCGATTAGACAGCAGCCGAGACAGGCCGCCATCGCCAGCCCGCGTTGCTGGTAACGATCCGAGAGCCAGCAAGCCACGGGCATCGACACCACGGCAAAGCTGTATGGGATAATGGTGTAGAGTTGGGACGTAAGCCGGTCGAACCCGAACGCGTTAATGAAGGTCGGGAGGAAAACGGCGAAGGCGGCCGCGCTCAACCCCACGGCGGTGAGCATCAAGGAACCTAGATACGTCTTGGGATCCTTGATCGCGATCCAAATCTGGCAGGGCACCACCTTGGCACCGGCGGTGTTTTGGCCTGAGGGCAGTCGATCAGAAGCTGCAAGATGCACAGAGAACACATTTCAAAGGGGTCAACACGTACTGGCCCTGGTTCGCGCCAGGAGCAGCTCGTTCTCGGAGCGGCTGAACAAGAAATGTCCCTTGGCGACCACCTTGTCCGGGTAGTCCGGCAGGATGGCCATGATGACGAGTCCCACCACGATGGTCGGGACGCCTTCCACGATGAACAACCATTTCCAGCTTCGAATGCCGTGAGCATTGTGGATGTTCTTCTCGACACCGTAGGCGATTAAGCCACCAGAAAAGCTGGCGATACTGGTCGACCAGTAGATCAAACCTGATGACCCCAGTCTGTTAGCCCCCGTCCACCCCGTGTCAGACAAGAGATGATCAAGATCGAGAACTCACAGCCTCTCAGCGCCAGTTCGTCATGCTTGTACCACATGCTGATATACAAGAACGACAGAGGTACGATGGCCTCTCCAAAGCCCAGAAGCAGACGAAGACCGATGAGGTCGGCGAAACCACGCGACACGGAGAACAGGGTGGCAACCAGACCAAACATGGTAATGGACCCACCGAGAACCCAGCGGGGAGCTAACATCTTCATCAATAGAGCCGCGGGGGTCTGAAGGACCAGGAAGCCGATGTCTGGAGGGAGGCAGTCATGTCAGTTCATCTGTCCCCCGGGAAATGCACGAATGATGTCGAGTCTCGACTCACAGGTCACCATCAGAATCTGGAAGTACTGATGGTTGCTCAAATTAAGATCCTCCTGGATACCCATGAGCCTGGCGTTGCCGATATTGCTTCGGTCCTACATGTCAAAGAGGAGTCAGACTCGAAAAGCACCCGGTAAGGACGAATCTCCTTCGTACAAGGACGCCCATCATATAGCCAAGACCAAGCAGAGGGAGAATGATCATATCCTGTTTGCGGACAAGTCTTCTCTCAGCCTTTGGGTCGAAGGCTGGAGTAGCGTCTTCGATGAAGACATCGCCGGCCTTGTCGGCGGCATCCTGAGAGTCGAAGGCTGTGTACTCTCTAACATCGAGAGGCAATTTGTCGCCCGAGTCGACAGCACTTGCGGCGGCGGCGCTCTGCATGTTGATGATCGGGATGAGACGAAGTACGAGGCAGGAGTCGTTGAGTCAAGTTAGCCGATGGCTGCCCGTGCTCGTGAAGGGAGTGGCGGGCCCGGATCACTTTATATGGTGCTGTGCGTCTGAACATGTTCGAGAAACCCGAACCTGTGCCCCTAAACCTCGTCTCCACGTTGTCTCCACGAAAGGGAGAGAACATGCGGAGAGGAGTATCTGGGGTTTACAGCACAGGAAAATCTCCCCTTGTCCTGCCGCTTTCCGGCGTGGACAGGTGTTATTAAGGTTCATGGACGTGTCGCCGCTCGGCAATTCGATGTTCGATTTTATCCGCGGCAGAATGTCAGAGGAGGCAGTAGCTCCGACCATGCCTCCAAAGTCCTCGTATCTATTCCGGTTGGTGCAAGTAAATCCGAGGATTCAGATCGGGGAACTGATATCCAAACGAGAAGCGCGGAACGGAAACCTGTCGGTAAGTCAGTCCTTTATATGATTGACGTGGACAATCTGGTTTCCTGGCGGGCAGGTTCAAATAGGGTCCCAGGAGAGGGGACGGAAGCAAGTGGTCTTCCAGGCATCAGGAGGACTGTCGAGATCCATCCCCAGACTGTCCCACCCAGGCATTCTCGATTCAATTGACTCTTTTGTCGTCAGTGCTCTGGTGTGACAGAGCCATGCCTCTGATCGAAAAACAAGTTTTGTCCTCCAATATCGCCTTGCCATCTAACACACACCTCACCACCGACCAAGGCAATTGCACCACTGCCACTGGACCTCTCGACATGAAAGGTGCCAGTCTGAACGGTACCCACGCTAACGGTTGTGGTCGTCCCAAGTTCGATGCTGAACCGCTAATGCGTGATGCGCCGGCATGGACACCACGCAAGAAGATCAAGGTCGTCACCGTGGGCGCAGGCTTTTCCGGGCTCATATTTGCGCACAAGCTACAACACCAGCACCCCGAAGTGGGGGCGATGTTAGACCACAGCATCTTTGAGGCGAGGCACGACGTCGGGGGAACATGGTTAGTCAACACATACCCAGGCATTCAATGCGACGTGCCGGCCCATATCTATGTCCGTGGTCAAACACTTTGGTATTCCCACCAACGGGACAACGCTAACCATGGTCGCAGGCATTCCCTTTCGACCCCAAGCCGGATTGGGACAACTTCTACGCCTCTGGCGCGGAGATCCAAGCATATATCAAGAGCACCGTCCAGAAGTGGAACTTGGATCGCGACGTGAAACTCAACCACCGAGTTACCGAAGCCATCTGGCAGGAGGAGACGGGCCAGTGGAAATTGACGGTGGAGAAGAACGGCCAGGAGACCTTCACCGATTACGCCGATGTCTTAGTCTCCGGGCAAGGAGTGCTCAACAAGTGGCGGTGGCCCAACATCCCCGGCCTGGACCGGTTCCAAGGCCACAAGTGTCATTCCGCCGCGTGGGATTCCGACTACGACTATACCAACAAGAGAATTGCCGTCATCGGGAACGGCTCGTCGGGGGTTCAGATAGTGCCCAGGCTGGCCCAATTGCCGGGGACTCAGATTACGGCCGTCCAACGCAGTGCTAACTACGTCTACATGCCCCTTCCGCCGGCGACGCTCCTAGGCCGAGAGGAAGACACCCGGGCGAACCCACCCTTCACCGAAGAGGACAAGAAGCGCTTCCGTGAGAGCCCGTCTTTCCACCGCGAGTACCGACGCAAGATCATCCACCAGATCAACGACGGGTTCAAGATGTATATCAAGGATTCGGTCGCGAACCAGGTCGCAACCGAGATCGCGCGCAAGCAAATGACGAGCAAGCTCCAACACGACCCAGACCTGTGCGCCAAGCTGATTCCGTCGTGGCCTTTAGGTTGTAAACGCATCACGCCAGCCGACGGTTTCCTCGAGTCCCTCCTGCGCCCTAACGTCGAGCTGGTTAGTAGCCCCGTTACCGCGGTGACCGAGGACTCGATCGTGACCGCCGACGGACGATCCTTTGAAGTCGATGTGATTGCCTGCGCCACAGGGTTCGACGTGTCACTGCGACCGCAATGGCGTATGGTCGGTCGCCACGGCGTTGACCTGGCGCAGGAGTGGGCGGTAGATCCGGAGTCCTACCTCTCCGTGGCGGCCCGAGACATGCCCAACTTCTTCATGTTCTTGGGGCCTAACGCCGTCATCGCCCACGGCTCTCTACTAGAGGCGATCAACTGGACCGGCAACTACATTGTCAAGTGGCTCCAGAAGATCGCCACCGAGGACATCAAGGCCGTCACGCCTAAGAAGGAGACGGTGGACGACTTGATTCGGTACGGCGACGGCGTCCACAAGTCGCTGGTCTGGTCGGAAGGGTGCTCGAGTTGGTTCAAGCGCAACACGGTGCACGGAAGGGTCACGGCTGCCTTTGCGGGAAGTGCCTTGGTCTTCCGGCGGTTGATCTCAGACATCCGGGCCGAAGACTTTGACATCGAGTACCGCAGCGGCAACCAATGGGCCTTTTTGGGCAATGGATTTACCGATTACGAACTGGATCCGGCCAACAATTTATCGTGGTACATCGAAAACTAGATGTAGGTCTTTATATAGATCTCTCTCCACACACACATATATATCTGAGATTTCAGTAGGTGTCGCCGTCTGTTCTTCAAGTGCACCCGCCCAGCGAGTTTCTCGACATATCCCGAGCTGCAGTAGGCATAGCCACCCACATATCAGTCAAGTTGGAGAAATCCAGATTGAACAGATCATCATCCGGCAAATTGAACACGGACGCCATCGCGGGGTCCTCGTAGTCGGAGAGACTAAAGCCTGACCCCGGACGTGTCTGCATCTCAAATTGGTTGGCGTTGGTCCAGTCTCGCGCCGGGGGTTCGTGGGCCCCCACCGAGTTGGCGTCGGTCTTGGACGTGGTGGACGTGGTAACGTGCTGCGTCGAGCTCGGAACCGTCCTCCCCAACTCACCGTCCGGCTGGGTGAGCTGCACCTGTTGTCTCTTGAACAGTCGACTGACGTGCGACGCCGCAAAAGTCAGGAACGCAATCGCCCACTCGGCGGCGACGTTGGTGTCCACAAGCTCCCGGAGGGCCAGTTTGCATTCTTCGAACCGTTGGGCCCCTTCTCGACGTACTTCGTCACTCGTCGATTGGAGGTCAAAGACGTGACTCCAGCTGACGGTCAGGATGCACGAGATGCCCGTGCCAGGCAAACGGCGCATCAGGTCGACGCGGTACAAATCCATCACGATCTTGTTGAGGTTCTCGGCCGCGGCACGCATCGATCTTTGCGAAGCCCGCACCTGATCGTGACCTGCTCCTAGGCCCGTGCGATCCGCCAAGGCACGCGGTCGGTGCAGACAAAACTGCGCGACCAGATACAGCATCGCCAACAGGGCACGGTGTATCACCAGGGCTTCCTCGATGGAGGAAGTGATCACGGGGACGGGGAACTGGTGCAGTAGATCGTCCGGCACTTGGTCACGCCACCTCTGCAGGTCCTGTTCGCACGCCTCCAGCTTTTCGAGACAGTCAACGGGTCGGGTTTGCGTCGACGCCGCGTTGTGGTTGTTGTCCTGCTTCGGGTACAGGATGCCAATGTGGCCAATCGGATTTTCGGCATAGAACAGATCGACGATCTTGCTCAGGATCCGATAGAGCTTTGTCGACGCGATGCAGATCGAAGCGAGCTTAGCTTGTGCTTGGTCGGAGCGGTCCAGCGGTCCATTCGCATTCAAGCTAAAGTCGGAGCTGTGCATGTCCTCCAACGTGAGCGGCGCCACGGTGAAGTCGTGGGACTGGACCCTCGGCGCCCGATTGCAACCCAGAGAGGTGATGGCGTCGCGCATTAGACAGCACCACCAGATCCGTCGCCGGAGTTTGCGGACTGGCGCCGGTAGACCTTCACTGTGCGCATCTCGGTGTAAGCCAATCGATTTGGCCACGGCCAGCGCCACGCTGCACCAGTAATACCCGTCCTTTGGTTCCGTAGGTGTCACCCACCAGGTGGTGAGCAGAACGAGGGATTGCACGATGACGATGCGATCACGCTCGTAGTTGAAGTCATAAAGCAACTGGCTTCCGTGAGTCAAGTCGAGGTGGTCTCGGTGGGGTGGATTCAAACCTTTGTCTTGAGGTAGTATGCCCGCCGCATCGCATCGCGGGTCAGAAAGCCTGCCTGCCGTACCAGCTTGACGTCTGCCCAGGCCGAAGCGGAGAACATGATGGCTTGTAGGAGAAGCAGGCTGATTCGGCCATGGCGCGCCGGGTTTCTGATGCTGGCTTGAAAGGAATCAAGGTCGATGAGGGGCAGGCAATGGTGGACAAGGTCAAAGTAGTTTTTGAGCAAGTCATTGCGCAATTCCGGGTCGGGAAGTGTCAACGCACCCTTCTGGCGCAGATAGACCAAATCTTCGACAGACAAGTCTGAGGGCATTGGCTGTATCAGTGACGGAACGTCTTGATCTTGGGAGTCTGGTACGGCATTCGACAAGTCGGCCGGCGCATTCGACCGTGCGACGGTGTCATCAGGCGATATCGGGGATGTCAGACTCTGCGTGGCGGCTCCATACCAGTCGAAATTGCGGTCGGGCGCGACGGTGTCGTGGGTGTCACACGATGTGAACGAGGAGTCGCCGCCTAAGGTATTGCGGGGAGGCTGAGGTTGAATCGCACAGGGCGACCGAGACTTGTCGACATGGCGAGGAAGGTCGGGAGTGAAGCAGGGTTCGGACCATGTGCTTGAAGGCTCAGCAGGTGGCCTGGTCGACGGATTAGGAACGGTGGGAGAGATGAGCCGGGGCGCGACTGATGGGGTTTGAGCCTTGTGTTTACCTCGCGGTCGTCGTTGTGGTAGGACACATTCGACCTGCTCCAGGACGCAGTTGTAACATGGATGCCCACTGACCACACTGCATTTCACTTTGCGGAAGCGACAGTAATTGCAGGCAACGCTGGCTCGATGCTTTTTCGTCGAAGTTCGGTAGGTGGTCGTCTGGTCTCCCAACCCAGAGACCGACGTCGCGGGTGCCTCTGGGGTTGGACACCATTCTTTAGGTTGATCGTCGCCCATTGTATCGTCGTCTTCCTGTTGGACGGGGATACAGTGACCGATGAAGAAGATCGAGTCCGTCGAGAATGTGAGATCTTGAAAGTAGGGACGAACAAAGTCACGATTGGCCAGCGGAAAGGATAAAAAGATCCAACGCGGAAGGTGGGGGGGGGGGGGTTTGGTCGCCTGCTAGAGAATGCCAAGCTTGCGATCTGGAGGTCTCTGGTTTTTGGGGGGGAGGAAGTTCAAAACAAAATAAGTGAGGCGGCCCGTGAGTTTGCTGGAGTACAACTTCGATTCCAGAAGATACATACTGTAACTAGACTGTCTTCTTTACTCAACACCCTCTTTCTTCCCACCATAGAGCAGATGTCTTCAATGCACGGAAGGCTGGGGCTCGCCAGATTCCCGTTCTCTTAGATGGTCGGGCCCTTCGGCCGCTCAGAGCTGACCATCGAGGCTCATCCTCAGCTTCACGGTCCTGGCGCTGTACAGGGTCTTTGGGTCGAAAAGGTCCTCTTCCAATCGGCTTAACCTGTCGGTTCAAGTAGTTACGGAGTACAATCAAGGTTAAAAAGACCCTCTGCCTCGGATAAATGGCTGATTCTAGTCTCAAACGATTGGCTGCAAGGTGGTTACAGTCACTTGATTCGCACTAGTTGATCCCGTGGTTGCGGAAGCGAAAGGTCAGGATAATCCCACAGCACACGGCACGCCCAGCTTTGTAGTAAGAACCCGCATTTCCGAGGCCGCTTTCGGCGACCGGCTCCGGAATACTCTCCACTCCGCCAAGGGTCTTTCGTGCAATAGCCCAGAGAGGGTGTTCGTCAACATGCTCGGAAGGTTTGTGATATTAATCTTCTTTGCTACACGTCTGTGGCGTCATAAGACAGGGCCAGTTTCTATCTGCCTGTGGCACAAACCTGGGCTACAAGATGTAAACACGATGGGTCAATTGTCATGCCGATTCGCCAGCCTTTTGCGCATCAAGCGCCGCCTTGAAATCTCTCACAAAGTCCCAAAACATCTTGTCCTTCCAACCCTTCTTCTTCCAATCATTGGCCTTGAGCGGGAAGAGCTCCGCATATCGTTCGACTGCCTTGGAATGGGCATAGATGAACAAGACGTTGTTGTCTGCGTCGGCATCCTGCGCCTTGATGATCGTTTTCATAGTCTCTTCCGCATCAAAACAAAAGTCTGGGTTCGGGATGAAGAAGGGGTCATCGGCTGCGCGGGAGCGATTCTGGTTGAGTAGCTGGAGCTCCGACCAGGGGCAGGCCCATGGCGCCACTTGATCCGGAAGCTCGACGTAGATCTCCTTGGGTGGACGAATGTGTTTGGACGGACGGATCTCGCCACCGCTGTGACAGAGGTCGCCTCCGCAGCAGATAAAGGTATCTGGATTCGAGGTTGTTCGTACCAGCCCGGCAAGGTGCCCTACCGCGTGACCGGGAGCATCGAGAAGATAGAAGGACCCGTCCCCGAAAAAGTCCAAGGCTCTGAACTGCCCGATTTGAAGCTGAGGACCTGTATCGAAGGTGATTTCTCTCGTTTCCCGGCCCCTGTTGTGATAAGCCGGGATCAGCCCGCCTAGGAGCAGCTAAGTAAGGAAGGGGTGTACTGACGCAAAATCACTTTCCCGTACAGGAGCATCTTCGATAGCCGGGTACCCGGGAAAGAACTTATCCTTGAATCCAGGACCGACAACCAGCTCCGTTGTTCCAGGGAAGGTGGAAGGATCTCCAATATGGTCGAAATGCCAATGACTACGATGATGGAATCAGTTTTAAATCATTAGATTCCACGAGGCCTGAGCAGACACAGCACTGACCTCCAAATAATAGAATTAATCGAAGCAGGGTCAACCTGGCTCTCCTTGAGAATGTCCGCCACGTGTTTCTCGGAGCGAATCTCCCACGCCGGATTTCTCAGCTGCGACTGGTTGATGGGCGATAAGTCGAGAAAGTTAGGTGGCAGCCCCAGGTCGAACAAAGCCTTCTTGCCCGTGGGGCTCTCAATGAGGAAGGACCACGTAGGGATGTCGGGCATGTATTGCATGCCGTGTAGAGGTGGTTGCATCAAGAAGCTGACCGGTAGCCTGATGATCCTTGAGGTACAGTCGATGATGCGAACGTCGGCCACGGCACCAGGTGGCGCGTTGAAGAGGTTACGTGCGCTTGAGGCCATGTTGTGAATCAACTTGTGAATCGTGACCGTGTGACGAGGCTGCTCACAACCGCAAAGCTTCGCAGAAGAGATGATTCTTGAGTGATGTTTTCTTGACTCAACGAGGACCAGAAGAGCACATTGTCGCAAAAGCACAAGACTCCTGGCCCACCAATATGGTACGGCCCAGCACGTTTCTTCGTGGAATTCAGCGTCCCGAAAAGCCGGTGACCTCGCAGCTCCCTATGAATTTAGCCGAATGATCCGGAGGGACAATGTCGAGAGTTCAACATCCGAGTCTCGCGTAGTCAACAGGGATCGATATGGCGGTGATGCCGAGCCAGGGGATGAGCCAATTGGTCCGAACGACGAATCAGACATCTTCCGCCGGCCTCGTCTACACCAACATGTTTCCCTGTTCCGCGGCTCTCTGATGAGCATTTGATTCGTCCTGGAGTAAGTATCGGCCCACAGAATGATTCTATTTGTTGATCGGAAACTCTTCTGACTTCAGGAACGCCCCCCACTGTGATATTGTGGAAGACTCAGAGCATTGAAAAAGCCTGTCGTGTCCAACAAGTCAAGGACGAGGCAGTGGTGATTGACTTTGGCCCGAATGTCGTTACAAACCGTCTACCGACTGACCTCACGGACTGGGTTTGATGGTCTAGAATCTTTTCAAGAACCCGTGCCCACCGCCAACAAGCATGAGATTCTCGTCAAGGTGCGCAGTGTGGCCTTGAACTTTCGAGATATTGCCATTGCCACCGGCACCTATCCGGTCCCGGTCAAGGATCATGTTGTTCCTTGCTCAGACATGGCCGGTGAGGTTGTGCAAGTGGGCGACGCCGTGAGGGGCTTTGCTGTGGGTGACTTGGTCACCGCTCCCGTCAGCCTAGACACACTATACGGCCCAGTCAAGGATGGGGCCGGTAGTCTTGGTGGCTCCGAGGACGGCGTGCTCCGGGAATATCTCACGCTGCAGGAGAACACCGCCATCAAACTACCTCAGTCTAACCACAGCCTTAATGACTGGGCTGCCACGGTAACCGCTGTGTATACAGTGTGGAACGCGTTCTATGGCGCCACGCCGCTTAAGCCCGGCGATACAGTTCTGGCACTGGGTAAGCGGACTGTAACTCCTATCGCGGAGAAATGCTGCTAACTAACTAGGATAGGAACTGGAGGTGTCTCTATTGTCGCCGTCATCCTCGCTAAAGCCGCTGGCGCGACCACCATCATCACCTCTTCTAGTGACAATAAGCTAGAGCAAGTCCAGTCGAAGTACGGAGTTGACCACATCATCAACTACAAGACACACCCGGAGTGGGCTAAAGAGGTCATGAAGATCACAAATGGTCAAGGCGTGGATCAGGTTATCGAGGTCGGCGGCGTCGGGACCATCGAACAGAGCATCGCGTCCGTAGCGTATGGTGGCACCATCTCCGTTATTGGGTTCCTGGCTTCACTCCCTGACGACAAGATGCCCAACGTCACGCTACAGATTCTCCTCAAGGGCGCCAACCTTCGCGGTATTTTAGGGGGTTCGAAGCAACAGCTCGAGGAGGCGGTCCGATTCATCGCCGCCCGGAACTTACCAATTCCCGTCGACAAGACATTTCCATTCACTACAGAGGGGATCCATTCCGCTTTCGAGTACGTAGCTTCAGGTCAGCATACCGGAAAGGTATGCATTAGCCTGGACTGAGAAACCCCTATGGGACGGTGCTTCAATAATCTCGTCGAGATAAATCTCCCAAGCCTAAATGCCGGGAGATTTCGAACCGGTAATAAAATGATGTTGCGGACCTTCTCCACTTCTATATGTGCCCCATTCTAGGATCTGTGGGCCTCTGTTCGAGCTCACAGGTCGTCGATAATAATGGGCCGTCCACAGATCGTAGCGATCGGTGGAAGAGGGCTAAAGGACCTAAGGGATGCGGAGGGAGTAGAGATAGATCGGAGGAGCCATCGGCTGGCGATGGTAATGGCGACGGCGTAGGGAGGACTTCGCAGTCCACGGGCCCGGATCAAAAGTTAGCTCTATTTTGTACTCTTGAGCGGGCAAAGGGTACATTTAAAAGAAAGGTGCAAATTCCATCAACGGCCGAGGGACGAACGGCACAGGGACCAGGAATAGCCAATGTATAAATATATGTACCTAGCTATGTAGTTATCTAACATGTGCGTACCCGTCGTAGCGAAACTTCAGACCCCCACAGCAGCTCTACATACTCCCTGTGATGTGTCTCACTTTCATTCCTCCCGATGAGACCCACACTCACTCACCACTGTACTCGGGAGTACATCGTGTAATTACGGTAGTGTTGAATCCGACTGGTGTTATGCATATCCTATCCTTCTGAGCACTGAAGTCTCACAGATAGATAGATATATGTCTCCTTGGAGGCTTCGGGTTCGAGCTCATCTAGCTCGTTGGTTGCTAGTCAAGCCCGATGATTGAGGCGAGAGCGAGAGACATTCACAAGCGACTTTCCGGAGAGATGAAGACGGAGACCTCTAGACGAGGAGTTAGGATATACGGTTATTCGTTCCACGCACAGCACATCCGCGAGGGCAGTAAACAAGGTGGAACTCACTGGATTTGATTGCTGTGCTGTGCTACTAGCACGGACAATGCAAGTACTTTCAGAAGTCCAGGCTGTCGCTCTGCGCATGCACGACTGCTCCTGCTTTCCTCCCCTTGGCTAATTCGTCCGTCCTGCTCCCGGCTTTCGGCTTCCCCTTCCTATCGACTCGTTCATCTCGGGGGTCAAACCCGCCGTTGCCCCAAAGCGCCCAATCCGGCGTTTCCTTACAGTAATCCTCTGGTTTGAAATCCTGGCCCCCTTCGAGTAAGCCAAAGAATTTCTCGTAGTCAATGATCGTATGCCATTTCCCGTTGATCAAGAAGCGCTTCGACGCAATCAGAGCGCAACAGCTGTGTGCGTGTTCCGCCGCGATACCATAATCGAGGCCCCTCTTGACAAGAGCAGCATCCAATGCTTCCACAAACGTAACAACCTCTTCGTAGAAGGGGACATTCTGCATGGTAAGACCGGCTGAAGAGGAAGTCGACGTCCCGCAGTAAGTGACCCCCTTGATCTCGATGAAGCAAGGCAGTCCCTTGGCAACCAGATCCGCGTACCCTTCGACCTCATCCTCGACATTGAAGCCCTTCACCAGCGTGAGGCGGAAGACGGTTCGTTGCTCGAACCTCTTCTCCCGCAGGATGTCCAGACAAGAGCTGAAGCGTTCCCAGAAATCACGGTGCAAAGGACGGTCGATCTTCCGCAGACTGTCCCTGTTGCTTGCGTCGATGCTCACGTACAATTGCGTGACTCTTCTCAGATCGCTCAGCTGCTGCGGATGCTGGGCATTGCAAACCAAGAAACTCGATATGCGCTCTCCATGCAGAAGGCCGACGAACTCGTTGATACGCGGGTAGAAAATGGGTTCGCCGACGAGACTCAGCGCGCAGTGCCTTATTCGCATGGCTTCCTCGAACCGCTCGCTCCTGACGCCCGGCACACCGCGCATCATTTTAATCTTCTTGTAGTGGCCCTCTTTGGCGCCGTCGAAGATCATCTTCGGGTCGTCGACTTGCCATCGCCACGTCGTGGAGACTGGATTGGTGCCATGTCTCCAGCAGAAGACGCACTTGTTGCTACACGAGAGGGACGGAGTGGTTTCCATACATAGATGGGATGCAATGCCGTAGAAGGAGTTTTTGTAGCAGGAGCCGCGGCCTCGCAATGCGGATTTGGTCCATCGGCAGATCTTAACGCCTGAGTGGGTGCCCACGATCGTGTAGCCTTGTTTGGTCAGGGCCGCGTGAGTAGGTGATTCTTTGGGCACCATGGCTTTCACAGCGACAGGTGCAGAGGCAGAAGTGGTGGAGTATGTGGTGAAGTCGATCGCCATGGGAGCGGCCTTCCCGCCGACGTCCTCAAGGTCCGTGGTATTGGCCAGTTTCCGCCTTTTGTTGCGGCCAGAGTCCGGGAAGTCGACGTCGTTGTCATACCCTGCATCTGGCTCGTCCTCCTGGTCGCTCTCTACCGCGAACCCACTACCTGGCACACCCTCTCCGAGCGTCCCGGAAACGCTGAGTTCCTGCAAGACATCGCACACTCCGCCTGTCCACTCCTTCGTCGCTTGCTCGATGGTGCTCTTCACATCGCCCAGTCCTAATGGGTATGCTCTTTTCCGGCCCGTCAGCTTGGCCATCCATTTGTCCACTTCCACGGCTTGTGAGCAGAATCCTTTCTCTTCTGTAGGCCATCCATCTTTGTCTCCAATGCCAAAGACCGTATATCCTGCCAACGTGGAGAGCGGTGCGGTGTCAATGCGGAAGTCATTGTGCGTTTCATCCAGGTGGGCGAGGAAGGTATTCAAGATGGTATCGATGTCGTAGGATGGAATGAGGAGGAGGTAGAAGTATCGGACGTTGGCGACCGACTTGGGTGTCTTGGGCCCGGAAATGAAGTAGTCGTCGAGGTCGATGTATGAGAGATCATACACTTCGGGCTTCAGGATCGCGGACTGGGTGTCCGCAAGAGCCTCGAGTTCAGCAGCTACCTTCTTTGACAGTCGTTCAGTTGTCCCTGTCAAAGACGAGAAGAAGACTAAAGGCTGTAGAGAAGATAGTCCCGTTTGTCTCTGCGCGAGTGTTTGCCCTCGTACACCGACCGGCTTGCGTCCGGTCACGGTACGGGCTGCTGCTGGTCGAGGTTTTCGAGCCTGGCCAGATGTAAGCTGATCAACGTATCTGGAAGCTGTCTCATTCTTCTCATTCGTGGCATTTCCAGCAGAGGCATCATCCGCTTGTGCGAGCAACTCTGCTTTCTCTAGCCCTGGAGAGGATTCGCGTAATGCGATTCTGCCAGCATGCCTGTGCCGCACAATGATGGCAAGGACACTCAGGAAAAGTACCAGGGCCAGAAGAATACGATTGTCATGCCACAATGTCAGCACACGGTCCAGCCAGTCTGCCAGAATGACCGGCGCCGCTCCTCCTTCGCCCATGTCCATGGCTTTGGGAGGAACTCGTGGTTTTCGCCGGGGACAAATATTGAGAAAAGTCGAGGACCTTGCGAGGCTCGGATGCGGGGTGTCTTGGTCCATGCCGCTTTAACCGGGATTCTTGCCCAGACCAAATACACATACAGGAGACCATCTCAGCGTCGTCGCTGTCGCTGGCTGAGATGTATCAGACGTTATGTCCCACACGGATGCAACAATGTTTGTATTTAACTTGTTTCCGCACGCGCCGTCTTCCAAGGTGTTCGGGTTTGACGATCCAATCTTGGACGAGCTTTGTGTGAGCTCCACTGCATGGTAGACGTAAGACATGGTCGTTCCTTCAAGTCGAGGACTGTTGTCGTTCAACGAAGGTACGTGAAGCTCGGAGACGTAGAGATGAGGACACGCAAACCTGGCCATATCCGCGGGAATGACTTGAGGTACTCTGCGCATGTTTTTATCCACGGTCCCGATGTCTTCGCCGCCTTGAGCACACTTTATTCACATCTACAGTGAAATCAATATCATGGGTCACCCACCGTACCAAGGGGATGTCTCGATTTGGACTGACGATAATGTGAAGTCTCTAACATGCCTCCGCCCAAGCTTTAGCGCCCGCGATGGCAAGCCAACAAGTACCCTGGCAAGCAGGGAGATCTTGCTCATCCGGCAGACAAGCGACTTCTCTCTCGCACCCATCCTCCGCCCGGGGTAGACGAGAAGGGACAGGGACCAAGCTTGAACAGTGGTGGCCACACACTCGGGCACCCTAGGAATGTCCGCGTGAGGACATCCTAACTACACAGCATTGCTAGAGTATCCTCCATCTCATATCATACGGGCGCATTAATGACTTAGGTACGAACCTTTGAACCCCTACATACTTACCTACCTCGTGTCATCCGCCTCTCTTCAGACCATCCCTCTCCCTCTTCGCCGTCAACCCGTCATTCAGTAACGGCGAGCGGGCGAGAGAGCCAGAGCAACCACAACTCCTTCCCATCTCTGTCTGCCGGCATCTACGCCCTATTATCGCCCGGGAATGCAACCGCACGATGGCGCCCTGAAACGGGAATCCCATCGACCAGAGCCCTATCCGCCGAACCCGTAAGGCTCTCCCGTCTATGAGGCCTACACACCCCTCCGCTCACTCATGACCGCGACGCAAGAAAACAGACGGCATATCTCTACGCCGTCGGAAACGCTGCCGATGTAGCGCTCAGAACATCCTGTTGTGCTCCATGCCCTCTCAGGAGCAGTCCGAATACGAAGATTATTCCGTACTGGGTATGCTATCAGGTTGGGGAAGAACTTAGATTTTGCCGTTTTGGTATCTGTCCCATGTACCGTTCCCACCGTCTGGCAAGGGAACCCTTACACGGTAGAAGCGGGTAAGCCATCTACGCAGTACACGGAACGATCACGCAATATTCATTGAGTCGTGCATTCGAAATGACCCGGACCGGAACGGTACGGGACCGCGAACCGAGCAGAAGGATGATGTCCTCTACTGGACCGGACCATATTCAGGAAGGATCTTTTTAGCGTACTGGAGAGAGCGTGGTATGTAGATTCGTGTACCCAGTACTTGTATATGCATGTGCCTAGTAGTCTCCCTTTTCGGTACTGGGTACTGGGTACGAGGTACTTCACCGCCTGTCCATACTACTTACGCCAACCCAATCCAATTCCGTCCCCGCCCGGGCTCTCACAATGCCGCGCCTTCTAGGTCTTTTGCACGTATCTGAATGATTATAGACATAAGTGAATAACAGATCTTTAGTTCATAACCCTCCGTTACCTTACGTGACATGACTTGGGTGCCTTGCCCAGCCATATAGACAGGTATGGAACGGACCGGATGTACATACTACGTACTACGTACGGTACTGAGCACATTGCAGCAATTCCAGCAGCGGGATCTGTCGCTTCGCGTAATAGCTAGCTACGCTAGTCTTATCACACTGTACCTTGGACTTATGATTCTACCGAAGAAGGTACCTGGTATTCGAAGAACACAAGAACACAACACCCTCGACGAAGCACAGCACAACCCAGCACAGCAATGCGCAGTACCGTGTCGTGTCGCAGTGTCCATGACGAACACGAAGCAAGATCAAGATACGGTCCATCAATCTCACTCTTCACAGTCAATCACGCACCGGTACAGGACCTAACGGTTCTATGGTCATCGATTCAGCAATTACTTCGCCGCGCATCCTCCCTCC
This sequence comes from Phialophora chinensis, assembly GCA_016109575.1. NCBI lineage: Eukaryota > Fungi > Ascomycota > Eurotiomycetes > Chaetothyriales > Herpotrichiellaceae > Phialophora > Phialophora chinensis. The sequence goes on along the minus strand of JADWPU010000003.1, from coordinate 1,822,981 downwards.
CTGAATCCCATAACCAAGTCTATACGTGTGCGTATGTATGTATGTATATCTGTATATCTGTATGCATGTATGTGTATTTACGTACGTATGACGCTCGAACGAGGCCGTCGGTCCTACCCAAGCCACCCCGGTCCAGTATGTGTACTTGTGTACGTGCGCACGTGTGTGTGAGAACGTGTCAATGTGAATGTGTATGCCCCGTCCATCCCAGCGAATATAATGGGTGTTCAAATCAGCCACTCCAGGGGTATTTTGACGTTGATATAAGTACGAGGATTCGGCCGTGACGTCGTAAGTTGGGTGCGGGAGCTTTCAGTGAGGAAGCAAGCGCATGAGTAAATGATTGAGTTAGTGAGTTAGTGAGTAGTTGAGAGGGTATTGAGTAAGTAGTAAAGTGTTCGACTGGAACCGCCGTTTGCGCGACATACCACCCCGTCGCTATCGCCATCTATGCATGCAGCGAAGTGCCACCCGCAACGCCACCAATTGCACACGAACCTTCACGCAAACGTGCTGCTCAACTCCTCACAGATATTCGTAATGGCCGTCCTACCGGCCTCGAGCACGGCGTCCATGGCCAGGAAGGGATGTGGCATGCCTTCGGCGACGGTCAACACGGTGGGGACACCGTTGGCGCCGAGCTTGCGGGCGTATTCCTCGCCGTCGTGCCTCAGGACGTCCAGCTCGCCGACGATGATGTAGGACCGGGGCAACAGCTCGAAGACGTGGTCCGGGGCCAGGAGCGGGGAGGCCTCGCGGTGCGCCCAATCGGCCTGGTCCGGCAGGTAGTGGTGGCGGTACCAGAGCATCTTCTTCGCGGGGAGGTGGGCCGTGAACTCGAACGCCTTCCACGTGGGGCTGGAGTAGGGCGTGGCCGTGTTGTCCGTCACGGGCACGACCAGGACCTGCGACCGCAGCGACACACCCGGCTGGGGTCGGAGCACGGCCCTCTGCGCGATGACGGCCGCGATGTTCGCCCCTGCCGAGGCCCCGGTGATGGCGACTCTGCTGAGGTCCAGATTGAGCCGGCTCGGGCCTTGGGACGTCGACCATAGAAAACTTTCCCATGCGTCGTGGATCGCGGCCGGAAAGGGATCCTCTGGCGCCAGCCTGTCTCATGAACGCGTGTGTGAGTCAGTCGACACGAGCCGGGGGGGAGGGGGAAGTTCCTCTAAAAGCAAAAGGCTTCAAACCAAAAAGGATGTCACACAACGGGGGGTTGAGACGAGGCTGAGAGGTGGTGATGGTGGGGGGAGGCGGGCTGCTAACCTATAGTCAGTGGTGATTACCACGGCCCGAGAGCGCACGCAAATGTGCGTGCAAACCGTGTTTTCGGTGTCGATGTCGCCGAACACCCAGCCCCCGCCATGGTAATAGTGTACGAGCGGCCAGCCAGACCGCGGAGGCACACCGGGTGGGATAAAGCAGCGGATGGGGACCTCTGGCCCCGTGGTTTCTCGCCGGGACAGCGAGAGGTCCAGGATTTTCCCCACGGGCAGTGGCTTGCTATGGCTGGGCGGCACGTTTCCGCTTATTCGCGCCACGTCGACGGGCAGGAGATGCACCTGCTGGGCATGCAGGATGTACTTGTTGTAGAAGGCCACATACTCGGGATGGAGGCGATTTTGCACGCTGGGGTGGAGAGGGTTGGGCGGCGTCTGTACCGGGGCGAGCTGGGCCACCATGTCTGGCTTCTCGGGGTCGCGCTGCTGGGTGATGGGAGGTGTAGTCATGGACTCTTTCCACGGAGGGAGGAGACGAGGAGAGGAGAGGTTGGTTTGCCATTGTTCAAATACACAGGCTTGTGGGTGCACGGTAGGTTTTGGTGGCACACAGCACACGGGTAGTGCTTGTGAAGCTTTCGCTCTAGCCCGAGCCAACCGCTCTGGCGGGACAAGGTCAACTGTGCTACCTGGAGAGTAGCGTCGAGCCACATCCGTAGTGGTCCTCGTGGTGTCTGTGGTCGCGGCGCCGCAGCACAGGGATTCAGGGTCTCGCCAAGTCGGCCCCGGTGGGCTATAAAAGAGGTTCGAGACGACGCTGTCAAATCAATCGCGCTCTTCTCCGGAGTGTGCGCATGTAATTGGCCGCCGCTGAGGCCCGGAGGAGCTGCATTATCAAGGCCCAGGCTTGTTGAGCGCTATTGCGTGGGGAGTGGGAGTGCGAGGTACTCCCTGCTGCTCCCGGTATCCCATCTGCTGCTACAGGGGCTACGAACGCCTAGAGACGGGTTTCCTGGTGCGTGCAAATTGCGTCACGCTACCGGCCGCTGTGCAATGGAGCTGCCCTGGACCGACGCCCAGCGCTTGCACGACGATGGGTCACCTTCGCCTTCGCTCTCCTGTGCTTGGATCGAGAGCGACTAGGAGACTGCAATGTGTGAAGCTTGGGGCCCGGCTAGCACTAGCTGATGGCAGATCACTCATGGCTACGGCATCCCTTTTGAGAGATTTGCGGGCCAAGGCAACCCGAGGTTGGACGATAGCCAGTGCGCAGCGCGTCGTTGCCGATCAGGCAAACGAATCGGAGCCGCAGGGCGCCCCAACCGAAGATGCAGTGCTGGTCGACGGCCTGGCAAACTCTATGCACTCGAAGGTTCCAATTATCAGGTAGTTGCATTTGACTGTTCGGAGAATTACCACCGCCGTGGGATCGATTATGCCATTTCACGGAGTAGGAGTACCTGAGCAGGCAGATGCAGTCACTGGACTTCGATCCCGGCGAGCCGTTCCAGACTCTGGGCGTCGAACTCAAAAATCCAGTACCTGGTACGTCGCAACGAGGGATCAAGAACAAGGCGTTGGGTGTTGCCGCACCAAGCAACCTGGGCCCGCTTCTCCACACCCTCCCACATACCAGGAGAAGGCTTTTCTTCTGGCTCTCTCTTCCGCCGTGCAACTCCCTCTCATGCAGAGCACCGCGAAGTGGGCAGCTTGCTGGCAAGGATGGGTCCCCGTCATGAAGCTGTCGTGGAATCCTTGCTCTGCAACGTAAGCGTCCCCAGAACGTAAGGGCCATTGAGATCAGCGTCTCTTTTGTCGATCCCCTCGATAGCCGAGGGTAAAAGGTGCAGTGGAGAACCTTGGATGTAAACGCCGGGGAGTGGGCGGGTACTTGCCAAGTTAGGCTGTCTTCGGTGCCATTAAATCCTACTATATTCCGGGACATTGTAGTAGAGCTACGAAAGTGACAGTGCTGCGTCCACATTCTCCCGATATTTTGCTTTTCCCAATATCACACAGCACTGGGGCGTGAAACCTGTGCAACCGCACGGGCACTCGCCGCAGACGAACGGCGCCAGTTCGAATTATGCTTCGTCCCCGCCGCAGACTTGGCCCTCTGTCCGACCACGCTCACCCGCTGCCGAGAGGGACATGAAGTGGCCGGTCTCAGTCCGCCGCAATACCATCGGACGCGGGAGGCCCCTTGTACACCTTTCGGGCGTGAATTACGTACCACACTGCCGACAGGAACATGAATCCGACAAACACGACGCTGGCATAGTTCATCGTCACCACCGTGACGGGCAAGGCTGTAGGCATACTGAAAAGCACCACTTCGAAGCAAATCCAACAAAGGGCAACGCCGTTGGCAATGGGGCCGATGATCGGACCACAGTTCCAGCGAGCCGTGGAGACCTCCTTCCGGCGGTGCACCACGCTGATTCCGATCGGGATGGCGTAGGATACTGCCAATCCGATGACGCCGACCGATACAAAGGCGAGGAAGGCGGATGAAGAGCCTAGGTAGATCAACCCGAGCAGCATCTGCACCACGGTGGTGAGAATCAGGGCGTAGAGAGGTACACCCAGGTGCCCGTCAACCCGCGACCACACACTGGCAAGTGGCATGGCGTCGTCCCTGGCAAAGGCCCAGGTACATCGGGAGGCGGCCGTGGTGATGCTGATGCTGCAAAACATGGTGATCATCAGAACCAGGAATATCAGGCCCAGGCCACCACCAGGCGTGCCCATGACGGTATGGAAGATGTAAGGTAGCGCTTGACCGTAGGGTGCAGCAATGATGTCTTCCAGCGGAGGAAGGGTGAAGCAAATGGGGAGGATGAAGAACAGGCCGGCGGTGCCACCGACAGGCACGCAGAGACTGATGGCCGTGGGAACTTTGACCGTAGGGTTGGTACATTCTTCCGCCATTGCCGAGATCATTCCGATGGCGCTGAATGTATACGCCGCGGGTAGGAGACCGATGAAGAACGTGAATCCGCCCCAGCCCGAGAACGACTTGTCGTAGTGGCCTAGCGCGTAGCCAGCACTATGCCGACCAACGTCGGCTTTGACGGAGAGAGCAATCAGGATGATAAGGATGCTCACAGCCGTCCAGGCCGCGCAAATCGTGTCGACCATTGGAAGGAATCGGTTTCCAAATGCACAAACGACCAGCGTCACGAGGCAGACAGCGTAGAATATCAGGAGCAACTGCCAGTCCTTCGCAACCCAGTCGGGGTGATACATCGCAACAGTTGCAACAATGAGCGAAGCAAATCCAAAGTTTACCGAAAGCGCTGTCTCACAGTCAGCTCTTGCACATGGGCGAACGTGCCGAGATCCAAGGTCAAAAGGGCAGCCATTCTGCAGGGGCTTGGACGTGGCTCGGCACGGAGACCACCATCCCTCCAGATAAAAGCGCTGCGCAGCGGCTCTTGAAAGTCCCGCACACAGATGGCTCGAATTCTCTACATTCTCTCGGAGGTATCGGAGGAGGTAGATATCCGCCAATGCCCAACCCACAGGAGGTCACGGCCAGTGGCGGACGGGGGATTGTATGTAAGGAAAGGGTGGTTACTCACTGATAGTCCAGTTGCCTACAAGCCACGTCCAGCCGGTTATGAACGACAGTGCGGTTTTCCCCCTTGTTGCCAACTGAAAAGACCAGTAATAAGGTCCCGCCGAAGTGGGATATTTCGAAGCCAGCTCGCTCAGCGAAAGAGCCACGCATTCGTCGAGGACGAGAACGACGATCCAACCAACGAACATGGCGAGTGGGCCTCCTCCGTAGATGGCGGAAATCAATGGACCGCCCTCTCCGTATGGGATGGCAGCAATGGCCAACGATTGAAACAGGAGCGTGGCCATGGATCGGTTGCGGCTTAACTCAGGCTTGTAGCCCAGCTGGTCGAGTATTTGGATGTCGTCAATGCTGCCGGCCCTGAAGGAGGCCCTTCTCACCCCATCGATGACGGGCACGTCGCCCACGGGAGGGGCTTTTTCGGCGTCGACAGCCATGGTGGTAGAGAAGTCTTGTCACTAGGTGCAGTGTTTGCGAGGGGAGTTGAAGAAGAGTGTTGACGCTTTCTGAGACCGGGGCGCTGCGATCTTATTACTACTCACCACCGAGGTCGAGGGTTTAACCCTCTGAGAAAAGAGGAAATTCCGGTCATCCTGTCGAGGTCTGGACGAGCTTGCCGACATAGGTCGAAGGCGAGTGGAGATCCCCCTCTCCAATGTCGCGCAGCCCCCGGACTCTGGAAAGTATGGGTGAGCAAGCAACGGCGGCGCGCGATAAAGCATTGACAAGCATCTCTAGATATTGTCAAGCCTCCACAGGGATTGTTATACGGTTTTCGGCCTAGTGCGGGTAGATTGTCGATTTGCGAGACCCCCAAACCCTTATCAGTGCCCAATCACCTCGGCGTGAGTTGCCTGATTTCCTGTCGAGGTCAAGTCGCTATCTCGAAAATCAGCTTGTGAGAATCCAAGACATGACAATTACCATGCTTCGGCACAGGATGGATTGAATTCCGGGGGAGAGCTATTCCTCCAGAACACGCACCCCCAGTCGATTGGTCGAAGCTCGAAGGGACTCTAACCACGTGCGCTCGGATGCAGGTACCCATGAGCTGCTGCGCCATGGTTTCGAACCTGCTGCTTAACGAGTGAAGCACCCGGCGAGGTTGGGACAGAATCCCTCAATCTTCAAGTAGTGGAGAAAATCAGCCCAGACAACGCGAAGAACCAGAATGACGGCGCTGCCCAATAATGTCCAGGAAATACTGGATGAGATCCGTCCCGCCGAGGGCGCGGCTTAATTGGCAGATTGCGTGTCAAAGATAAGACGAGGATAAGAGCAACGCCACAGCCTCGTGAGCACTTCTCATCTCGAGATTCAATCGACATCCGTCAGTAGTTGTCAGACATCACGTGAGACATTGGTCCTGCATTTACGGCATGATCTCGGGCGTGCAAAAAGACTGGGACGCCTGCGACAGGATAGACACTGTCTTCGTCCTAGTCTGCACGGTTTTCTGCTGGCCCATCATACCTGCTGTGGGACTGGGATACAGTGGATACTCCACGAGACGGAGTGGGCTTGCTTCGTTCATTCCTGCTGTTTTGACCGTGTGTGTCTGCTCGATCCAGTGGTTCATCATCGGATACACGCTCGCTTATGGAGAGGGGCCGGGGGGCGTCATTGGCAACCTCAGCTATGCTTTCCATCGGGGGGTGCTCGCAGAGCCGGTTGGAAGCATTCCTGCAGTGCTGTTCAGTGAGTTCCAGCTGGTCTTCGAGGCCACTGTCTGTGCCATAGCAGTTGGAGGAGCTTGTGAGCGTGGCCGCATCCTGCCATTGATCCCCTTCATCTTCGTACGTCACAAACGCGGTCCTGGTTTCACCTTCCGCTGACACCTTAGAACAGCTCTGGTCCACATTCATCTATTGCCCCCTGGCTCACATGGTCTGGGGCGGCGGGTTCCTGAGTGAGCTCGGCGTGCTGGACTTTGCTGGCGGCACTCCCGTCCACATCTGTAGCGGAGCAACGGCTTCTGCACTCAGTCTTTACCTGTCGTACCCAATCGCGCGGTCTCGGAAGTCGGATGTTAGAACGCCTTCCCACCTCAAATTGCACCGCCCCCACAACTCGATGTGCCAGGTTCTCGCACTGATCATCATCTGGGGATCGTGGCTGGCTTTCGACGCTGGCACTACGCTCACTCTCAGCTTCCAGTCTGTCATGGCACTGTGCGTAACCAATCTCTGTGCGTCGGCGGGTGCCTTGACCTGGGCGTCAATCACCTATTTCGAAACAGGCAGATGGTCTTTGGACAGCACATTCATGGGAGCAATTTCTGGTTTAGTGATGATTACTCCAGCAGCCGGCTTCATCGACCTTCCCACCTCTCTCTTCTTCGGAGTTCTTGGAGCCGTCGTCTGTCGGCAAGCGCTGCGGATCAAGTTTACAGAATTTGCTCGAAAGTGGAGGTGGGTCGACAACGGAGATACGTTTGCCACCCATTGCGTCGGCGGTTTCCTCGGGACTATCTGCACCGGTCTTTTCGCTCAGAAGGCTGTGGCAGCATATGGAGGGGTTGAGGTGGATGGGGGAGTCTTCTTCGATGGCAATATCCGGCAGCTTGGTGTGCAGGTCGTGGAAGCACTGATCGGTTTCACCTGGTCTTTTGTCGGTTCATTCGCCATTATTGCGTTGATCGATTGCATTCCAGGCTTGGAGGTTCTCGCTGAAGATAAGTACGTCGTTCTTCTGGGGATGTTGCCAGGCTTCTGCTTTGCTAACTGTCTCACAGGGAAGTCAACATGGGCATGGACGCGTCGCAAATGGACGAGAGCTTGTACGAAGCTCAGTGGGCCGGAGAGGAGGATTATAAGCCGCTGGCGAACGGTAGCATCGTCCTGGACTAGATATTGCATGCGGCGGCGTTGTCGCGGGATCTTTTCTCATCCTGTCTCGCTAGTAGTCACTGTGCTCGCGATAGAATCTGGGGACTCGGACTACTATACCGTTGTCTCAAGAGAGACATCACCAAACATGAAAACCCAGCCAAGACTGAATAAAACTTCGCGGTTAGCGCCGCCCACATTCTGGGTTCTGATCTTCTTGGCCCGAAGTTCTTCTGGAAGACCGGTGGATAGGATCAAGAGCGCCAAAAAGAGAATATTGACGGTCTCAAAGGTCATGTCTCGTCGTAGATGTGCTGGAAGACCCTGATCCAGGGATTCACGGTGCTGCACGGAGAAAAGCCGTAGTTGGATGGCCATGACTCTCCACTCGTGGAGCAGTGATCGAATCACATGCATAAGATTAGTGCTCAACGGCACCCCAGGAAGATGCTGCCAGGTAGAGGGTACTATCTAGACTATGTCATAGGGACAAGGACCAGCTTTGCAGCTATTGAGAGGCAGGAATCTCAGTCGGAAGTAGGAAGAGCTGAGCTCGAATGTCAACCGGAGGTAAAGGAAGGCGCGCATTTGTGCGGCGAGTAATAGCTTGCTAGCTCTTGTAAGGACACACAAATAAGAAGCCGGCCATCTGCTATCAGTGCCCCGCCCTGATGAGGTTTACTTAAGTCGAATCAAATTTTATTAACGGATATAATATAAACTGCAGCAAATGCACACAACAATCGCCTCAGAGCGGCCGGATGGTGTAGTGTTAGTTCCTCCTTTCCCAAGTCGTTCAAAACATCTTCTAACATGACAAACAGTGGTTATCACATCTCCTTAACATCGATTAGATGAAATCGGAGAAGGTCTTGAGTTCGAGCCTCAATCTGGTCATTAGCTTTTTGCTCTCTTAATGAGAGATGATGTGTGGGCGGAAACACTGGGTATTTTTTCAACCCTACTCATTTTATTTTTGGGACACCTCCCCTTTTAGGAATGTTGAGCGATTCGCCCTGTAGTTTTCCCTAGCTCTCTCTCTTCTCTAATCTCTACCCATGCTAACTATTCTCATTCAGCGGGTCTAGGTTTTTGGCGAGAGCTTCACTCTCGAGGACTAGTGCAGTAGAATGAGCCGGTCAACGACTATGTGATCTGCATTCAGCCTCCACACACAACTAACAGTGTCATTGACGAGAACAGCGGTGAAAAGGAGATCTTTCCCTTGCCCATGAGCTGACGGCTTGTTTGTGCACCTCCGAAGCATTCAGGCCGACCCATTGCGCGGTTCAGGGATGGGGTTGGAGGGCCGTGGTCGGCACGTCATGGTGTAATACGACCCAGCCAATTCGACAGCCACTTATACAGAGGCATAGTCGTACCCTCGACCGGCGGTGGCAGAACATGTAGCGACGTATCGCCAGGGACCAAAAGTCAACCGAGGCGGTACAGCGTCGAAGTCAGAATTGTCGATGTCAGGCCGTAAAATACGCACCACCGCCAGCTTACCCAGGCCGCCTATACCCAAAGTCAGCCTTTGCGCAGCCTCATCTGTGAGAATGTTTTCGGGGTGCTTTGGGGCCAATTACAAGGCATATTCAAAGGTCCCAGACCAGGCCTTGGTTGTTACGGCTTGAGCATTGCGAACAGCAGTCTTTGGGATATACATGAGATGCTGAAGAGCTCTGTGAACAAAGCACATGGACAGTTAATACAGGCATTCGTGTCCCTCCGCCATCAGCAACAACGTGCGACAACTCCGCTCTCCTAGGAACCAGTTCTACGGTCGTGGATCATAGTCACAATGGCGGGATGTGGCAAGTTGGATCCACTGGCAGACGTATGGCCTTTGTCGCCTTTGTGCTTTTCACCGCACCCGGCATCGAGGCAGTATTAGTTGGCGTAGACAAAGGCTGTTTAACTCTTGCCGCAACTTGTGGCCTCATGATATAGCTTGATCAATGTAAATGTCGCCGGTGCTCTACGACCAGCGTTACCTTCCACCCATGGAGCCCGAAAATGAGTTGGCCAGTGTGTCACCGGACGGACGTCCAGACAGCGAATCTCCAGCGAGTGCACGCGATTCCGAATACCAGCCCACACATCAAACCACCGAGAACAACGGTAGTTCTGTGCGAAGCCCTTGGTCCGAGAACAGAGCAGTCGAGCTGTATTGCCAGGCTCTGTTAAGCCGAGCACATTTCCTGTTTTTCCACTCGATTCTCGAGGACGCGGATTTCCGGACCGATCTCTTTGTCCAAGGGAAAGAGGCCCTCGAGGAAGCGGAAGCATTATGCATGTCGGATCGATACTCTGTGAGCGACCAATTGATCGCGAAGTGCTGGTATATCAGGGGCTTTCTGGCCGACGCGAGCGGCGACCGGCCCATTGCGGCGGAATGCTTCGAACAAGCCACCAAGTTTGACGGGAAAATGTACGCGAATCTCAAGCGCGTGAGGTGGTACGAACAACGGCAGGAGAACGACCAAGAGCTCAGCGACATGTGGGGCGAGCTCGATCAATCCAGCGAGCGTGGCAAGAATGCCCGCCGCCCTGGTGCGGCTGAGATAGAGGATGGACTTACGAAACCGCCGATAACATCGGATTCGCGCGACGCTCGAGAAAGCGTGCTCTTCGATTTCCTCAAGTTGGACATCAAGAATAGACCGCAGCCGCAGGACAGCCGGTCGAGAGGCATGGTGATGACGCCGCCGCCGCCGCCCACTACGCCTAGTACCGTGCATCACTCCCCTCCGATCGATACTCCGCCTCATGCCCGGGGGACCGGTGCGGTCGATCTGTTCATGAAACAGTTGATCGCGGAGCCTAGCAGGGCGAAAAGACGCGCCTCCGAAGAGACCCACAGGATCTTGATGCAGCATGTTAATTCGCCGGACAAGGATCCGTCCCTTATTGCTGCTGCGAGAGAAGACAGGAGGAGAGCCGTGCAGGAAGCAGCAGAACGAGAGCAGATACAGCGGCTGAGAGAGCAACTTGAAAAGAGGAGGGAGGCCACGGCCAAGAAGAACATCAGACGTCCATCAAGACAAGTGGCCGAGGGAGCTCTTCTGTCAGATACACCCGGCGTTGGGGAGCTGGACACGCGTTTCACCGCCATCTCACCTACCTCGCCCGTCTCGCCCACGTTGACGATCCTCACTCACGGCATTAGAAAGTTGTCAACGTCGGGCATGTCTTCCCCTGGCCCATCCAGTCCTCTGAGAAAGAGCTCGCTCCCTGGTGAGGTGGAGGAGGACGAAGGAGAGTCTTGAGATTGAAGGTTTCGTCATTGGAGGCAAACGTCGGCGTGGCGATGACAATGAAGTTGAAATCTCGTTGCATGTTAACGGCCGTGAACAAAGCGTAGGAAGCTGGCCCAGACTTTCGCACACATCATGGGCCTTTCTTTTCCTCTGGTATTAGTGCTGACGGCCTTTGCTGCGATCATTTCTTTGTCCGCCATGACGAGTGATGTCTTGCACCATCCATTTCGGGACACGATATATGTATGGCGTCTTCTCTTCCGCGTTTTCATGCGCAGAGAATTGCAACCTGTGGCAGCCACACGGCTGAAGAAACAGTCTTCGAGACCGGACTGTGTATGCGCACGGGCTCGGGATCTGAGACACGACTTCCCCTTTCAATGCCAACCAGAGCGGCCGGATTACTGAACGATGCCGCCGGCAATGCTAATGATGGCAGCTTGAAGGGATTGCCTCCAATTGGTCATGCTCGTACATCACCAACCGATTCTGGCTGAACTTTAATCGTTGCCAATGTTCACGCGGAGGGCTTTCGAAGAACTTAATCCTAACTAATCATCAGGGATCCCTAGGGACTCGCAGCATCCTCGGATTAGATGTGAACCAGATCGGGATCGAAGGGACTAGATATTGAGGTAGACGGCAGTGTTGATAAGAAGGGCGGTTCCGTCGTCCAAGCTCTCGGAGCCGTGGCACACCTCCCAGCTACCTTGACGGAACTTTCAAAGTCTATCCATAGGAACAGTAGTTCGATACGCCCGGCGCTCATTGAAGATGACATTGACAATAGAGACGCAACCCATCCCAGCCGAGCGCCTCGTTGCCCGCTCTTCCATCTCCTACGCCACCGCCGAATCGCGCCTCCGGTCATCGATTCAAAAATCCCAGGATCCCAAAGAAAAAGGCCAACTGACAGACAAGAAATCCTTCGACTCATGGGTGCAATCCAGAGTCGGGCCCCATGGTTTCATGTACTTTGACGAATATGACCACACACGCTGGCTGCCTCTCTTCGAGCCACCAACAGTCACCGTCATCGATGACAACGGGGAGAAGAGGTTTTTGAAAGCCATCAGATTCATCCTGGGAAATCCCGCCATTGCTCTCACCATGTTGAGACATGATTTGAACGCGGGACTCTGTGTGCCTGTCGAGCTATACCTCGCCGAGGAAGCGCAAGGTGGAGTACGGATCGTGTGGTACAAGCCCACCGGCTTGATCGCCGGCTATGAGGGCGCGAAACGGGAATTGGTGGACGCGGCAAATGTGCTGAGTGTGAAGCTTGAGACTTTCATCACATGGGTGTTGAGGGAGGAGGAGGGTGAGGGAAAGCTGTAGATGAGGATAAATCGGTGCTTCGCTATTTCTGCATTGTCGCTGCATCCGATTACCTGCGCGCTGCGTGTAATGCTGTTCCAAACCCTGGCTGCGCTGCTACGAGAGAGCGTCTTGGCCATGAAAAAAGACAATCCAGCCTGCGACCGTGTGTTATGTTTTTTCCTGTCCTATGACTCGTTGAGAATAGACTCGCCTCTCGTAGATTTGAGCATCGGATAGTGTGAAAAGACGAGAGGTCTGTGGTGCGTGAATGCCTGGAGGTGTCGGGTTGTCTGTGGGAACGTTCGTGGATCCGGATAACGTAGGCACAGCCAATCTCGGCGGTGACGAGAAGAGGAGTTCGGAAGGTATTGGGAGGCGCTCAAGGCATGACGGCGCCAGCGTGTAGTGAGCGCCGCTCAGATGTACCAACACAGTGTGGCCTGCCAAATCTGTCAGTGACGAAGCAGATAGATTTACACAGGATTCTGTGCCTCACTTCTCTCCAAGTCATTTCTGACCGGGCTCCAAATCGTGGGCAAAGAATGTAGGAAGCATACTCTTCTCAAGGATGTACCAACTAGGGTTCCACGCTCATGAAAAGTAATGGCCTGTCAGAGTAAATCCGTCGGTACCTCCCGCGCAGGCCGGCACGAAGCCAAGTCGCCAGACGCAGGTCAAAGATCATCACCACTCTCTTGTCCTGGCCATGATCCGAAGACCGTAGGCGCAGGACGCAGCGAGAGCAAACATAAGGCTTCACTCTAGGGTACCGAGGACTTTGTTTCGTCAGCCAGGTTGAGGTCCGCGGCTTGTGTGAGAAGCTCAGCGGAGGACGTTTACTATAGAAATGATTCTATGAAGTAAAGTCTAGGAAACATGTGTTAGCAAGAATGGTAATCATCAAAATGTAGGGGGTAGGGAGGAATTTCGTACCGAACTGAAGAGAGGAAAAAAAATGGAAAGGATCGAGCAGAAGATATACCCGGTCGAAGGAGGCTCCAAACTCAGCAAATCCGCCAAGAAAAGCGAATTTTCTTACTTTGCTTGGCGTTCACGTGGAATCTGCGGTCGTCTCCCGGTAAGGGCGTGATTTCACACTTCACAAGCAGAGATTCACCCGTCGCAGGCTGATCAGATTTATGAAGGATTCGGAGTCTACAGTCACTTCCAACCTGCCGGGCAATTTCCATGGTGATTGACTCGAGCTTGTAGTGTTCGCGGTGCGCTGTCGGGACGTACTATTATACCGCGATCGTTTATGGGTGTGTATGTAGATATCGATGAGTTTTGGCAACGCCTAATTCAAGGAGCTCAGTGACTCCAATAGTGCTCCGTCCGCGTCGTGGCTGGAAAACTTACGCAGTGAGTAACCCAGGCAAAAATTCGACCGCACTTCCAGCGACGTTGGCCAATCACATGTGTTTCCACGGATGTTCTTCGGTCACATCGACCCTGGAATTTTCGACCTGCTTTGACATGACTCAAGTGCCTGAAGTGACAGTGCATGCTTGCTGGATGGTTTGACCAGTGAAAGACGTAACCACCTAAGAAAGACTGTCCAAGTGGCACTGAAAAGTGCTGTGCTTCTTGAGCATCAGAACGACCTCTCCTCGACCACCTTTCGGACTGCTGTTGCGCTCGCCCAATCCCCACAATGGTAGCCAACAACTCAAAGTACTCCAGCACCCGCTATGAGGACCATGCATCACGAGAGTTCTTCAGTTTCGAGGAGGTGGTATTGAAGGGTCTGGCCTCTGATGGGGGGTTATTCCATCCTCACGCGGTGCCCAACGTCAGGTCACAGTTCTTGGAATGGAAGGACCTTTCCTTCTCGGATCTGGCCCACCGGGTCATGAGGCTGTACATCGATGAAAGTGAGATCTCGGATCCAGAGCTGAAGTCGATAGTCGACCGCAGTTACTCAACATTCAGACACCCCGACACCGTGCCGGTGGTCACGTTGGACGAGCAGAAGAATCTGCACTTGTTGGAACTCTTCCATGGGCCTACGTTCGCCTTCAAGGATGTTGCGCTTCAGTTTCTCGGCAATCTGTTCGAGTTCTTCTTAGTGCGCAAGAACAAGCACCTCGAGGCAGGGCATTCACGACATCACCTTACCGTGATTGGCGCTACCTCGGGCGACACTGGGTCAGCGGCCATTTACGGTCTTCGAGGGAAGAAGGATGTCAGTATCTTCATCATGTTTCCAGATGGCAAAGTCTCGCCGGTCCAAGAAGCTCAAATGACCACCGTGTTGGATCCCAACGTGCACTGTTTGAGCGTTCAGGGAACATTCGACGACTGCCAGGACTATGTCAAGGCATTATTTGCCGATCCGGAGATGAACAGGATACACCACTTGGCTGCGGTGAACTCAATAAATTGGGCGCGGATATTGGCTCAGATCACGTATTACTTCTACGCGTACTTTCAGCTCCTGAAGAAACACCCTGACATGAAGCAAGCCAAGTTTGTGGTGCCAACAGGGAACTTTGGTGATATTCTGGCTGGGTTCTATGCGAAGAGGATGGGCCTCCCCGTGGCGAAGCTCGTGATAGCGACGAACGAAAACGATATCCTGCATCGGTTTTGGCAGACAGGGTCGTATTCGAAGAAACAAAAGCCGGCAACGGAATCGCACGAGGGGATCAAGGAAGACGGTGCGCAGGCACACGAAGATGGAGTCAAGGAGACATACAGTCCTGCTATGGATATTTTGGTGTCTTCGAATTTCGAGAGACTTCTCTGGCATTTGACGCTAGAACATGAGCTCGACCTCAATCCACACGTCAAGGTCGAGTCGTCGGTGAGGGCTGCTGGAGGCAAGATCAGCCATTGGTTCCAAGACCTGAAGCAGACTGGATCCTTCACTGTGGATGGCGAGATCTTGGACAAGGCTCGCGAGATATTCGGTAGCCATAGGGTCAGCAATGCTGAGACGCTGGACGCCATACGAGACTGCTACAGAGGCGAGGCGATCTCGTTGAAAGGATATGTGCTGGATCCTCACTCGGCGATTGGTGTGGCTGCGAGCCTGCGAGAAATCTCGCAGGCCGGCTCCTCATCAGATGTGCCTGTCGTGTCGCTGGCGACAGCGCATCCAGCCAAGTTCGCAGGTGCGGTGGAATTGGCCTTGAAGGAAGAAGCAGGGTTCGATTTCAACCAGGTCTTGCCACAGGAGTTTGTGGGTCTCGACAGCAAGGAACGGAAGGTATTGAAGGTATCGGCCACAGAGGGGCTGCCCGGCATCCGCGAGATCATTACTCGAGAGGTGGAAAAGGAAAAAGGGAATGTCCACAACGGCAAATAGAAATCAGCACACAGACGTCGATGACAATGTTGACAGTTGACGAGAGCGGTAATACCTCTATTCCTATTCAGCAACCAGGGTGCGTGGCCACTTGGTAGGTGCCAATGATCAAGGCTTGTTGCCTCCAGGTGCAGCCAAGTCCATACCCCCCCGCCTTCTCAAACGTTCAGCTCGCTTGGGTGGGAGTATGATTGCGGCCTGCAGCGTCGGACTCCGATTGTCCTCATACTCTGCTTACACAGTTCTCGTACGGACGTGTATCCTACTGGCAGAATAAATCGTGCATCTTGTGTGAAGGAAAATGAAATAATTGGACGCCGCTTCCTTTCCCTGTTGACTGGCGCCCAAAAGTCCTTTCCCTTTCAGCTTCGGGCCGTCGGCGTCATGATACGATTGGTTGGGTTTGCAACCTTGCAAACGAGGTGACGAGCGAGTGAGGAACAACTGAGCCCCACGTCAACCACGTCTCGCGGTGTGCAATTTCTTTCTCTTGGAAGATATCTGCATAGAGCCATGTCCAGAGCTCGCTACGATCCATGGGTCATGTAAAGTGCATGAATACTGCGTAGTTCAGCTGCCGAGTCTTGGAGACGGCACTGACAGATGCGCTGTTCAGCTAGCTCAGCCTCCAGAAGCGTCGAGATGGCCAGCTCCAGAACCTGAAACGTGCTGCTCTGTCGGTAAGCCAATTTCGGCTTGGATCTGGAGGCCTCCCCTGCGCCACGGCTGCAGTTGGAGTTCTGGGTTAAGCCGCCCTGCTTACCAAAGGCACCCCTGCCCGCTGTTCTATCTTGGGTCTCACTAATTCACCACTACGCAACTCGTATGGCTCCAGCCCACGCCGTAAGCTATCGCCTTTCGGGGCCATCTGAAGGCAAGACATATCATGGCACCGCTACACGGCCGCTGCGTCGGTGTATCGGCGTCAGCCGTGAACCGCAAGTGAGACCAGGAGTGAGTAAAGTTGCCGTGCGGGCGAGATCATTAGTTGTTGCTTGTTCCAACTTGGTCTGTGTGCTCTGCTACTCTACATGATCGATGAACGACGGCCAAAATGGAATCCGGTGCAAAGCGGTAAGTACGACTTCATGAGAACACAGCAACCGCGAGATGGAGATGAGAACTGACGGCCGTTCCAGGAGACACATCCCGCACTGGCCGCCTTTCAAACAGCCGTATCAACACCTCGGATCGACAGAGAATGTGCAGTTGACTCCGCTTCCTCATACTGGCGGCTCGAGCCTGCCGAGCGCCCGCCTCTTCAGTCCAGACCTCAACAGTGCCACCGCATATACGCCCGATCCTCTAAACAGCACACCACAACCCCTCTTGCTAAAATCGCCGGGCAGGACAGATACCACAGCGTCAAAAAAGCGGTTAGGAGGATGGAAGACAAGTTCGCGCATAGCCCTGGGTTGCGCCGTCCTGGTGCTCGTGACCAACATCTGTTTGACCATCGGGCTAGTAACGTCTGGAATGGACATGAGGGGAGGTTCGTACATGCACACATCGCGGCAAGGCATCGTTCGCAACAAATGCTGACTGTGGTTAACCCAATAGGTATTTGGATGGTCTACGCCGGTGACTGCGGAAGCGTTGAGATGAAAGACACATGGGTGCATCTTGGGCTGAACGTCGTTGCCACAGTCTTGCTTGCAAGCTCGAATTACTGCATGCAATTACTCTCAGCACCGAGTCGAAGTGAGCTCGACAAGGCTCATGCTAAGCGGAAATGGTTGGACATTGGAATTCCCAGTGTACGGAATCTTCGTTTCTTGAGAAAGAAAAAGGTTGTGCTGTGGTGGATATTGGGACTTTCGTCAGTTCCGCTCCATCTAGTGTCAGTCGCTCGATCACAACCCCAGCCTGCACGTAGCTAACGTTCCCAGGTACAACTCTGTCTTCTACTCTGCCTTGGCGACGAACAACTATAGCGTCCTGTACGCCTCCCAAAGTTTTGTACAAGGCGCAACCTACGACAAAACCAAGTTCCCCGATACCGAAGAATGCAATGTCACGGAGATCCAAGCCAGCGCCAGGGCTGGGAATTTCACCGTCCTCAACAACGAGGACTGTATTCACGCGTACGCGCGAGATTTCGTCGAAGACCGCCGGAATGTGATCGTGGTGGTGAAGGATCCTCCCACGAGCCAGGGCTCTCTCTTCAAGATCGCTGACAACGAATTCCCTAAAAAGATTACCAGCCAGTACAACCCCTTTGCCTGGATCTGTGACAACCCAGACGTGGTCAATCAAACGGACGCTTGCTGTGAGAACAAATGGGGCTTCATACCTTGCTCCAAGATCACGCCGAAGCTAGTCGACATTGCGGACCAGTGGTCTACAGGGGGGTTCGAAGTCGATCACTGCCTTTCCGAACCCGTCAAATCGCAGTGTCATCTGCATTTCAACCTCATCCTCATGGGCGTAGTGCTGGGTTTCAACATCCTCAAGGCCATCGGCATCGCTTATGTCACGTTCTGGCTGGGAGAACCGCCCATGATTACAGTGGGCGACGCCTTGCAGAGTTTCATCCGCCATCCCGACTCCACAACCGAAGGAATGTGCTTGGCCAGCCATCAGAGCATCGTTGCATCCTCCAAGCTCGGCTACAAGTCGATGCCTATGAGGTACGACCCCAAGCAGCACCGATTTTTCGAAGCCGCAACATGGAGACAATGGGTTTTTCTCCTTGCGGTGTTCTCTTTTGCAGGAATCGGCACATCGATTTGCTTGGCACTCGGCATTGAGAACTTCAAAGGCGATAAGACGATCCAGAACGCGTGGTCCATTGGTTTGGGCACGGTGCGCCCACAAAACCTGATCATGGGCTGGAATATCCCAGGCTACGAGAACAAGACAATTGCGATCTCGACCTTGATCGCTAATGCCCCGCAGGCACTGTTCTCATTCCTCTACGTTTGCTACAACAGTCTCTTCACGATTATGTTCCTGGCCCGCGAACTCATGCGCTTCAGCGTCACGGCCGGGCGAGGACGAAAGTATCTACGAGTCAGCGAAGCACGGGGCGAACAGAAGTCAACGTACTTCCTGAATCTACCCTTTAAGTACGGCATCCCTCTCCTGGTCGGATCCGGCTTGATGCACTGGCTTGTCTCGCAGAGCGTGTTCCTCGCCAACATTACCGTCATCCCTCGAGACGGGAATGTCCCCATGCAAGACGAAATCACCACGGTTGCATACTCGCCCATCGGCATGCTCTTCATGCTCTTCCTGGGTTTTTTCCTCCTGGTATTCCTCTTTGCCACAGCGCTACGGAAACTCCCCTTCGGAATGCCTTTGATTGGAAGTAATTCCATGGCCATCAGCGCGGCGTGCCATCTACCGCCTGCGGTTGGCCAAACCGAGCGCGAAGACATGGTTCTCAGGCCACTAAGCTGGGGGGCTGTCCCCGGTGGTGGCAAGGTCATGGATCTAGGCATCCGGGATGTCCATGCCCACGGCTTGGAAGGCGACTTGGACGAAGATGGCGCGGGCTTCGGCCACTGCTGCGTCAGTGATCGGGTGCTGGACCCCCCTGAAAGGGGCAAATTTTACGTCTAGACGATGCTGTTCCCGGAAGGAACGGAAAAAGATATTGATGGCGTACCGGGTAGATTCCCTGTATAGTGTATAGTGTATAGATAGATACAGTAGATATTCAGGGAAGCTGGGTGAAAGCTTTGGGTCCGTGACATGACATGACATGATATGATCCTTAACGAGCCATGCAATGCACCATTACTTTCCCTGCATAGCGCGGGCGACTGGGACGCACAAGTGGACGTCGGACACATGGCCATATCTACGCCTCACACAAGCGAAGGCGAAGATAAAGGCGTGGCAGGACTGTGGAAATGGCGTCCGGAACCTTTTGGCATTTAACGTACAGTATGTAGCACATAAGTGTATACGACTTCCATGATGTATGTGTGTGTGTGTGTGCGAGTGATATAACAGAGCAGGTATGCCCGAGCCTTCCATACACGTACAACTGTCACAACAGTTACTGCGCCATGGTATGGGTATGGGTATGGGTCAGGATAGAGATAGGCATATAGGTGGGAGATCCAATCCCCAATCCAAGGTTCGCACGAATCTGGGTATCTACATATCTGCTGGGCTGTATGACCTCGCTTCGTAAGTTTGATGTTGCTATCGTGGCTCTCTACCTTGACGTGCCCAGTAGGGTATTCCGTACGGTAAAAGAATGAAGCGCGCGCGCATCGGGTATTTTTTTTCTTCGGGTCATTCAATCATTCATCTGGCCATCCCGTCAACTCCTGCATTCGCCTGGCGCATCCATGTCGCCGTCAATTCCTCCATTCAACCCCGTTCGCTTTATCCAAGGTGGACGGGTAGGGACAACATAATGCGGCGCACGACGGATGGATTGTAACCCCCGCCCCCCAGTGAGGCGAAGCACTGCTATGTCATGCCGTACAAGTCCATTGTTCCCATGCTCCAATGCAGTGCTGTGCTATGCTATGCTGTGCTATGCTATGCCGCGCTATGCAACGACCTTCTCCCCATTTTTTTGGTGTAAAAAGCAAAACGAAAGGACCGTCACCACGCCATCATGCGGCATTTCACCGGTGACTTCGCACTATACGAGGCCGTTTTGTCTCTTCTGTGAGCAAGGCTTAGGCCAGACCAGTCTAAGAATGGGGCGCGATGCTGATTGAGGGCCCGGATCCGTCAAAGACCACGAACTGGGACTTGAAGAAGACGTCGCCGTAGATGGCAAAGGGGAGGCCCTGGTTGGATTGGAGGCCGCCGAAGCAGACTGGAACAATGACGCATCGGTCCGTCAGCGGGATGTCTTTTCCGTAAGGAGGGGACCAAAAGAGATTGAGATCAGTGGGCATATGTGAGATAGCACCAAAGATCCCAGGTGATCTGGAAGGGGGCGGCGTGGCATGAAGGAATGGAAGGGATTCAAACTTACACTGTTGTCCCGTCTGAGTATCTCGGCCGACGTTGGCAAAGTTCATCCCGTCGCCTGAAACGGTGGCCATGTAGTTGGACCCAATGGCGACCTGCAGATCTGGCAATGCAGTATCGCAGGGGAAGATGACCCCGCCGGCGTCTTGACTCAGCTGCGCTCCGTCGACGGTATTCCAGTATGCCACCAACATCTCGTCCGGCACCAGCATGAGTGAGGTGCCCGTGTCGACGATGGCCTTGCCATTGGCAATTTGGCCTGTGCCCTGGACGCCTTGGACGGTGAAGCTCGCAGAATCGACTTCCCAAAAGCCGCGCGAGGAATCGACGGGGGTGGTGCTCAGCTGGCCGGTGAATGCCGTTTCATCGATGTTGCCGAATTCGTAGGAACCGACTTCGCCGGACTTGAGCTGCGCTGTGAAGACGGGCAAGGTCAAGTCGGGGAGGATGTTGTCGAAGAAGGTCCTCTGCTGTCGAGGTTGGATGGTGTTCAGCTGGGAGAATGCGAGACCGACGAGTCCGTTTGATGCCGAGTCCGTCACGAAGCTGTCGGCCACGTTGTCCGGGAGACCGATCGCCTGGGCGGAGACGGTCGCACCACCAATGTCGAGTTCGTCAACACCCACGGGGCCGGATGCCGAGGAGCCATCGCCGTAGCTGATGTTGAAGGTTGAGCCATCAAGCGCGTTTGAGAAGGTGGTGGACTGGGAGGGGTCGTAGATCGTGTGGCCTTGCTGAGAGGAGGCGGGGAGGTTGGTGTTGAAAACCCAGCTGTTGTGTCACCGGCCTGGTCAGTCTCATATAATATATGATATGTCTGTGGAACAGCAAGGGGGAAGGGGTTTGTCATACGTATCTGACGAACCACTGTCAAAGTTCATGATCAGAGTTTGGCCGCCAACTTTCACCGGAGACAGAAATTGAGCATCGTTCTGGGTCGGAGAGGCAGTCGTCTCGCCATCCTCGCTGTCTCCATCGATCTGAGCTTCGGTCGCTGCCGCGATTCGCGTGGCTACCTCCCCGTCTGGCAAGAATTCAATGTCGCCAAATCCAAACTTGAACAGTGCTCTCCGGTAGGCCGCTTTGCCGTTTGGGACGTAGTTGTGCTGTTGTATGCGGGGGACTTTAAATGAGCGCTTCTGTTTTAACCGGACTGGTGAGGCGAAGACTGTTGCAAGAAAAAGAGTGACTAGAAGGAAAGAGTGAATTCTAAGCATGTTGTCCGTAAGGGTCGACTGGCGACTCGAGACGATGATGGGAAGAAGAAGGATCGACGTGGGCGTAGGTGCTGAGAACTTGAGCAGTCGGCAAGGGCAGTGATGAAAAGTTAAGTGAAGGACCGGCCCTCTGTGAAGTGAAGGTGAGTTTAACTGCACGAAAAAGAAAGAGACAAGGCTCAGTGGCCAACGAGGATAGAGAATGCAGAATTATGGACAGAAAGGAACAGGTCAGTATGTTGGTAGATGTAGTATTCTATACGTGCGCGTCCCCGTCTCGAACTGTGCTAGAAAGCCTTGGGCCACGCCATCTGCATGTCTCAGGATCTCGGTCTGCGAGTCAACGGTGGATGCCGAGAGCTCTCGACTGAGCTTCTGGGGCCGCAGATGGATCTTGGAAACGAGGCCAGAGCTTTCGACGAATGTCATGGATCTGTGACCGGCCAGATCTGAGGGAGCCAACCAGGCACAAGAACAGGAGTGCATGGCGGCAGCCATGTGACGGCAAGGCTACTGGCTGTGGAGGCAGCTCCAGCGGACGTCGAGGCTGAAGGATCTCAGAGTGGGCAACGGGACGGCCATCGTCTGGATGAGCTGGCGAGAAACGACGGTTTCGAGAGAAAGGGATGAAGGTGAAACAGAGGCGCAGAAGTTTGCAGTTTCATCTCCCCGCCGTGCTAGCCCGTTTCGGCGGTCCGTGCTTGGCACTGCCTCCTCGCAGCTTGCTGCCAACTGACCTGTCAAGTGTCGTGGCCTGGTCCACGGACCGCAAACCCGCAACAGATGCTGCTGGCTCCGATCTGCGAAGAGGGTCATGAGGATCTGCAGTGGCCTTTGCATGAGCACAGATCATGACACGCGGCACTGCTCTACGACTCGCCAAGCTGGCTCCAGCTTCATCTGCCGCCGTAATTTCGTTCCATCGCTCGGCTGACCGGCTATTCCGCTGCGTCCTTCTCGCCCTTGGTACAGAGTGACGGCGCCATCTTGTGCTGGCTGTTGTTGTGGCACCCGTATGCCATCTAAGAAAAGCCTGACACGTGATATTTCTGCTTTTCCTGCCACAATCCTGCAGCGGTGATTATATCGGTCCGTCCGGAAGAACTTGGTCGGGGTCCTCGCCAATCAGTCGCCCGACTGATCTTACAACTTGTCGCAATGCTTTGCAGGCTGGGCTGTCTGGAAAACTGTCCATGAAGCTTTCACCAAAGTCACACGCCATCCCTATCCGCGGATCCAGTGGCACCGAGCCCAAGAAAGGGATGCCCATATCTGTACAGAGTTTCTGCCCTCCTCCTGTCGTTGCTCGGAAGATCTGAGATTCATGGGTGCACTTGGGACAGACGAAGCCAGACATGTTTTCAATCAGCCCGAGCACTCGAATGCCGGCCTTGCGACAGAAGTCGATCTCTTTCCGCACGTCGAGCAGAGACACTTCTTGTGGCGTCGTCACCACTACGGCGCCATCGACGCCGGATTCCTTCAGGAAGGTATTCACCGATAGATGCTCGTCTGATGTGCCAGGAGGGGTGTCGACGATTAAGTAGTCCAGTTCGCCCCATTCAACGTCTTTTAAAAACTGCTTGATGAGTCCGTTCTTCTTGGGACCTCTCCATATAACAGCGTCGTCCCGGTTGGGCAGCATAAATTGGACGCTCATGACTCCAAGATTGTCCGTCACCCATACGGGACTCCATCCGGCATTGCTGACGTGTATTGTCTCGGCCTCGACACCCATCATCTTAGGTATTGAGGGACCACAGATATCCGTATCCATAATTCCGACGGTCGAGTCCGGGTTCGCAGCAAATGCGTGCGCGAGGAGAGTGGAAAATGTAGATTTGCCAACCCCTCCTTTTCCCGACAGAACTAGTATTTTATGTTTTATTCCAGCAAGCCGTTCGGTTATAAGAGGGATGTCTGGGTCAGGACCTTTGGGTGCAGAGGCACATATCGCTTGATTGGGACAGCCGTCACAGGCATCGCCTTTGCCTGCTTGTTCGGACTCGGGGCCAGGACAGTGCTCTAAAGCATCATGTTAGTAGGACTTTATGCAGAGCGCAATCACATACCAGGCTCCGGGGCGACGAGTTCTGGTTTCTTCTTGAGAGGGTTCTCCAGCACCTCCGCGACTGGTTCTTGCAGTGGTTCCTCAAAGGAAGGCGCCATCTATTCTTCCGGTTCTACAACAGAGTCCGAGGAAGCGAAGAGAGAAAGTGTGTCGTCGGTCCTGTGTAGTGTGATCATGCGGCGAAAATGGAGGGTGCGCTGGATTGGTAATACGTCAGGGCCCTGATTGGGCACATCTCCAGCCTCGTCCAGCCCTGTCAGCCTTGTCGCTACCCCTCCTCACAATCACGCCCATGCATAAGGATCTGCATTGAGGTTTTACTATGCTACTCCGAACTCCGTACTTCTCCTTGTGCTCTTGCTTCGGCACATCTCCAAAGGCAGTGGTTGAGGTTTTCCGTCTCCAAGCGCCCAATGACAGCGACCGTGTGGAAGTCGTGGGCGAATTCTGGCGTCATCTGCTGGGGCAGCAACTCAACGCGGGGCGCGGCGATTGGCCATGCCGAGAAGAACAGCTCGCCCACACTTTGTTTTCCATCCACTGCTCCGGTGCAGCTACGCTCGAGTTACAAGGACTTCACTCCTCCTCCCCACTGCCTTTGTTACTCCGACGTGCCTCTCAAGCTCCTGTGAATCTTGCCATGGAATTGGGTCGACACATAAACATCTGCTCCACCGCGCTTTTTCTTCTTGCCTCCTCATTAACAGAGGGGAATTTTTTTCCTCCATTCAAGGCGGTCAACACCTTGCTCGATGACCGAAAACATGGCTAACCCGTCTTCTGCCGATGCTGCAGAGAGTCTGCGGAAGAGGAATACTCCTATAAGAGCCAACAGCAAGGCAGATGCCAGAAGAGCGGTCCTCGAGCTCAACGCGCTTGAGGAGAAGGAAGTCAAAGATGACAAAGACCGCAAGACCTTCGGCCGCACACCGGGTGGTACTGGTAAGCACAGTCTCAACATTGTTTACATCCGACGCCATCGCTGAACGCCCCCTAGTCTTCACTGTGCCGTACACACATGACATGGTCTCCCAGCTGCTGTCCCCCACGGAGCCCAAGAACTTGTCAGACATGTGCGTTCTCTTGATTCTGCTGCTCCATGTTCTTCTGGCCTGGTTCCTCCCTTCAACCTCGAGGAAACCAGTGCTTGCCGCCATCTTCTTGTGCTGGAGAGCCGGTTACAACATCGGCATAGGCTACCTCCTTCACATGCAGTCTCATCACAAGTTGTTGGTACGGTGGGCTCGAAAGTCAAAGCTGTTTCCAGTTGCCTCGAACGGAGAAAATCCCCACCCTAAGCTGCGTGCCTTCCTGAAAAAAGAATTTGAGACCAAGATTCCCAAAGACTACAGTTTTGATACTGCTCCGCTTGAGTACAATACTTGGTTACTCTTCCGCCGCCTGGTCGACCTCATTCTGATGTGCGACTTCGTCAGCTATATGCTATTCGCCATAGCATGCGCTCGTACACCCGCATCCGAGTCGATCTTTTTGACCCTACTTCGATGGGTAGCCGGCATAACCCTGTTCGTCTTCAACATCTGGGTCAAGCTGGATGCCCATCGCGTCGTCAAGGATTTTGCCTGGTATTGGGGTGACTTCTTCTACCTCATCGACCAAGAATTGACCTTTGATGGAGTTTTCGAGATGGCCCCCCACCCGATGTACTCGATAGGGTATGCTGGCTATTACGGAGCTTCCTTGATGGCGGCCAGCTATAAAGTCCTCTTCATCTCAATCATTGCTCACGCTGCGCAATTTGCATTTCTGGTCATGGTTGAAAGTCCCCACATCGAACGTATATACAGCTCTCCTCCTCCCCGCCGAGCGATCAATGAGTTGCCCGCGGCGGCACAGATCGACAAATCGCAGGCAGATCACAGCTCGGCCGCAGAAGTATGGCCCCACCCAGCCCATGCGCAACCATCCCAAACGCACAATCTGTTAGGCCTCCACAACGTCGACCTTTATCGGACCACGGACACTGCAGTCTTTCTGTTGCAGCTCTACTTGTTTGCTCTGACTGTGCTCACCCCGAATACGAGACCTTACCAGACTCTTTTCGTTGTCAACGCAACCGTTTGCCGGATTTGGTACTCCGTGGGTATTGGGTATTTGCTGAACAGACAGTCCGAGAAGAAGAAATGGACACGACATTTCCTCAAGTACGGCGAGAGCACGGGCGAAGCTTGGAGGCAATGGAAGGGGATCTACCATCTCAGCATGACGCTGTGTTATTCCAGCTTTGTCGCAGCGGCCTGGAAGATGTACCACATCCCTTCGAACTGGGACGGCGGTATGGCGTTGCCCAAGCATGTCATCGGACTAGGCCTGATCGCCCTTCAGATCTGGGTTTCTTTCAGCATTTACGACTCTCTGGGTGAGTTTGGTTGGTTCTTCGGGGATTTTTTCTTCGACCACTCCTCGAAGCTGACGTATGGTGGCATTTACCGCTTCCTCAACAATCCGGAGAGGGTCCTTGGCACGGCCGGAGTTTGGGGCATTGCTCTGATCACGAGTAGTAAAGCCATGTTTTGCCTTGCCCTGCTGAGCCACACCCTCAGTCTGGCTTTCATTCAATTCGTCGAGAGACCGCATATGCAGAAGCTCTACGGCAGGAGTCTTCGTCAAGACGCAGGACTGGTCAAGAGCCTGCGGAGGTCGCTGCCGCCACCCCTACGCGAATGGCAAGATGGCATGGACAAAATGCTTGGCGAAGCATTCGATGTCATAGAGGATATGATCGATGCGGCAAAGCCGAAACTGACTGCGGGTATGACCAGCATCGTTGAAGACACGAAGAGTCTCTTGCCAAAGAACCCGCACCGCATCAGCCTGACAAAGACTGAGCCGGACCTTGCTGGACTGGATCCGAAAGATTACGAGCTGGAAATTGAAGGCACCCCTGCATCAGCTCTTGCCGAATCACAGAGATCGAGCGATAGGGAGTCCGAGCAAGCCAGGGTCCCCGCGGAGCGGACGAACAGCTTCAAGCCCCTGCTCTTCGAGTACGGCGCTCCAATCAAGGTCAAATGGACCGCACCTTTGAACCACAGCAAGAGGGACTGGGTTGGTCTATACATGGTTTCGGACAACAACTCGCGAGAAGTAACCAGACTATCGTCGTCTGGAAGATGGATTGCTACAAATCGCGACGAGTACGAGGTTCTACAATCCGAAGTCGGCATCATATCAACAGACGTCAAGAGCACAAAAACGACAGAGGACGGTGAGGCGAAAGAATGCTTGACAGGTGAAATGCTCTTTTCGGGCGACAAGTTATGGTGGACTCAGGGCGTCTTCGAGTTTCGATACCACCATAACGGCAAGCACAATGTCCTGGCTATCTCACTACCGTTCGAAGTCCGTATTCCTCGTTTCAGCGAGGACGACCTATCGCTGGAATCCAGCATCACGTTGTCCACTCCAATACCTCCCCACCAGGACGCTTTGATCCGTCACACTATCGAAACGATACTCCTACCCATCGTGCAGAATTGCTTTGATCGCGACCCAGAAATCGCACCGCGTACTGTGTCCGAAGCATTCGGAAGCCTGGTTGATCGAGATGGGAAATATGCTAAACGTGTGGTATATGTCATCCATCAGATGTTTGGCATCGAGTTTGCGCCGGAGGTTGTCAAAGCAGACGGAAAGGTGGAGAACCTGGCCTGGCGGATATGGGAGGCGAAGAAGGTGTTGGCACCGTTCAGTATGTCGAGGTCAAGAGGTCCAGGCACACCCATTGAGGGAAACAGTTGATGGTTCACTGGTCAGAGCTTTATTCTTGCTGGAGATTGGCAAACATCGCAACACCCGCGTTTTCTCGGTCCAAATACAATACACATCGGAAGCTGAGGGAGCAGTACATGCCAGCGGAAGACGAATGTTGATGATCTTGATATCTACACGGTCCATCAGGACGCACAACGCAGATCAGCGAGTGCAGAGACTTCTAGGCGCAAAACTCCACCCCTAATGACCTGTCCACCACGACGTCCACCTGCGAAAGTCTAGTAGAAGATTGACCTCGTCCGATGATGCGGCAACGATTCATCCAATTCACCCCTCTTCTCCATTTCCTTACACGTATCATACAAGAAGAAATCTATCAGCACAGCGTTCACCTTTCCCTTGGCCTCGGGGTGCTTCCTCAAGATCTCTCGCTGGATCAATTCGACGCACCAAATGCTGCATCCCCTTATCTCGACTTCAAGCTCCCCTCCTGGCTCCAGCAACTCATACCGGGAAATCTTCGATTCCAAGCGTGGAGAATACCAAAGGCAGTTCAGACTCTGGAGCATCTGGGGGATTCGATAGTCGGCAAACATCGTCAGCGAGTCAATGTCCGAGAAGGTGCCGTATGAGGTGCCCTGGAAGCAAGCCCAGATGTCGGCCACGAAGATCTGTGCACGTTTCAGTAGCCGGGCTTGTCGGCCTTGAAAGTAGGCGACGTCCCTGAAATTGGCGAAATAGTCGGTCAGGAGGTTCACCAGCGCCGCTGCCGAACCGTTGGCTCGCTGAATAATGTTTGCCGGTCTGCAATCAAAGTGATGGTATAGGATATCGCCTGCGTCGCGGAGGATCGATATTCGATCACTCAACAGAGGCATCGGTTCATTTGTGGCGGAACGGAAAACATACTCGAGCACGCTATCGGGACATGCGTCGCGATCTTGCCAGAAGTCTGGGCTGGTGATCGGGTATCCCTCCTCCAGAGCCCTCTGCAACGCAGCGACAAGGGACCAGTATCCCGTCCATTTCTCGCCTTTGAACTCCACGGCAAATCTCTCTGTCTCTGCCAACCGAGACCAAAACGAGAAGTTCAGCAGATTCATGGTGAAGATGAAATTGACAGTTTCCTCCTCGTTGTCTCTGGTGAGCTTCGGATGGAGAGCGTGGCTCGACCAGGTCCCGGTAGAGTAGGATTTCTGCTGCATGAGTTGGTAGATCTGTTCGGCCGCGTTCTTTGTGCCGGCGCTGGAGATGGCGACGTCAATTGCATTGCTGTAAATCCACTCTGCTGACTCCAAGACACGTGTATTAGGCGGTGTAGCTTTCATCGCACTGTCCCCTAGCCCCAACGACTGGCGGAGGAGAGCCAGGAGCTCGAGGTCGGCCTCGTCGTCAGACATTTTCCTTGCGCTGCTCAACAGGCAACGAGTGGTAAAACAGGGTGAATTGGAAGATGCCCAAACGAATAACTTGCGTCCGTCGCTCTGAAGACGGCTTTGGTTTCGTCCTCGTTTGCTCGTCTCGCCAACCAACCTGAAAGACTGGCAAAGGAGTTTTGAAGCCACAATTCACCGCCAACGCCACAGAAGACCAGCTTTCATTGCCGGCTGCCATTGACACTTATCATTGCTACGCGAACGCTCTCATCTAGGATAATGTTTGATTCCGAAGTGTACTTTTTCTGGATTCTGTTCTCCTCTACCACTGTGGACAGGGTCGATCTGATCCCGAAATTTCTGGCCCAGAACAAAATGTGTCATGTTCTCACTTGGCCAAATGGAGGCAAACGGGGCGCATCCCATGCAAGGGCAGTGACAGGGCCTCGATTAGAGCAGCCGGCATCTTTTTAGGTGGCATGACGCAGTGACGCAGAGCCTTGGAGGAAGCCTTCTTGCCACTAACGCGTCCACTAAACCATTAGCTCAGTGGCCCCCCAGAGTTCGCTTTGATTGGGACGGTGCAGGCGCTGTCTTGAACTCTTTGCTGCAGGGTTTGGCGATCCAACTCGCGATTTCACTTTGCGGCTTGCAAGCCCGAAAGTCGACGCCGCATCTGCACGTCGTCTTCCCAGGGCGCGCTGCCGGCAGCAATCATCACCGGCTCCTTCAATTCAACCTCTCTTCTACCAACAAGATAGTCACGGCGCTTAGACTTGCTGGATGCTCCTGTGTCGTCCACTCTCACTTCGCTTCCAGCTTGTGCTCTCTCCTGTGTGACTTCTACCTCATGCTGTCGTTTTCGCTGAAGGGCGTCCTCTAAGCATCTCGCTCCCTCCTTGCCCAACACCCAACCTCAACTTCCAGTGAAGTCGCAGCAATGCCTCGCGACACTTATACCCGTCAGTCGTTGGGGGCGACTCATCGACTGGTTAAAGAGGTGAGACATGCCGGCGCAGAAAGCAATGCGCTCGAAGACTGACATTCTCAATCACCACAGTCCCGGGTTCTTCTTGTCGGCGCGGGTGGCATCGGCTGCGAGCTGCTCAAGAACCTGGTCCTCACCGGGTTCGGTGAAATACACATCATCGACCTTGACACCATCGATCTAAGCAACCTGAACCGTCAATTCCTCTTTCGACACGAACACATCAAGAAGCCGAAGGCGCTCGTCGCAAAAGAGGTGGCCGGCAAATTCAATCCCAATGTCAAACTCGTCGCGCACCATGCCAATATCAAAGAAAAACGGTTCAACTTGGAATGGTTCTCGGGGTTCAATCTCGTCTTCAATGCGCTCGACAACATGGACGCTAGGCGGCATGTCAACAAAATGTGCTTGACGGTTGACGTGCCTCTGATTGAATCCGGCACTACGGGCTTCAAAGGTCAGGTACAAGTCATCAAAAAGGGCAAGACCGCTTGCTACGATTGCACCCAGAAACCTACAGCCATCTCATATCCCGTCTGCACCATAAGATCTACACCCAGCCAACCGATCCATTGTATCGTTTGGGCGAAGAGCTATCTTCTACCCGAACTGTTTGGTGAGAGCGAAGACGAGGCTCCCGAGATGGACACGTCGGAGGATTCCGAAAACGCGGAAGAGATCAAGAAGCTGCGGGAGGAGGCTCAAGCGCTCAAGAAGATCAGAGCATCAATGGCCTCCAACGACTTTGCGAAGCAAGTGTTTGACAAAGTGTTCAATGAAGATATCGAGCGCCTGAGGAAGATGGAGGATATGTGGAAGGACAAACAACCACCAGGACCGCTGGCTTACAATACCCTTGAGCAAGAAGTGGCAAAGACCGATCTTTCTAACATCACGGACGGCCAACGCGTATGGTCTACTACCGAGAACTTCGTCGTGTTCAAAGATAGTCTGGACCGACTGGCGAAGCGCTTGGCGGAAGGACAGACCGCTGCATCGAAATCGGGCGATCCACAACCCTCAATCTCGTTCGACAAGGATGACGATGACACGATGGACTTTGTAGCTGCAGCAGGTAACCTCCGAGCAATCATATTTGGCATCGAGCCAAAGTCAAAATTCGACATCAAGCAGATGGCAGGCAATATCATCCCCGCGATCGCCACCACGAACGCCATGGTTGGCGGATTATGCGTGATGGAGGCATTCAAGGTCTTAAAAGGTGATTTCTCCAGGACACGTTTCTTATGGGTATCAAATGGGACGTTGGCCACGGACAAGTTGGACGAACCTAATCCCGAATGTCCTGTTTGCAGTGTGACAACGGTGCGAGCGCGGGTCGACTTGGAGAACGCGACGCTCGGAATGTTGGTACAAGACATTCTACGGACAAAGCTGGGCTATGGCGAAGAAATCACTGTCATGAATTCAGCGGGTATTGTCTACGACCCAGATCTCGAAGACAACCTAAGAAAGAAGCTTTCCGAACTCGATATTGGCGAGGGTAGTTTCGTGGTGGTCAAAGACGAAGATGATGACCCGCGAGTCGACCTACAACTGGCCATCGAAGCGAAGAAACCAGAAGACGGAGAACAATCAGTCACATTGGTCGAGAAGGAGGGCGAAACGTTGGAGATACCCAAGAGGCCAAAGAAGAAGTCCGGAGCGGATGGCGAAATGGCAGACGAGGACGATGGCTTGGTCATGAATGGCGATTCGAACACAGCACCTGCAACAGGCAAGCGGAAGCGACCGATCGAAGACGATGCAGAAGACAGTGGCAACCCAGCGAAGAAATTGCAAGGTCCGAAGAGTAGTCAAGTTCCGCAGAATTCTGGGGCACAAGCTATTGTGATTGACGACGACAATGGAGCCTTTGTGATTGACGACGACGATTGAAGTGGTCACCGTTCGCTGTGGATTCCAGATCATACTGGAAACGGCATTATCGAAGGCAAGACTGAAGCTCTTTACGACACTGCTGGGCCCTATCAAAAACGAACCCAGCAGATCGAAGCATCACTCTTTCGCCTCTACCCTTCTCCTGTACTTTATACCGTGGGCAAGGTCCACTTTACCACTTCGGGAGCAGGTCATCTCCTACTGGACATTCTAGACAGAATTTTGCTGGAGACTGAGCTCACGCTTTGGGATCGGGCTTGGTGGGTCGGGTCAGGTCATGCATGGGACGACAATACGACGAGATTTCTGCAGGGGTTGTTTCAAGCGCTGAGGAACTCCCAACCCAGAAGACCACAACAGAAGACTATTGAAATGACAAATGAACGAAAGAAGTGTCAAGGGAGTTGCTGCCCGGGTCTGTCATGACTACTGTGTATTCTGCCCTTGTGGTTCTTCCTCCCTGGCACTACGAGGTACCTGTAGACAGAATCCAAATACGAAGGCAGGCCAGGCAGGCCAGGCAGGCACGCCAAGATTCACTTTGCCCTGCTTTGTGTGACCGAGATTCTGCCGGCGTAACTGCCTGGGGCGCTTGGCGGATTCACGTCCAACTCTCTTTTCACGCGTCCTTCGCAATTTCGTTCATATCTGCTCCTCACGGTCCGTCGAGGATCTTTCCCTCTTTCCCTCGACCAACCCAGACACGTCACTCCAATACAAGCACATCGTAGTCATGGCCACGAACGGAATCCCCTCCCCTTTCGTCACGCTCGTCTCGTCCGACGGCTTCGAGTTCCACGTCCGCCGCTCCGCAGCCTGCGTGTCTCCCACCCTCCGCCGCATGCTTGACCCACAGAGTAAGTTACACCGCATCGTCCCCGACGGGCAATGAGTCTTCAAATTAGTCGCGCCGCAAAGAACCCCTGTTGTTCGTTGTTCGTTTCTGACTTAGACGCTGACATCTGGGTTTCTCTACCCACAGACAATTTCGCCGAAGCTCAGTCCGGGGTCTGCCACCTCGAAAATATTAGCGGGATCGTGCTCGAGAAGGTGGTCGAGTACTTCTACTATAGCGAGAAATATCGGAACAGCGAGGGCGTCCCGGACATGGATATCCCGTCGGAGCTGTGTCTTGAACTGCTGATGGCGGCGGACTTTTTGTTGACCTGAAGATCCAAGGATCCACAAATCCAAGGGGACAAAACGCTTACTTGTCGGTGGGAGGCTGTCGGGTGTCCTTTCGAAGAATCCAATGCACTGCTGAAACACCCGAAATGAGTGGCATTGGTGTCAAAGGGAACATGAAGTGAAGGGCTTGCGTTTGAGTGGAAGCAAGGCTGCAGACAAAGCTTGCCGTGTAACGCTTCTTCACCGGGGGCAGGCAACAACTTTGAACCGATCGGTAGACCGAGCTTGTTTCCACCACTACTACCACCATCATCACCGGCCGGCACGTCTGGAGGGCGGTCGTGATAGTCCACGGCCGGGACCTTGTCGATCGAACACATACCACAAAATCCTGGAACCAGCAGGGCTGCGCCTGCCGGACCAGTTGAGTCGGTTGACCTGCCAGGCCGAATTCGTCCACAGCGCGTATGAAGGCAAGTCAGCCAGCCAGCCTGGCAGTCATTGCAAGACACCGGTTCTCAAGACGTGGCATGAGATTCTTAAAAGTCATTCTCAAGCTCAACCTGGGCAAAGGTAAACGCCAGTTTGATCATTCAGCACTCATCACGCCGCACACGGCACTCGGCAACGAGCCAGCAATCCAGCATGCAACTCGTACCTGAAGCGGAATGTCTCAATTCAATACCCCATCAGCATCCGAGCATGATAAGGAAAGAACATGACCTTTACAGAGGGAGAGTTTGTGTGCACATGGAGATGAGCCTTCCGCAGACACGCTCCGAGAAGGCGTGAACACAATGAGCTAAGCATGCGTTTTCTGTCTAAGTAACTGTCCCATCCTATTTCCCTGCCTCTCTACCAACCTACTGTGTGCCTGCTTGTCTACCTATCTGCCTATCCCCATCCATTTCCATATCCCAACACACTCCCCCCCCCCTTTTCCCCTCTTGCCACCCCCACCCATCTCAAGCATATACGTCGCGACAAACACCTGCTTTTCCACAGGCCGACGTCTATAGAAGATGGAACATCACTCCAGACCCTGGACTCCCTAGATCATCAGGCAGTCCGCCGCGCCTTTATCTTCCCCATGTGCTGAAAGCGGACGTTCTCTCAAGGGGGGACATACAGCGTGTACGTTGCGCGTACTCGATACATTGCATGTGCATTGAATGTACATGTAGTGTAGTGTAGTGTAGTGTGGTATGATGCATTGCAGTGCAGTGTAGCATCTCCCGTGCGGCTCGTACGTATCACAGATGGATGGCTAGGTCAGCACCAGGAGTGAACAATGTTGTCATGATGTGGTATGGTGCGGTGTTGTGCGATGTGGTGAAGCTTCCATCGTTTCGATCGACCGCAAACTCAAAATGCATCGTCTCTACAGATCTATATTCATAGCATACGTAGCCAAGGGTATCATGTCTATTTTACCGTATGATTTCATCGTACCGTCCCGTGCTGTCGTTCCGTGCCATCGCGCTCATGTTTTTATTCGAGATCCGTGCAAAACCTCTCCATCCCATAGCTATGCTCCGCGTCGAGTGCGTTTCCCTGCGCCTCTAGTTCCGGTTCAGCCTGCTTCAACCCCCATACATCATCAATTCTGCCTCGCCTGACCTTGTCGACGGGCCTGCCCCTGTCCTTTTCCCTGCGGTCTCCTCCCGCCCTTGGACCCCACTCTGATCTTCTCCTCGAATAACTTCTCCGCCCCGAAACACGCATCGCTCAGCCGCAGATAACTCACGACGCCCATGTCCACCACTGCAAGGAGCACGTTTCTCTTGCCGTGTTTGATCCGCGTCTCCAGCTTGCCTGCTTTATCCCTGGTCAGGGAGTCCTCTGGCTGAGAATCCAGGAGACGGCCGATTTGAGACAGGCTGGGTATCGAGGGGTCTGTCCGCGCATCGATCACGCAGATGCGATAGTCCGGGGGAGGGGGGGATGTTTTCTTGAACGTGCTCGAGGCGGCCGGTTTCCAGACGTAGAAGTGGATGCGGTACGGCGGCTGGGGTGGTGGTGGTGGTGGTGGTGGCTGTGTTTCTGTTTCTGTTTCATCATGTGACGCGGTGGTGTCGGCACGGAGACTGTACGGCCGAGTCGACCGGTCATGGTACGGGATCAGTGCCAGTGCGCGGAAAATGTCGGTGTAGTTTCTGTATAGGCCCGGTGCGACGAGCGGGCCAAGCGACGAGCAGGATTCACCGTGTTGGGGCCGGAAGAGGTAAGAGACGAGTCGGTGGACGAGGGATGCGATGTTGGAGACTGCTGAGCGAGATTGAGAAGGGCAAGGTCGGGATGACGGTTGCGATTGCGATTGCGATAGTGTTGTTGATGGTGACGTTGCCGCATGGAATAAAGACGTCGGTGGGGGGACGTTTCCGTAGCTGTGGCCATTTGACTGAGTGGTAGCATCCGTGTCATCCCAAGTTGGTGCTCGGTGGACGATATAACCTGCTCTCTTCAGCCCCGCATAGACTGTATATCGTTCCAAGGTCAAGCCATCCGTGCCGATGAAACTGGCATACGCGCCCTGGACACTCATGGGCAATTCGCCGATTTTCGGCTCCGCCCGATCTTCGTGTTGCGCCAGCTGTGGCTCTTGCGCGCCCGCGCCGGCGGCACCATCCTCAGAGGTATCCTCTTGACCAAATTGAGCTTCCTCCCGGACGTCTGGGACATCGGCGTCCGGCCACCGGATATCAAGGTTCCCTCTCTCCAACAGCCAGAGCGCCTCCTCGGGCAGAAACCAAGTCCAATTATTCCTGTCTCCTACGCCCATGACCTTGGAGTGCGTGCTCTTGAACTTTGGCACCATGACACATCGTCCCCCTTGTCTCGCGCCCGTGCCATCTTCGTCCCATCTCCAATCCGCGTGGTTGGGCAAATACTGTCCCACGATGTGGTTCTTGCTCGCATGTATTCGTACCGAGCTGAGGGCAGTGTGCATGGCCAGACGGGACGCATCGAGGCTTGAGGCCTGCGAGCGTGTCGCATTGGGTTCAAAGTCTTTGGTCCCGCGTTTGGGAATTAGGGTTTGTCCTGTGCGCGTGACGGTCGTCAGTTGGCTGAGGAAGCGGAAATCTTGGGTCTCATCCTCGAGGTCGTCCGGCTCGGTGGTGGAGGTCCGGGGGATTGCATCCTCGTCGGCGTCAGCCATATTGCTATTGTCGCCGTTGAGGGCTCCAGCGGCGGAAGGGGGACCCTTGGATTATCTTGGTACAGTATGTGGTTCTGCTCGCTCTGGACACGCAAAATCAATGACTCCAAGCCTCCAAACTCGAATGGGAAGGGACCGTAAACACGCGAGTCATTTAGGCGCAGCCTGCGAGTCATGCATCCTTTAGCGTTGGCGCTAGTCAACGTCCAGATACTGAGAGCCACTTTGCACAGCTTGCATCTTCGCCTCTACAGCAAACATTCGTGCTTGAAGGCGCCTCTGTCCGCCCATGTTGGCTTTTGATGAGGCATATACGGTACGATTCGATATAGAGACACAGTCCGTCCCATGAGGTGTGGGTATCCACCGTTGCTCCTTGGAGCACAAGCTGCTAGAGGGTGGCCACAATGATAAGCAGAACCGAAAGTAGAAACCGTGTAGGAGGCCCTTCCTATATTGACATTTTGGTCACCTA
Organism: Phialophora chinensis; assembly: GCA_016109575.1. NCBI lineage: Eukaryota > Fungi > Ascomycota > Eurotiomycetes > Chaetothyriales > Herpotrichiellaceae > Phialophora > Phialophora chinensis. Next base: position 1,786,458 of record JADWPU010000003.1, on the reverse strand, counting down.
ACGTAATTGGATCGACACTGTGAGCGAAACGTCAATCCTCCCCGTCCTCCCAAATGCTGGCATTTTCTTCAAACCTCGACATCAGATCGTCTTCTAGCATGGATATCACTTCACTGTAGAAGATTCACGAAACCCTTTGTCTCCGAAACTGAATGAGCCTGAATGAGGGTTTGGATGCGGACTCAGACAGAATTGCACTACGCGAAGCTATTCTGCCGTCATGTTAATGTCATCAGAGTGCTCTTCCAGCAGGTCCTGTGCGATCCCTCGATAGTCACTTCCACTTTACGCGTCAAGTCTTCTTTAATGGATCGATTCAGGTAGAGCTCAAGCAAGATAATACTAAGGGCGTGCAGGTGGGCGTTCTTCCGGAGGGCAGGACCGAGGTGTCTGAGAGTCTCATATTAGCGACCGTTGAGCGGGTGAATTGTCCTTCTAATCTAATCCGCTGACCCGGGCAGCGGGAACGAGTGAGGTCAGAGGGACATAATCCGAGGAAGGAAATGCTCTAAGAGTTCTATAAGGTCTGCCACCATGGACTTTCGTGCAATTAGAGTAGCAAGCAGGCGAGAATGACGGCGAGGATGGCTTTCTCTTGGTGTAGCCATCGCTTGTGGTCGTAGAGCTTGAAGTTTGATATAACCTCATAAAGGTGAAGCATCAGGCTTGAGGCTTGGCTTGACGTTCGGAGTTCTTCCAAGTTTTGTATACAGCTTGCCCTTTTCATCGATGACGAGCTCCAAGCAGCCACTGCTTTCCCGAGCTAGCTGGCTTTCTATGCATGTATCCTGTAGTTCCTTCATCTTGTCATTAGTGTTGCCAGTCGTAAGGCCGTCACGATAACGTTCAGCCGCCGAGATGAACAAAGGCACCGCTCCCAGCACCCACACCAAACAATCTCAATTGCGGACATGGAGCGTTTCTTGCCTTGTCATCCGACCTTCGTGTTGGTGTATGTTTCTTTTGATGCCCGGCTGACAGAGAGTGACAGATGCTGATTTTATGTTTCGCTCCTCATAATTTTCCCGCACGAGGGTGTGCACAGCTTCTCGTGTGACACGCGATGTGACTGCGCTTTCAGCGCGCTCCCTTCCAGTCAAACGGGTCACCGATGCTCCAGTTCGACCAAGCCAACGTCTGCCCATGAAATCTGCATTGTACGTGCGGGACTTTTTTAGCTGAGCATCGCTCAAGGAGAGCCATGAATCCGTTTCATAGCTGAAAATAATCATAACCTCCTCACAATGTGTGTCCTTTCCCCCGCGGCCAAACACACAGGTCGGACCTGGTGAAGCCGACGGCGGCGAGTATGAAATCCAGCACAACGCCTAACTTTGTCGCGGCAGATTCGCTGAAATTCTGGCGAATGTGAACCGGATAAGGCTGTCAGCAAACGCATCCCTCTCCTCTTTAAACAACCTCCGAACACCAGACCCGGTCCAACGGAACATGCTCGACCAGCAGCTCATCATAAGCAGCCCCAAAGTGACATCGCCGCACCAGCTCTCGCAATGACATTTCGACTAAGTAACATGAAGACGCCCGCCCCTTCAGCGATGGTGGCGTCTACAACAAAATATTCCATGGACAGGATCGAGTTTCCGCCGCCGCCGTGAATACTAGGGAAGGCGATGCACTTCCAGTGCCCCTCCTGCTGTCTTCTCTTGGAGGAACGGAAACGTGCGCCAGCAAATTGGCGGAAACACGTCTTGCATGACTTGCAACCATTTGTTTGTGTTGATCCCACATGCCCCGATCCATACATTACTCTGGAGACTTGGAATGACTGGGTGGAGCACCACCGGTGGACCCATGCTATGGAATGGTGGTGCTAAAGGATCGGCCCAGACCACTCGCCGCTCGGATTTGCCACTCCTGAAGAGTACCCCGAACACCTCATGAGTGACCACATATCCCTCCTATCGTTGCGTGATCTTTCGAGAATGGTGCAAGGGGGGAGGGCCGTCTCGGGCACCGTTCAAAAGTTGCCGCTTTGCGTTACCAGGGTCATTCATCCGACCTCACTCGAGCGAGCAACGCGCTAGATGCCTTGGAAACAGCAGAAATTAGCCAAGAGAGGCTGCAGAGCCACATTCTTGGGCATTCGGTCTCCATGTTGAGTACCGATCTTTGCTTTTCCACATACTCCAGGAGGTCTCGCTGACCTAGAGAACAAAAGTGTGCGGGAGTCGCCACCGTTGTTGGTGTCGAGTGGTGAGATGGGTGATTTCGGCTTGATCAGCTAGCCCCCCGGTCTTCAACTGTTGTGTCTGCTCACCGTGCCTGTCTCAGGCCACTGTTCCAGCAAGAACACCATCGTAGTCGTGCGGAACTCCGTTGCTGATGAGCCAATTCAGGAGATCCAGGGCAGAGACACTTGCCTCTTTAGACCCGTGGAAATGAACGGAAACTCCACCTTTGTAATCCTCCAGCAGGAAGACGTTGGTAGTGTTTTGGCGGTCTACAAGCTCCACGGTCCAACACGTCTTGTATCCCACATCTGGATGTTGGGGAGGCATGCCGAAGACCGCGGTGAGTCGATAGAGGAGGAGCTGAGATGAGATGGACTGCGACACGAGCAAACCGGCGGCCTTCCGATTGTCACAACCACAGCGTCTCTCTCGATTGCATTGACACAACTCGAAGTGCCTCTCAGAGCTCGAAGGCATAAAAAGGTCAAAGCTGCCCCAGGAGACGTTGTCATCGCTCCGGCTTGATGGATAGTCCTCGGTTGGATCTCGATATTGCCAGGTGGCCCGAAAGCGATCGCATGTACCTTGAGCACTCGCCTCATTGTCGAGGTCATCTGAGTTGTCGTTGTAATCAAGGAGTCGCATCCGTGCGCCGGCGGTGTACAGGTCTCCATCAGCCGCAGGACACCACCTATGATATGTGTTGTATTGGCGCTCAATCTCATTGAGACGAACGTAGTCTTGCCACAGGCGCGCGAAAAGCACTTGGCGTGTGTCTGGGTCGAGGGAATCGAAGGTTGTCACAGCATGCTTGTCCCTTCGAAGTTGCTCCAGGGCCTTTTCAGCACTGAGTTCTTGAAGTGTTCTTGCCCCTGTTGACAGGTGTGCGTCGCTGGAAGGATTCATGGCTCGAAATCCGAATGAAAAAAACAATAGATTCTGTTCATCCCATGGCAATGTGGCTGTCGAGAGCGGAGAAGTTTAAGCTCCTCTACGCTGAACCAACAGTGTCAATTACAGTTGTTGATTGTTGAAGTGTCGGTGCGAGTGAAACAGGCAGATGAAGGCCTGGGTGCCTGGCCGCGTCCCCTGCCAAGCGCGGTGCACGTGACGTCACCACGTCACCACCATCCTTCTTGGTCGCAGTTCGTGCGAGGCTCTACTGTACATTTAGACATCCGACCGTCATGGGCATCTCTGGCGTCTGACACGTGGGGTAGATGCGTGGAGCGTTACTTCAGTGCCTCGGTGCAGTACGGTCAGGTACTACATTGTGCTGTCAGAGACAACTGTGAGGACGGCATCGTCGAGCTCCTCTTGGCCAAGGGTGCATCGCCTAACGTCGTCATGCTTCGCGATCACCCTGTGTCGTTCTGCCAGTTCGAATGTCTGGGTCTTGGAACACCTCTCCATGAAGCCGCTCGCCAAAGGAACGACAGGCTCATGCAACTCCTTCTGGAGCACGGCGCGAATCCACAGATCAAGAACACGTTTGGAGAATTTGCACAGGTCAGAAGGCTTCCAATCGGGACTGCCCTCTGAATCGCCGTGAGGATGTCAAATATGTCATTCAACGACAGAGCGGGGAGGAATTGCCTCAGCGTTCAGAGGTTATAAACAAAGTCGTGATGCTGGGTACTTAAGACAGGAGACTAATCTTCGGCATACCGTACTCGGTCGGGCCTACTGCATTACTACTGTCCTCACCGCTACCGCATAGGCGGCGAACAATGTGATCTGCTTCGCCGTCTCGCTCCTTCGTCTTCAATTTCGGAAGATGCGCAATTATTTGGTCTGAACTCGCGTTGATATAGATTGCAGACTCGTTGTAAGAAGGAACATGTGAGCATCTGGTCAGGGGGTTTCACTGTCATGCCTTTATGGGTATCAAGGTTGTGCCAGTATGTATGTGAGAAAGGCGTACTCCGTGTTCTGAAATTGGAGAAGGAGGAGGTTTAAGATCCATCTTTCCAAGACAAAACCGTCAAGTCAAATGATTAATCCACCGGCTTGACTTTCCACTTTTCGGTCGTGTCAAACTCCAGTCGTCCTTCCCGGAACCGCCATGGATCGACGTAGAATCTGACGCCGATTCGGTCGCTAATCAGGTTATACACGCGAACGATACAGTAGACTTTCTCCCTGCTGCTGTTCTGCTGCGTACTACCGAGTTCACGCATCTACGAAACGTCAGTTTACTCTGGATTTCTTTCTGCTTGATCCGATGACGACGGCAGCACAGGTAATTACTTAAACATTCACGGGTTCCCACTTACCATGTTATATTGATTCGGACTCATATAGAAGTCGGTCTCGCATGGTCCAAGCGTGGTCTTGACTTCGAAGAGCCATTCCAAAGGTACCTTGGATCTGTCAGTGATGATCATGAAGTCAGGGCTAGTATGAAGGGAAAAGGCTACCTGCGGCCGACTATCGGTGTCTTGGTACCACGCAGGATACCAGTCGTCGAACATATCGCTCACATTGTTCAGAGCGCGTGAGGATTGAAACCCGAGATCGTGGTTTTGGTCGCAGAAGACAATGTCCGCCGTCTCTGACTCAGTCCGCCGAGTTACGTGCAGGTAGGATTCATGTGCTTGTACAAGATGCCGAATTTTGCTTTGCCAGTTTGCCAGGCCGAATCGATCTCCGAGTAGATGTTTCAAGACTTCATACACCTGAGAATCTAGGTTAGCGATCTCTGTTGTGCCTCAAAAGGAAGCGCAGTGGCTTACAAAAAGCTCCCCGGCAGCCCCCAATCTGAACTTGCTGAGCCAAACATCATGGCCAAATAGGTCTGGGCAATGGGAAGGGTCGAGTATGTTGTCATCCAGCGTAAGGGTGGCGAATCCTGCGGTCAAATCGTCCAAGCTTGCTGTCCCGCCATTGCGGTGATGAAGCTCGTTTCCAATATTTGACGCCTGTCTGTGGACATGCTCGATCACCTTCCAGTAGTCCGGTGCATCGATTTCATGTTGGATCTCGGCGGGGAGAGCTCGATATGGCTGTCGGTAGTTTCCAGGGAATGTAGCGGCGGCACGCACGGTGGTCTCCTCAGCTGGCAGCTCCGGATCTGTTTCGCCATTGGCCAAAACTGAGATCTCTACAGGCATGGGAGGTGGGACAGGTGCATCCTCAGGTTGTACCATGGGAGGTGGGACAGGTACATCCTCAGGTTGTATGATAGGAGCTGGACGGCATTTTTCCGGCAGCCACGACACCCGGGAGATGCACTCCTCAAGCAGAATGTCGTCGGTGCCAGTCTGCAGCTCGTTGAGGATTCGATAGATTTGCTTCTCACCTCTGGAGTCCACGATGTCAAGCAGATCTACGGCGATATAGCCTGGAAGTTGGGACCGCATGCATTGCGTCCTTGCTCTCTGGTCAGCCGGAAGTGTGATGCTAAGGCCGCTTTGATCGTTGTGTGTTGCGATCAGAGAAGGTCTAGCAGTGGCGACTTTGACTTCGTGCCCGTCTTGCATGACCACAAGGTAAGAAGACATCGAAGAGGAGGTTTGAATGATAGCATTTGCTAGGTCGTTGTACAAGACTCTGCTCTGATTTGAGAACAGTGGACTCCGGTGCGCTATGGCACAACTGTAGCAGGAAAAGTCAGCTCCTGTTCCAAACGCAAGTAATCCGTTCCGTACCATGAAATAGCATAGGCGCATTCCTGAAATTGAGCCGTAAGAGTATCATCTTTCGTCGAATTGTCGGCCGACGTCTTAGGGTGTACATGTCGTGAGAGGTAGTGGTCGTCTAGTCCGAGGAGCTGTATTAGGTTATGTAAGGAGTTCAGTTGTTCGTAGGTGAAATCGAGCATGACCAGCTGGTCTCCAAACTCATTGGCGTAGTCTCCATTGTCGACAATGAAGAATGCCTGCGACCTCGAACGGAATTCTGCAACGCCACCAGTTGTCCTGCAAGGCAGATAGTTGCTCTCGTCAAGTGTTTCCATGCTGCTCCTGAAATCGGATGCATTGCTGCTCACACCGAGCAGTTCTGAGACAGCCAACATGAGTGATTTGATGTTTTCGATGGTCTTTGTGCGACTTTTGGCGGCTTTGGCGAGCTGCTTCATCATGAACGCTGGGGTGAGGGTGTTGACCCCAAGGATTTCCACAAAGAAGTCTTGGAGGTTTGAATACATCGCTGCAATCGGAACATGGTTGTTGATGTCCATGGTAGAATGCCAGACACAGGATCCGGATTGTATCCAGTTACCACTGCGACGATTGTAGATCAGGTTCTTTTCCCTGAAGGAAGACCTGCGGTCGTTAGCGTAGGCATCCATTTCACGGCAAACTGACCTACTTGATCATCTGTCTCTGCTCCGTGGTATCCGTCATATCGGCGAGATGGTCGTATATCTCTGAAGCAGAGGCCAGCAACTGCGCATTAGGCTCAGACCCATGTGAGTCCCTCAAGTACTCAAGCTCTTCAATCAAACATTCGATCGTTACGCTTGAGGTCTGGAGATGTTTTTCAAACAGGCCGGAGACCGTGCCTTTGTCGTACACTGAAGTTATGACAAACCTACAATGGAGAGCAATTCGGCTCTCCCATACACACTGGTCCAGGGTTCGCCACACGCTGGAATTTGGATCCCAAACGAGCGGGCGGTGCTTGAAGTCGGCCTGAGAGCCATCAGCAGAAATATCTTGCATCGGATGATCACAAACCTGAATAGTCTTAAGATCGTGCAGCGTCACTTTATTAGCCATGTTTTCGTACAGCCAGCCCAATTCCCGCGGACCGACTTCAGGTGGCTGTCCTGTTGCAGCTAGTAGTGAAAGTGCTTCGCGATAAAATGACAGGTCACAACTGTAACGTACACCCAGGTCTCTTAAAGCTGACCACTCCGAGATCAGATGTTCTTCAGGAGGATCCGGCAATGACAAAATCGGTAGTCTCTTCTCAGCGCCATATTTTTTCGCTACATCGAGAATGTCTCGATTCGGAAACCAGGTTTTCTGAAGCTCTTCGTTTCCACCATGTCGACAAAGAACTTTGCTCTTACGGAGCGCTTCGTCGATCTTTTGATTGAACCGACACGTACTGCTGTACTCCTGCGCCCAATAGGTCTGGAGTAGAGATAGGAACAGCTTTGAATCTCGGCTTCGGACAACATCGAATATCCAGTGTAACTTCTGTCGATCTGGGAGACCTTGCAGAGGTGGATACCACCGTACGCCCGCCACTTCAGTCAGCCACTGTGTCCAGGTCTTGCCGCCCCGTGATCTGGTTGCGACCTTGGAAGATTGGTAAATCTTGTTCAAAAAGTACTTGCCGTATTGAGGATTTTCATGTAGGCATACCAGACGCTCTGCATGGTATTGCTGCTCCGAACGCATAAACAACCCTTTCGTAGGCGCATAGATGCCCCCAGATGTTGAGGCATTGAGCTCGTCTTGCCGAATCATAGATGGCTGATAAGAAAACCAAAAAAGGAGCTCCAGTGACCTTAGCAGGTCATCGGGCCATTTCTTTTCCGGCTTCACCATTGCTTCTGTGACGGCAGCGCAGATCTTGGCAGAAGACGCATGTTGGACTCCTAGCGTCAGATACACCTCATGGCGTCTGGCTACAGCAGCTGCTTCCGGGTGAAGGACCACAATGTCGACATAGGTGGGCATCTCTATTCGCACACTTTCAGGGCCAGAGCCCTCGTTCACTGCGTCAGGAAAGAAGATGTCCGATCCAGGTTGGTACCATTCCAGCTTGTTGTTCACCCTTACGGGCATGATAGCCATACTGTAAATTCTCTTCTTAGAGACCCCACTGGCGCGGCTGAGACCTTTCTTGATGAACGTCATGAAGGTGTCGTGCCAAGCATCGTTCAGTGCTCGAGTGCGCAGGTTTGAGGTGCTGTTCTGGAGGTCATCGACAATAAGATCGAAAGCCTCGTCGAAACCCAGCCACGAAGCGCCCAACGCAATCAACGCCTGGCGATCAGAGGATTCATACTTTCCTGACAAGAAATACCACGGTCGTTTGAAGTCCGACATTAGGGGCTGCGACTGATGCGTAAAATCGTCGGTCAGCAGACGAAGTTGTCTGGGCTTGTGTAAAAAACCGGACCTCGAAAAGATAATCTCCTGCTCCGACAATACCCGCTGCATTGAACCCGGCAGTGGCTGCCAAAAGCCGATCATGGGTTGAAGTGGTATGTAGGCAAGCCATCGATAAGACAGCTTACTGTCTTCAAGGACTAGTCTCTTCACGAGCATGTTGAATAGGGATGCAATCCCGTTCCTTAACGTTCTGTTCCAGGCGTTGTCCACAACGGCTTGCCTGCTACCAGTCAAGATAAAGTCTGCATTTATCAGGAAGGGAAGCTGCGTTATTTGCACGATAGGCAGAAACGCGAAGATAAATTGGCCGGCTGCGCCGACGAGTGGGGTGTCATCGCTTGAGGTCGTGATCGGCAAACCAATTGTCAGAGTCGAGGTTGTCTGAGTGCGTCCGACCTGTTGAGGCATGGGTGACACTTGCCCGCTGAGGATGCGGTAGACGTACTCTGTGACCTTTGTGTTCTCTCGAGAAAGTATCGTCAGAATGTTTCCGTCCGCACTGACAGATTTTTGAAAGGAGACGGCCTCGTGTGCAGCCTCAGCAACCTCGAAGCGCATGGAAAGCTTCTTAATTTTGCGCAAAGCAAAGATAACGCTTGGGTGCAAAGATCGCATCTGGGCGCAAAGAGTCTCCAGTCCGTCCTGTTCGTAGAACGAAAGTCGAAGGCGGAACCGGGTATGGACATTTTCCGGCAGCTGCTCGCCTGGCTCCCAGACGGGAGAGATCATTCCAATTCCATCATCCTGCCGATGATGCTCGAAGCGGAAGGACCACAGACCTGAGGTGATGTGCACTTGGTTTGCAATGCCAAAGACAGATTTGAAACCAAATCCCTTCTCGCCGGTAGAGTCCTGATCAAGTCTCTTAGAGCTTTGACCTGTGCTGCAGATTGACACCACATCTAACAAAGAGAAGCCGTCTTCGTTGAGGTCGACAATGAGCTCTGTCTCGGAAACGGTAAAAGTGATCGCAGGAGTATCACCACATCGAAGGTACTGGGCATCGTCTGCATTCTGAATGAGCTCATAGAAGAACCGAAAGGGGTCGTCGTAGAGTTGATTGGAGATTCTGAAAGTGTCAACGAGAAGAAGTATTCCGGTCGAGAGATTTACCCACGTCATAGTGAATTGAGCCAATATCCTGCGTGACTTGCTTGCCACCATGGTCATCTTCTTCCGGAAAACTTCTGAGCCGGCTCTTCGTAGCTGTTCATCATCTTCATTGTCAAGATATCCATGCCCGGCTCTGATGCAACTTAGGATATTCTTGACATCTTGTTCATCATTCGGCTCGGTCAGCGGACGGCCGTACAATTGCTCGTAGAATTCTGCAAGCTCCGGATCAATCATGATGGCGGCGAGGGGGTGGCTCTCGCTCCAATGTTGGGTATGGTCGGTTGGTGAGATGCAGAGTAAGCTGTGCAAATCAAGCTTCGAGTGGACGAGGTGACAGGTCAGTGTGACTGCCCACGTATAAAGTAGCCATTGACTCGAGGCAGACAGCAAGGCATTTTCCAAGTGGTGGAAGAGCGGAGGCGCCGCACAGTCTTGTCCATGGCGTGGAGGGAGTTTGCGAGACAAGACTTGTCAGGGTTGCCAAACGCGACGCAGTTAATGGAACACTGGATTTCTCCTGTGGCTTTTCGAAGTGGATCTTGGGTGTGAGTGAGCTTCGTTCTTTGTGCTGCGACCTTTTCGAGCTAATAGTTATGCACGTAGGAATGTGGTCGTGAAATGTCGGATGTCCCCATGGAGGTCGCCCACGGTGTGCATGACGACGGCAGATCCATGCCTAGCTGGCTATCTCGGCAGCTAGAGAAACCTTGATCTCGCGCCCGTCCTAGCTCTCGCGCGGACATCAGCCGGTCGCGTGGAACTGGCTCGACCATGGGCCGTTGGGGGCCGTTTCACCAAAGCGCCGCACCCGGCCGAAGGTTGCATTGCGTAGTTGTTTGAGAATACATTCAGCGCGCGGCAGACTGAGCCGTCATATCCTTGACGCCAGGCCACAAAGCCTGCGACAATGTACTCAATAGGTGATTATGCAGAGATAGGGAGCACTGAGAGAATTTGCCGCCCCTACCGTACTTTTGTGTCACCTTGGTAGGGACCAGCACGAACACCTGTGGTTCGCGTCTCTAATCTCTGGTCTTATTGCCTTGGGCAGCATTCTGGTCTTGGGCTTGTCAAAGGGAACATGGCTGGATTCAAAAGCCGCCTTGGGCAGTCGACGCCTTTGGTAGGTAGGCACGTAGTGTACTGAGTCCATTTGCTTCCTCGCCTCTTAACGAATATATACTGACTAACAGGTCGTGTATGGCAACTACGCCGAGGGCGCTAGAGATCCAACTAATTAGGGTGGCTATACGGAATAACGATAGTCCGTCTCCAGCTGCTTGGCTAAGACTGTACGAGTATTTATTACTACTACCACTAGTACTCCATTTGATGAACTAACGCCATCTTACATCTCGCTGGGTATCAAATTCGCGAGAGTATTGCCTCTTGCGTCAGGACGCCAGTAATGCTGGTACTAAAGCCGCGATTGTCTCCCCTTTCCCAATGCGTTTGGTGATTGTGAAAAGTCATCCGACTCGCGGAAATCGATTCAGTTCACGAGCTTGAGCATTTCAATGCCCTCGTTATGTTCCGGGAAAAAGGGCCCTCTTTCAGATGTTGCGGCACCTTGCAAACCTTCTGATCCTGGCAGATCGACACTTGGCAGAAGGCCAACCCCATCGACTCTCAGCCGAGCTCTTCAGCATGTTTTGTGACAGGCCCGCTCACAATAATGTCGAGGCAGTCGAACGGAGGACAGCAGTCTCCCAACCTTTGAGCTTCGCATCTGCGTCCGATACTTCCGACAGGGTGGTCCAATCGATGGTGCTGCTTCGGCGGATCGGGATAATGCGCACAGTGCTTGCGGCATCTTGGCCAGGAGACATGGCTTTCGGCGACGCGCCTGCGGAGGTATAGGGTGTCAAGTAACCTTGAGCGGGATTTGCGGGCAATGGGAGATATCGATTGCTCGTTGTGGAGCTGTCCTGCAAGCCGTGAATTTCGTGGTGTGGTTGCCGTGTCGAACGCCACGTATCTCTGATCTCCTCTAAAATACTCTCATTAAGGATATCGTCGTAAGGTCCACCAGCGTCATCAATTAACCAAGACATCAGTTGGTGCTTTACTTTTGCGAAGGCGTCTGGAGGAGCGAACATGAGCAGCTCCACCAATTCCACAGTTTGCCAAAGATCAATGGTGCACAGTCGTCGACCTGGTGTAGATTGCATCCGATCGATGCACATATACGTGGTGTAGATCATTCCCAGCGGCGTTATCTGTCTTCCATCATGGGAGTTCTCATCGAAGCAATGCGCGATCATCTGCAGAAATTCGGCCGAACTGTTGTCATACTGAAGGAATGTCCACGACGCCAGGTTCAGAGTGAAAAGAAGGCCCACACATAGCCTGCTGCCAGTCGTGGTATTCTCGGAGATACCTCTGTTCAAATGCTGCCGTAGAATCGACTTGGCCTCAGAACAAGCAGTAAATATACCTCTCAAGATGTGCTTCCATTTCTGAAGAGACCGAAAAAGCGACTGTAGGGTGAGACCAGCTCTCGTGATTTCTCCAAAGGACTTAAAGTATTGTGGCGCTCCGACCTGAACGCACACAGGAATACATAGCGTGCCCATCGGGTAAGACATTACGGTAAGACCCTTCTCTATGCGCAATTGCCGGACAATCAGACAGGCCTGGAGATGCTTCTGCGCCGTTTCGCGGTCGCCGATCCGATTTTCGAGCAGCGCAGAGAATGCAAGCCCGTACATTGCGTCCTCAGAAATAGCAGATTGTTGGCGGCCGATATTGGAGTTCATGATGTTGTACGTCTGCTGTCGCCGGCGGAGCAGTAATGTGTCGTGATCGAGATCGAGATTTCGCAGCGCCGCGTGACGGTGTCGCATGTAAAGAACCGCCCAGCTGAGTAGGATCTGATTTGTGGACAACACACCCAACGTGACATCCCGGACCGGACAGAATCGCGAGACGGCACTCGTGCCATAGAACTCTCGAGGCACCGAAACCAGGTCTTAGAGAGTGGGCATCTGTTAGCTAGAACGGGAGACTCTTGGAGGGTTAAGCGACGTACAGCCGTGCAGGAGGTCACGATCCTCTACGGTAAGATCCAAGGACAACGTGACGAACGGATCCAGCAGGCTCGAAGTGAGGCCTTTCTTGAAACACTGGACCTCCTTGTATGGCACTGGTTCTGTTCGGTCCTTTGGCTGCTTTTGCTCTTCCTGTTTCGATTTCCTCTCCCTATTGGCCTTTTTCGCGGCATGGCTCAAAGCTCTAGATCTTTCAAGTTCCCATGTCTTTCGGTCGGAACCTTTGTGCAAGCTGTGGTTTATTGAGAGGAAATAAAATTGCTTGGGGCCCATGCTTCATACTGGTTATTCGAAGACAAGATGGCGTTGAACCGTGCGACAGTAGAGCAGAGCAGGTATATGGATGTCGTCTTCTTAAACACAGAAGAGACGAATCGATGGCGACCTCAGCGAACCCCTGCGCTTGCTCGGTAGAGTGCGCCGACATGAGCATGCGGGGTTGGCCTAAGCTTCGGCGAGAGCCTTTGCTTAAGATGGGGTGGCCTTGGGGTTTCTGGGCAAAATCTGCCAACTCAGGCAGCATTCGGTACTGTCCTGAGGGGAGGTCTACCCGGCTTGAAGACACGGCCAATGAACAAGGGTGAGGCGTCGCTCTGTTCACCAGTAACTCGGTGCTTATTGGACGAGATCGACATTGCTGTTCTGGGACTTTGGTGATGACAATCAACAACGAGGGGGTACTTGGAAGCTGTTTCGATTGGAAGCTTTTATATTAACTTCGCTCCTCGCAGGCCACGATACTTGCTCAGGCATTCTTCCATCTCTTACAGCTAGACACTAATTCACGTCGATTCAATGCACTCACGTCTCATTCTCAATTAACAAACAGTTCTTGTATATGGCTGCTAAAGCTGATCATTCATGTGGCCGTGTTCAAGCAGGTTCATGCAACCGTCTCAACAACACCAACGACACCAACGACAATGTCGGGTTGTTCGGCCGGAAAAGAGCGGGAAAGAAGTAAATCTCTTAGATGTAGGGACTTGAACTATCTCCTGGAGGCATCCTCACAACAACATATCTTCCATTGATGCGGTAATACTTCGCATTCGAACGTCGGGTAGCTGGCTCCGTCTTGTCCCCAAGTGCTTCCGGAGCCGAGGACCGTCGTTGGTGACTACTTTGCGGAGGCTGAAGCAGACCGGAACTCGGAAGATTGGGCCTTTCCTCCCTCGTGGTGGATTGTGTTGTCAGTCGGCCTCCTTCCTCGCGAAGACCACAATCTTTCGGTGCTGAAACATCATGTTTCCCCGATGGATCCTCCTTTGACAAAAAGGTAGCACTGCCATCCCAGGCACTACTCCTGTCGAGAACCAAAGTAGGGCCGTTCGAGGAGTCCCGGCAGTTGAGGAGGTGCACTCTCTTTGAAGCAGATTGGGTTAGTCTGTCTTTGTACGTATCGACCTTGACGACTCTAGACATGTGTCGCGGCGCCATTTGGCAGGTGGACTTTTCAACTCCGGTGAAAGCATTCTTTGGCTTCGGTAGGTCAGTCCATACCTCGATCTCACCGCCAGCGCTGGAGAAGAAGACGCGATGTCCAAGCTCGGCCCTGGAACGCCATTCGAGTCTGATGTCGCTCTGATCTGTACGTGCTCTCCTCACTTTGGTCACCCAGCAGAAATCGCTGCACCAACACATATCCTTTGGCAGAACGGGTGGTTCCGGATTCATTGAAACATTAGACTGAGCAGGCTTAAACCCCTGCGTTAGAGAAGTAACGTCAGAACTGCTCCTAGGTGGACCTCGAACTTCGGGTATGACATGATTCGTCCTGTCGGCGGATTTGGAACCTGGCCCCCGTAGAAAGAGGTTGTTCTCTGGCGCGGACGACCGCCGCAGGTGGCCAGATGGCGGGGGTCGGAGGAAGCTTTTCCTGAAGGAGGGTGAAGATATCTGCGTACTTCCTGAATCGATGTTCCTGAATCTGCTATCTTTCATGCTCAATATATAGAAACTCCGACAGCTGAGAAGGTATTTTCTTTTCGGCGAGTTGTCTCTGAGTTTTTGTGGATCGTCTTTGTAGAAGTCATATTTCGTCACAGTCTCCAAGCAAAAAGGAAGCGTCCTGCAAAAGCAGAGGGATGGAGACGACGGGAATATAGCCGCTATGGCCTTGTCAGTCCACACTTCAACGTAGCCGTCGCTAGTGCCGAAGCAAATCCGGCTGTCGAGAGGGGGTCCGGATTGGAAACATTGGTTGCACCAGCAGATCTCTGGAGCTCTTGTCTCATCATTTGCGATCGGTATTCCGAAGCTCCACGATCTAATATTATCCGGACAGATATTATCAGGCTCGCGATCTCGCTTGATGTTTCTGCCTTGTCTCCTGGAGCCGGATACGGTTGTAATCGAGGCGGATGATGTGTTGACGTTCTGCCCAAAAGGGACATCATTGTGTAGAGGCACCGCCGGTAGATCTTCTTGCATAAGCACATCGGCTGAAAGCAAATCATTTCGAGCCTCTTTGACGTAAGGCTGTGAAAATGCCGATATGGAAGCGCCGTCCGCGGGATTTGACGGCAGTCGTAACTCTTGGGGGTGGTCGGTTGAATGCCCAACCAATCTGTCCGCTGGTGCAGCTGAATCCACTTCTGAATAGTCAGCTGGCGGGTATTCAATTGTCGTTGTTGGTCGAGAAGACTCCGAGCTAGGCGATAAAGTGCAAGGTTCCGGCCTTTGGTTGAGGCTGAGTTGTCTCATCTCATCCAAAGGCAATTGCGAAGCCAATTCTTCGCTGTCCATTCTTGGCTCCTCTCTGATGGCCCGCGCTGACCCGTTGGCTTCTGTAAGTAAGGTTTTTTCGATGATCCCTCCTTGATGTTGATACTGTCGAGAGGACTTCCAAATAATTTAACTAGGTAAACTTAGAACTCGGCTTTCTGTGGCCTGGACGCTTCAATAGAAGGATACTTGAAAGGCAAGCAGCTTTATATAACGGCGTTTGACCTTACACGAAGTGTTTCGGCCCCAGGGTCTCGAAATGCGGAGCGAAGATATGGTGCGTGAACTCACGCAAGGGAGGGGGTTGGCTACGGCCACAAGGTCCGTTAGTCCTCCGGGCGTGTACATAGTTGGCGTGGATGGAAGCTGAGATGCAGCTCACCAAGGCGCAGGGATTCGTACAAGTAGAGGGGTCGTCATCTCAATGGCGACTGCGCAGGCTTATCGAGCCCTGCTCTCCTCGGCTGCCAGGACCGATACGAGCCCGGTGAATCATGGTCGGTTCGACATCGGACAAGAATGAGTCAGGTTATCCATGGTTTCAATGGAACAAGCAGCGGGGAAGTGGAGGTGTTCAAGCGGCGACTGTACCAGCGGGATTGACTATGTAAGTTTGCCGCAGGAGTGAAACGCGTCATGATATGCTATGAATCCGTCGGGAGGCTCCCCTGCATAAGCGCCCGCTAATGTTCCGTACCCCGTACTCGTTCGTGCCGAGAACTTTCCGCAAGAGGAGATATTGCGTTATCCTATCCAGTTTAGGCCCCGACATGATCAGTTGTGACCACGAGCCGACTTCAGTTTCAGCCACGTCCCTGCTTCTTGTGAACACACACACGCACCACACCTTAGGCGGTCCCCTGAACCTGTAAAGTATGGTCTAAAATGGGGACAATAGGGATAATATGCGACAAGGCAGACACCACCCGAGTGCGCCATCAACATGGATAGAACGGTTCGGTTTTGTCGCCAAACTTTTCTAGAGCCAGACATTCCGCATTACGCCTCGTCAGAAGGAAGCCACAAGGTCAGTGTAAGGGCAGGGAGGTTGATTTAATCGATCGTTCCAGGAGCCGGATTGTGTCTTCTGCAGGAGCGCATTCGGTCTCCCAGTTGTCACCAATAACCTCGCAAAACAGAGGTTCAAATCCCAAGTCTCTGCGGTATTGGATCCTGGGTCGATCGGAATAGATACAAACTGCATCGCTCCCTGCTGGAGGGCCATGGGGTATTGGCAGCATTTGTCTCGATCGGCTCCACTCGAGCATTATGCAGGCAAGTCATCTCGAACTCTTACTGCAACGCAAGATTTGAAACGCATCATTTGATGAGCAGACGTTCTTGTTCGGGCACTATTATGGTGTGTTGCATACTCCCGTCGAATGAGTACCATCGTCCAAGGCTTCCGTGCAGCCCCTGTTCTTATGTGTTCTAATATGCACCGCCTCTCGCCGACCAGTGTTCCGCCGACCACCTTCCGAGTTGAGAGATTGTCCTCATGGCTATGCCTGAGTGAGCCTCTTTCAATCCCTTGCCGTACTTCGAGAATAGCGGACAATATAGGGTGCACTTTGTCCATGTACGCCCTCGTATTCGAGGCGTCCGCGCGCTCGCTCGTGCTGTCAAAACAAGCTTTCCTCGTATCGGCTGGGCCATGTTGCGCGGGGTATCTTGTCGTCCACTTTGAATGATATCTTTGCTTTCTTCCCATTCTTCCGGACATAGCATTCCAGGCAAATGGCGACTACAATGCTTCGACAGTCAGATGAATCTTTGCCGTGATAGCTGGTTTCATACTTTAAAGCGCTTTGGGCCTGACAGCGCTGTAGCTCAGGCACCCCGGTGCAAAAGCAGCTGAGATTTTGAGGCAGAGGTTCCAACACTGTAGGGACAAGTCCAAGAATGGCGGAGAGAAGGCAGATATACAGGCGCTCTATCATAGGTCGGCTGCCTCTCGGCGACACTTCTGCCCTCGCCGAGGTTTCGGGGGATCGAATGTTCACAGCTTACACGGGCAGATCGATCTTCAGTGAAGAAGATGTCCCGAGCCACGGCGTGCGATCTCGAGGCGAGGTATCCGTGTTCTGGGGATGGTACAGTCTGATCCGGTTTGGCGAACCACTTGTCAAGGCGGAGGGAGAACGGTTCCTCGGAACCAAGCAGCTACCCAATTCGCACGACGAGGCTTGTCTGGCGGGTTACACTATATTCCCAAATCTCGTACTGAGCCAGCAATTGCCTCTTGACCACCAGTGGAAGATCACCTATGGCCAATGTGTGTCGGCGGCTGACACGTGCCATATGTGCTTCTTCCTAAGCACCGTTGCAGCATTTGTTGGGGCCCGTCTTGGGAACATTCAGGGGGCCGTCATCTACGGAACGACCTTCATGGGACGGTGGGACGTTTCCCGCTTGTGGCTGGGATCTGCAGCAGCGGGTGGGAACGAGATCCCGGTGCTCCTCGATGAAATTCTTCGATGGAGAGCTTACTCCCACGTTGGTCACCTTTCTGACTCGCCCCTGGAGAAAAGAGAGTGGCAGGAACCTGGTGGCCCGTGGCTCTCGGAGGAAGATGTATTAGTGACTACGGGCGGGAAAGCTGTCGGGCTGACATTATTTTATGGTCCGACTGGTGAGTTGAAGTAAGCCATACTACTAGGGCCGGAGATATAGCTAACGTCGAGATGACACATTTTGGCACGGGATCGAACTGCCAATTTACAATCCGGTGGATAGAAACCCGCTCTCGGAAAGTTGTGTTCAATTCATCAAGCAATCGTTCCAAGATTGCACCAGAAATCACGCCGGTTGTCGACATTCGCCTTTTCCACGGGACCAAGCCGTGGTTCCTGCAAGACTAATCTATACTGGATTAGACCAAGACCAAGGTATCAAGCTTGTCGATGTTGGCGTAGAGGAGCTCAAATACATTGCGTTGAGCTACTGCTGGGGCAAGGGCAAAACGCTGACACTGACCTCTGGCAACATCGGTGACTTCATGACTGATATCCCCTGGGATCGACTTCCACTCACATACCAGCAAGCAATCACTGTTGCGCGGATGTTGCACATACCACATCTCTGGATTGACTCGATCTGCATCATTCAAGAAGGCGGTCCTGACTGGGAGGTGGAGTCCTCCAAGATGGCCGACATTTTCGCCAACGCGGAGATAGTCATCAGCGCCGATGCTGGTTGCTCCACTGATACTGGTTTTCTCTTCGATCGACAGCCAGAGTGCTTCGCTCCGTACTTGGGGGATCCAAAAGTGGTCTCCATTCCTCGAGGGGATAATGGACCGGCACAGATCATGGTTTGGGACGAATGGCTGGTCGGGTCTGAAGAGCAGCCTGTGGAGCAGTCGACCAAGCACTTCTGGTACGATCGACACATCATCGAGGGAGACCCAGGTTTCGTCGATCAACCGGTCATGGCACGAGCCTGGTGTTTCCAGGAGCGTTTCTCCGCCACAAGGATGATTCGATTCATGTCGCACGAAGTTGTATGGGAATGTCAGACTCGCTTGTCCTGTCAATGTGGTGCAGTGAGAGATGATTCTGCGCCATCAGAGGACTCGTTCGATCCCGAGAGTCGACCAATCCTGTCATTCGACCAGAAACAGTTCTCGCATTCATTGATGGCCAAGAAGGACGAATCTTTGAGAGACGCATCGAAGTGCTGGTCCATTATCCTCTCGTATTATTCAAATTGTCGTCTGACCGAGCAAAGCGACATGTTGCCGGCTATCTCTGGTGTCGCCCGCCAGCTCGCCAATGGCGCTCTTGGTGCATATCTGGCGGGCTTGTGGCGGAATGACCTACCACTCTCACTCCTGTGGGGGGCAGCATCTCCTGATTGCAAACGACCTGTGACAAGTATTGCACCCTCCTGGTCGTGGGCTTCACTCATCGGACGCAAATATTTCTCATCTTGGGAACCAGACAGCGAGGAAGAAGGCAAGGTCTGCGTCGCCAAAGTCATACGCGCAGAGACAACCACTCCCGGCCACAATCCATTCGGAAAGGTCTCCGGCGGCAGCATCTGCCTCCACGCACCCGTGCTGAAAGCGAATCTGGTCCATATACCACCATCAGGACAGGGCGGGGACCAACCAGCCAGAGATAAATTCGAGATCAAGTCCAAGAACCTCACGTACGGTGGAAGAAGGGTTCAATGGAGCCCTGATGTCCGAGTGACCGTGTCTTCCCACGTGGGGGAGGTAGTCTGCGTGGTGATCAGAGCAGAAATGGATGGCTTTGACTATGTATCCCAATTTCTGAATTGCAGGTCCTTGGTTCTGGTACCGTCCAGGACGCAGCCAGAAGCGTATGAACGGGTCGGCATTGCAAGCATACCCGCGACGGTGGTGTGCGATCCTGCGAATGAGATGACAGAACGGGAAGTTGTGATTGTCTAGTCGCTTCTGCACCTCAGGCAAGCTGTAGTGGTAGTTACCGGACGCACGAACGGGGCAAAGGCGAAATCTAAGCTTGTTATCTGTCAACGGCGCCATATTATCGCTGAGGACGTTTAGTCGAGAAGTTAAAGGATCCCAACTATGGATCGGTATTGACTTCTGAATGCGACCTTATAGCAGGCTCCATTTTGGGCTGCTATATATTGACATCTTCAGTCATGTCTACAAGAGTTCTAGAGGCATGTATGTCCACTGGTGATTGTACTCATGGACCGTAGAGCTGGCTCTTCGGACCACTTTGGCTTTCCGAGCGTATGGATTTTCTTTTTTCGCCCTCGAACCATCAAATAGTCCAGAAAGCCGAGGTGTCTGGTGGTATTTCGTTACGAATAAATGCATACCTGAACAATCTATGAACGGAGCCACCAAGTTCACTTGATGACAGGCATGTCCGCCGGTCTTCTTTTGGCCGCAGACTCATCGAGCACAGGGCTTAGGGAAAAAGAGCTGTAGGTTGGAAGGATTGTCACTTAGCTTAGAACACCCCAGTAGTTCAGTGTCATGACATCTCTAAAAAGGACTGCTAATTACGCGCTGCACCGCAAGAAGGAGCCTCCTTTGCGCAGGATCCTTTGACAGGGTTGCGAGTGGAAAACACTGACGTTCAGATTTGAGTTCAAAGTCCTTCTGCGTGGTCATCTTCGTCAGGTACAGGGGTAAGTGATGTACTCGGCGACTGCTTCACCCCCGTCTCCACGTTCCTCACCCATCGCCTAGATCTCTAAAATCAACAGAATGCACCCGTCCCACAAATTGCCCATTAATGCTATAATCAAAATCAAACCCGGCAACTCCCTGCCGCAGATGAAACGTGATTTTCAAGCCCCATATCTTTGATCCCGTGCTGGCCGTCCGGAGAACGGCTGTACTCTTCGGGAACCTCTTCAGGTCCCATTCGCACGAGACCTTCGCAAAGAACCTCGTGTCCGGCGACCATGAACGATCCGATGCATGGTCGTCACGACTCATGATGAAGGTCAGCTTGCTGTTGATGGACGGGTGATACTTGTCGACTCGCAGACAATCTTCAATATCGGCGTCGGAGAAATTTTGCGTCACCGAGATGTCTTTTGTGCCGCCGGTGACGAGCTGGTCTCCCTTGTGGAGAAACCATAAGGGACAATCGACCGCGACATATCCGTGCTCGGCGTCGAAGCGTTTCTGCGCCTCCTGAAAGTGGCCGTCGATCCACTTCTGGCGGGTATTGAGGCCAATGTTGTAGCGCGCCATGCGGCGGTCGACGGGTGGTCCACCACCAGAGGGCTGCACCCGAAGCAGCTCGGAGCGGACTGCGCCCGTCGACACTGATTCCCAAGATATTTCAGGCTGAAGGATTTCGATGGGCACTTGTTCGTCGCCTTCGGGAATGTCGTGGTACAGTTCCTTGAGGAATTTGGCGAGGTATTTGTTCGTGCCGAGGCCGCCGACCAGGACGATGGCTTTGGGCCACATGTCTTGAGATTGGAGCAGGGCGAGCTGCTTGCGGATGAGACGTTCGATCTTCTGCACAACGGGCATGAACACCGGTTGTAGTTCGGCGGTGGAGAGGCGGAGCAGCCCCGAGCGGATTTGGTCGCAGGTGCCTTCGGGCACGCCGGGCGTAATGTTTGTGTACTCCCTGGTGCCTTCGCCATCATACAGTCGGCGGATGCCGTGCTCAAAGTCGCGGATGATTCGTGCCTCGCATTCGGGATCGAGGTTGTCGTAGACGTTTTCGCCTAGATATGTGCGCAGGAGCTTGCGGAAGTTGGCTTCCAGAAAGACGGCGCCGCAGACATCGCCGTTGCCCACGGTTGCTTCGGTCAGTGTCAGTGGATATTTCTTTTGCATCTTGTAGGATGTCAGGTCGACGGTGCCACCTCCAGCGTCGACCACGATGAAGCAGTCGCCTTCTTCCAAAGTGGACGCACGGGTACGATTCCGAAGCACTGCAATGGCTGCTGCTTCGGGTTCTGCGACGGTTGAGAGATTGAGATCCTTACGACCCAGGCCAGCGCCCTCGGCCATCTGGAAGGTGTTCTGTTTAGCCGCATCGGACCACACCGCCGGCACTGTGAGGACAACGTGCTTCTCAGCAGCCTCGTATGTCTGCCTCGAATGCTCGCTGATGATCTGCTCCTCGACATGCTGCCAGAACAAGCGTAAAAAGGTCGTGGCAGCCTCGAGCGGCGTCAGATTCAGCTGCTGTAACAGCCGATTCGTCGGCGTCGGGTCAACCAGCTCCTTAGCTAGCGAAGATGCGCTCCATGAGAAGTCGGGCTCCAGGAGCAGCTTCAGCCATCGCAACGTCTGTGGATCCGCTTCTGGGGGAATGGCGAAGCCCCAGGCCGGTTCTTTTTCCGGGCCGTCGACATATGCCAATGTTGTGGGTACCTTGTTGGACGTTGTGTCACCCGGGAGAAGGCCCTTCCAGTCGCGCGCGACAGAGATTCGTACTTCTGAAGGGTCGTCATCTGGATGCAAAAGGGCAAAAGATCCTCCAGAGAAGCTGTTGGGTATTCAGTTGCATGTTCATTTAACCCGGATGTGATTCACTTACGTGGTCCCGAAGTCGAGTCCTACGATCAGCCGAAGTCTGTTTGATCTGGCTACAGCTGCGGATAGAGGGGACTTCGCAGGCACTCTTTCTGCTGTGGGCGACGTGACAGGCGGGAGAGTCGAGTATGAAGGCACTCGATCGAGCTGAGAGACATTGTCCGAAGAGGGATTCGCGCTCGAATACCGGCTGAGACCTGATTTCTTGCCGAACAATTTCAGCCTCATGATTGGAGGAAGGAAAGTGTCAAGCTCCTCAGCAGAAGCTTGTATCTCGTGGCATGATGTGGCATGCGTGTATAAATGCAGTCGCCCTCAGACAATGCCTTCCGGTTCCAATGAGCCTTGCAATGGGTGATAGAAAAGATCGTAAGGTTGCCTATCATCCCTACTGAAACGGGGCCAAAATGAGAAAGGCAGGGAGCATCTAATTCTCCGCGAATGATCGGTCACAGCGATGTTTCAGCCTAGTGGTCGAGCGGGGAAGTTGGACGGTGCACATCTACAGTGGCTGCAAAGTCGATGTTGTGATCCTCTCGTCACCTCTGGTAATGTCTCTCGACATCACAATCATGGATGATGGATTCGACTTACCGATCCCGGTCGAAGCATGCATGGTCCTCATCTTGGGCGAGACCGGTGCAGGAAAGAGTTATTTCATTCGCAAGTTGACTTCTAATCCCGACGTCAAAGTGGGACATAGCCTCGAATCTTGTAAGTTCTAATCACGCCGCAGCTTCGTACGAGCGCCGAGCCCATGAGTCGTTGGTTACGGCATTCTTTTGACAAGGCCCACGTTCCTAACTGGCGACGTCTTGGCTCGAAAGAGTGCGAATAGCTACAGGCACTTGCTGACATTTTACCAGGTACTCAACGCTCGCAGCCTTTTGAAGTCACCATTGGGGGCACCAATCTACTCCTGATCGACACGCCAGGCTTCGATGACTCGGTCCGGTCTGACGGCGATGTGATATTGGAGATTGCAAGCAGTCTGTCCTTCCAGGCAACATTGGGCATCAGGCTCCTCGGACTGATTTACCTGCACGACATCACGGTGCCACGAATGCGGGGCTCGCTCCGGCGAGAACTTGAAATGCTCAAACTGATTGTTGGGCCTCAAAATTACCGCAACATCCTGCTGGTGACGACCAAGTGGGGGGACAAGTCCCGTCGCCGCGAGTACGAGAATCGACAATTCCAGCTCGAAGAGAACTACTGGGAGGACATGATGCTTGGAGGCGCGGCTTGTCATCGCTTCGAAGGTTCAGCCGACTCGGCAAGGGCAATCGTCAGCCAACTGAACTTTCGAGCCGATGTTGTCCTTGCGCTCCAAAGAGAGATGGCAACCAAAGCAGAGTTTAACCAGACGTCAGTTGGTCTTTATGCTGAGCAATCGAGGTCCAAAATCCAGGCGGAGCTTGATGCCATGTCCTCAATGAGTCGAGAGACTTCACTCAGCAGTGGAAGCTCGAGGTTGACTCCGAGTCAAACGGCTATAGAGTTGGAGCAGACGTTGCAAAGCAGCGCGTTGGACTCTCAAAAGATGGGAGTCAAGCTCGATGACCAGGTCAAAGAGTGGATCAGGGAAGCCGTGAGGGAAGAAAAGGAACGAGGCAGCAAGAGGCTCAGCGCAGCGAAAGCCATGACCGCTGTACTCGCAAAAACCTCTACATTCTTCAAGTCATTCAAGACAGGTCCATACCAGGGTGCAGCCTAGCCAGCTCGACAACAAGCAAGGAGGAGGCTCTGGACTTGGCCCCTTCCGAGTATCTGAAACACCAAAAAACCGGGAATCCTGGGGCCAAGTTGGGGGCTGCTTTGCGGACTCCGGGGTGTGTTCACGCAACTCAGGGCGAGCGAGTTCAGGATTGCATGGCCACGGCTCAGAATTACTTAGTCATGACCCAGGTCAAATGGCGGGTTGCGCAGGTCTGGAAATGGAAATGGATGTTAGAAAGGTCAAGATTCCCGCTGCGTATAGCGGTATTTAACAGGCATGGCTTTCGAAACGGAGCAATTAGACACCTGTCAAACTTCAGGCCCGCTTATAGTTCATACCGAAGTGACGGACGCTGTAGCCGCCAGTCTTCAGGAGGCAGCGCCATCCAGAGCTCACTCAACCTTTGTTTCCGACTTCTCAACCTCAACATGGCTAACCGCAGGCTGCTTTTCCAAGAAAGCACCAGTGTTGACTTGGACGTCGTGTAGCGCTTTCTCCTGGATCTCGGTGCGATATGTCTTAAACTTGAAGACACCGACCCGCTTCTCGAAGAGTTCGTCAATCTCCTCCAATGATCTTCCCTTCAACTATTTATGGTCAGCGAAACTCATATTCCATCTCGGTTCCTGTCCTTACCTCGGGGATGCAGAAGAAGTAGAAGATTGCGCAAACCACGTTGCTGCCGAACCAGATATAGCCATATTTAGGACCCTAGGAAGATCAGTCAGCGAAATCGACGTCCAGGAAAGTTTGCCTCGAACTCACCCAGTTCAGATCACCGGGATTGATGAAGTACGGCGTGCAAAAACTGGTCAGCCACGCGAAAACGTACTGAATCGACGTTGCCGATCCGACCGTCCACGCACGGAGACGAGAGCTGACAAGTTCTGTGGCCACGGGGTACGTCGCAGCGCCGACACAGCCTGAAAGAACGTAAGCAACGAGAACCAAATGAGGGACGGAGCACCTGGACCATTATAGAAGAAGCCCCAAATGGCGACCATTGCCACAGTCACTTTACCAGTGGTGATGGTACCAGGAGAAGCACTTTGCGCGACCGCCATCCCGAGGAAGCAGAGACTCGTCACAATCGATCCGAAGATGCAGATGAATCTTCTCCCCACGAGATGGCGCATGGCGTACATGCCGCAGTTGACTCCGACAAAACCGATGCAGGTAATCATGATCGAGTACTGGAAGGCCTGTTTAATTCCGGCGATCTGGAAAAAGTACGTTTGGTAGGCAATGGGGAACCAGGATCCACTGCCTGCTTGTGTCATGATGGTTCCCCAGCACAAAAGCGTTCGTCGCAAGTCGGCACCTCGTACGTGATCAGCCGTGGAATGGAACTAGGAACAGTTACCGTCACTCACCACGAAACATATCCAAGAGTCCGACAGACTTCGCGGTCTTTCTTTCTTCCTCGACGCCGCGGATGATCTCGGCCCATTCGAGCTCAAAGTACTCCGGAGCCAGTGAATCCGCTCGCAATGTCTCCAAGGACTTCCTGGCCTGACTCTCCTTGTTGTGGTGCAGCAGCCAGCGGGGAGTCTCGGGGACAAAAAACAACCCGATACCCAGAAGGACAGGGACAATGTAGAGACTGCCAATCGGAATCTGATAGGAGCCTTTGTCCAGCCGGTCCTTGGTATAGTTGTCGACGATTGTACCGAGGATAGCACCGATATTGACCCAGTACGCGAACAGAGCCACCATGACTCCTCTGAGATGAGCTGGTGCGACCTCCGCAGTGTATATGTTTGAGAACGTGACAAGGAAGCCATTCGAGAACCCTAGGACAACTCGACCAAGGTATACCACCCCTTTGTTTGTGGTACCAATCTGAATGGCCAATCCGACGCAGTTCAAGGCGCAGGCCAACCAGAGAGCTGTCTTGCGGCCGTAAAAGGCACCGAAAGTCCCAGCAAGTATGGATGAGAGAAACGCCCCCAGCGTCAAGAGTGAGCCGATCAATTGTTGGAAAGTGCTCTGCCCCCGATATCAGCATGATGGGCACTTCGGCCGTCAGGTTGCTTACATCGATGCCATACCCACCCGGACTATTCGGATCCGGAAAGCCGAATACCTTCAGAAAACCGGGCATAGCCTGGAGTGCGCCGATGGCCGCACTATCGAAGCCTGGCATTGACACAGTGTGAGTATCGCGGTGCTTCGACCTTACCGGTTACTGGCTCGGCTTACCATATTGAGTATTGGCGGTCGCGACAATGCAGGCAATCATGAGGCATTTGCGATTAGCCCACAGAGATGTCACGGGCAGAGTGACTTGAGAAGTGTGCGGAACTTCCGACATTTCGAACGATGCTCGAACACAGATGAAAGGATCCTTTCCCCGTCAACCAGCTCCTGGTAGCGGAGACTTTCAGGCCTATATGTCCATTTGTTCCCTCCGCAAGGATCTGACCAAAGCTGGGGATGCCTCCACAACTGCGTAGAGAAACACGACTCGGAGCTGCGAAGCGACGGATCTGGTAGGAATCACCCTTCCAAGGCCAAACGCCCACATGTGGAGCTCGCTGTACCTCAGTGAATGGCCGTCCTGGATGTCGAGTGTGCTCTACATGTTGCAGCGTCGATGAAAAGAGCAATTGGACTGAGTGCTTGGTCCCTAGCCGCTGCGTGACTGCATCCGCATGTGGGGAGGGTTGGCCGCTGCTGAAGCACTCCATGGGCTGCTTTCAGGCATATACAAGATGCTCCAGAATGTGGGTTTGCTTTCTCCGCAACATACGTAGCACTTTGCTTCGTTGCATTCGATACAGCATCGGAATGCGAGACAATCTCTGGAGCCGAGCGTCGGGACAACCTTTCGCTTACACATTGTCTCGGGGCGATGCCTTGGCTCACCCTATCCCGATCCAGTGACGTGCTCGTGAGATATCATCCTTTGCTGTCCAAGATACATACCTTTTCTCCTGATATTCCTATACCTGGTGATGGATGCTGGATCGCAGTTTCGACGAATATGCCCCACATGCGGAGGCACGCAACAGACATGCAGACCAACTGCCGCATCTCGTTGTTTCGCGCTCGACTAATCTGGCCCGGCGATTCGCCGCTGCAGGTGAGGTCGAGGGCTTGATGTCGTCGGTCAAACGCCGAGGAAGGACATGCCAAGGTTTGGTAAATCCTCTCGCAACACCCGCAACTGGGGCATCGCTACCTTGGCACTTCAACTTGCTCGACTTCTACCACAGAGTCTTGTCACCCTGTGTGTCCTAGGAGGCTTCTGCCTCTTCGTGCTTAAGTCGACAGCTTCCCACACCATCTTGCCAAGCAGGATAAGGTCGGCGCATACTTGCTTGGATGACAGAACAGAACAACATTGTGTTTTCGAGGACAGAGGGCCTGGGAGAGGGGCTGGGCGCGAAATGCGCCCGAGGTCTACCGGCTCTCTCGCTCGGTCTGCGCATCGGCCTGTCTCATTTTACTTTCTTCCTTTTGTCAAGTCGAACGCACCTTTGCCAGAGAAACCTCGCACGACTTTTCGCACATTGGTGATAAGTTTTACTCACACTCCGCGCGAACACCATGGGCGGCCATGGCGACCAGCAGATCCTGAATCGTCTTGGAGACGTGAATTGTCCGGCCTTCAACTAATTTCTCTTTGAACTTAGCTTCCTCTGCATCGGTCGTCTCGCACGGCCGTGTACGCCGGCGACGGCTGACAGTTTTTCCTAAGCCGGCAACTTCGGGGTGGATCTCTCCTTCTGGCAATCCAGGGTATCCTCGCTACAAATTTCAGAATCTGGGCATAGTCTGCGCGCTCGGGGTGTGTGGAAGATGCTGGAGAAAGACGACAACGATGACCAGTGGGACCGAACCAATAGAATTTCACGTTCCAGAGGTTTGTTGCACACGGTTTGAAGTTGCTTCTGCGTCAGATTCTTTACTGACGTGTAGCGATGTTGGCTATGGACTAACGACCAGTGTTTGGTTCCTTGACATGTAACGGCCCTACACGGCTCCAACACTCACACGGAATGCTCCATTTTAATAGAGTTTGGGGCATATTAATCATACCCGACGCACCCAACTCGCCGAAGCCCTCGATATCCTGTTCGCACGAGATATCTATAAGCTCGCACGAGACTACATTCTGCGTACCACCTGCGCAGTAAACACGAGGGAGGCTTTTTGTTCTGGGCTCCACGAGATCAACGAGGACAATGGGGGGAAATATTTCTTCCACCAAGGTGAGTCATGCCTGAAGTATCGCCGATAATTGGTGGCATCCTGTGCATGTTTGGTGGAGTGAAGGGGAGCTGGAACTGATAGCTTCGGGTCCGTCAGCTGCATCAAGGCACACAACAGGCCACTTAGCCCATACAGATCGTGATTGCTTTCTGAGCCCGTGCAGGGATTAGAGAGTCGAAGACACGGGAGCCAGAGAAAGAGCAACATATAAAAGGACGTGAATTCGGCGACCACATCATGACAGTTGCGTATTCTGAGCAAGCATCTCCTTATACTTCTTCGTCCACCCTCGAGAAAAACCTATCGACATCATGGTGACCAACGGAGCCCGCTTTGACTTTATTGTCGTCGGCGGTGGCACTGCTGGCAATGTCGTCGCCGGCCGCCTAGCCGAGAATCCCAATGTCTCCATCCTCATCGTGGAAGCCGGTGTTGCCAACCCCCATCAGGTCCCAGAGATCACCACTCCATCAGAGGCTATGGGACTTCGTAGCAGCCAGCATGATTGGGCCTACAAGACCACCATGGTGAAGCGTGACGACTACGAACGCATTGAGAAGCCCAACACCCGTGGCAAGGCCCTTGGCGGTAGTTCTTCTCTCAACTACTTCACCTGGGTTCCTGGTTGCAAGCCGACATTCGACCGCTGGGGTGATTACGGGGGCCAGGAATGGACTTGGGATCCCCTGGTCCACTACCTCCGCAAGAGTGCCACCTACCATGACGATCCAAAACTCTACTCACCCGACCTCAATAAGATCGGCGGCGGTGGTCCTCTGCCCATCTCCCACTCCGAGCTCATCGATGAAATGAAGCCCTTCCGTGACGCCGTCATCAAGGCCTGGAAGTCGACGGGACAGCCAATGACAGAGAACATCTACGATGGCGAGATGAACGGCCTCACCCACTGTGTCGATACCATCTACAAGGGCCAACGCTCTGGCAGCTACCTCTTTGTCCTTGATAAGCCCAACATCTCTATTCTGTCCGAAGTGCACTCTAAACGCCTCATTATCAACCCGGCCGATCGTACATGTCAGGGTGTGACCGTCATTTCGCCCACAGGCGAGGAGCTCAGTGTCTTTGCCACCCGCGAAGTGATCCTGTCCCAGGGTGTCTTCGAGAGCCCGAAACTACTGATGCTCAGCGGTGTCGGCCCTGCGCAGGAGTTGGCCAAACA
Organism: Phialophora chinensis; assembly: GCA_016109575.1. Lineage (NCBI taxonomy): Eukaryota > Fungi > Ascomycota > Eurotiomycetes > Chaetothyriales > Herpotrichiellaceae > Phialophora > Phialophora chinensis. The sequence continues at coordinate 1,757,172 of JADWPU010000003.1, read as the reverse complement.
TGGCATTCCCTTGATTCTGGAATCCCGTCATGTTGGCCAAAACCTCATCGACCATCCAGGCGTTCCCTTTGTCTTACGTGTGAAGGACGGCTTCGGCATGGATAGCTACCTGATGCGCCCAGGCCCCAAGAATCAATCGGTTCATGCTGCTTACAGAAAAGATCACAGCGGTCCCGTGGGCTCGGGTCTTCTAGAGCTGGTGGGATTCCCGCGCATTGACAAGTATCTGGAGAAGGACGGCGAGTACCGTAAGGCCAAAGCGGCCAACGGCGGGGTCGATCCCTTTTCGCCAGAGGGACAGCCACACTTCGAGCTCGACTTTGTCTGCATGTTCGGCACCGCTTTCCAGTGGCACTATCCAACGCCCAAGTCCGGCGACCACATTACCGTGGTCGTCGACCTGGTCCGCCCCATCTCCCCACCAGGTGAGGTGACACTTAACTCGAGCGACCCGTTGTTGCAGCCGAACATCAACCTCAACTTCTTCGCCGACGACTTGGACATCATCGCCATGCGCGAGGGCATCCGCTTCACCTACGACGTCCTCACCAAGGGCGACGGTTTCAAAGATCTCGTCGTCTCCGAATACCCCTGGGAGATGCCGCTGGACTCGGACGTGGAGATGAAGCGTGCCGTCTTGGACCGCTGCCAGACCGCCTTCCACCCCGTGGGCACCTGCCGGCTGTCCAAGTCCATCGACCAAGGCGTCGTCGACCCGAAGCTGAAGGTCCATGGCATCAAGAATCTGCGCGTCATCGACGCCTCGATCCAGCCTGTGATCCCGGACTGCCGCATCCAGAACTCGGTATACATGACTGGCGAGAAGGGGGCTGATATGATCAAGGCCGACCACAAGGATCTCTACAAATGAGAGAGTCTGCGTTCGGTTGAGATTGGTGCCACAGAGGAGACTCGATCTCCTGGGGCAGACACTCGCAGCGGAGAGACGATGCTATCCATTTCAAAGTACTGGCTTTCAGTGGGTCACTTCAGTTCAGTTGAACCGCGTGAAGTACAGTGTTAGTCACATGACTGAAATAAATATAGTCGTGCCTTGATAATGAAAACCGTCAGGATCAAGAGCTCCTCTCAAATTGGGACCGTAGCTTCCTGCTTCCTTACCTTGCGGTACCGTTCCCGCGCCTCGAGCACGGCATCACATTTCTTTCTGCCGCTGGGACTTGGCGGGCTACGAGGCTGACTGTTATAGGGGGGAGAGGGGCTAGACTATGGCACATAGCTTTCCCCGCAACTGTCGCTCCTCCCTTCCTTCTCAGGCATAAATTCGAGAGATGATCAGCTCTACGCACTCAGAAGACTCTGCGAGCTGCGCACTGCAGACACGATGCCAGTTCGGAGTCCCCCCCTTTCTCTGCTACCTAGAGAGCCCTGTGCATGACAGTCCTCTTTGAGGCTAATCACCACGTCATTGCGACTGTTTCACGACCCTTAGCGGGGGTCACTGACAGGTGGCGTCAAGGTGGCGATGATGGGAAAAAGCATACTGCATATCTCGGGCCACGTGGTGAACTGCTCGTAGTAGTAGTACCAGCAGGCCAGGGACGCTTTTCATGGTCTTCGCCTCCAGGCGTAGGTATCAGAGCTCCGGGTGTGGAAGTTGAGTCGTCTCGCGGATAAAATTTCTGCCCTCGGTACGTTAGATCTCAGAATCACGGCACGTCAAACTGTAGGAAAGCGCGAGTATGAAGCTAATAGACAAGTTAGCAACGGAATGGTCCCCAAAGGCCCAAGTTTGCCTATGACGCTGAACAGTTCACCCCGTACAGTCGGTCAGCAATCGAGCAGGCTCCACTCCAGACAGAGACCCAGTGGGGACGGTTCAACAACCACCGGTTGAACTAGGCCGCATGATTTGGTTCCCAGTGGAGATGGATGTGTGCCGGGGTCCAAAAGTGATTCCACCAATGTCGACCACAGATCAAGGGCACGGCTTGGTTGCCTGCTAAGCGGACCAGTGCAGTTGGTCAGGTACTAACTAGAATGTCCCCATGTTTAAGTTGTGATCGTTCTCGGCGCAGGCACGCTCACGATCTCTCTGGAGGCAGCAATCGTCTACCCCAAAATAACTCCTTCCACCTCCTTTCACCAACCGAAACCCTCCTCCATCAACGAAGCATTCACACCCTGCTCGATCACCACACGAGTTGCCGCACGCACCTCGTCCGCGAGCCCTCCTGACCCACAGACACTGATTCCCAAGCACCCAACTCTCTTGTCGGCAGCTTGCTGCACGATATTCATCACATTCGGCCGACCTCGCACCATCCTGACCTTGGAGCTGGGACTCCTGATGTCCTGTGTCAAGTTGGCCCGAGTGACATGGAGCAAGACCGTGAGAACGTCGCGGCGGTTCTCCATGGCCAGGATTTCCTGCATCCATTCACGCACCCAGTCCAGACACTCGCGATTGGGCACAACCCACACGAGGGTGATGTGTTGGGTGGCGACTGTGCCATCGGTATAACCCTGCACCAGCGAGCGGACGTACAGCATGTGATGGGTGATGCCGACTCCGGTGGCGAAGAGGACCAAGGTCCCGAAACTGGCGAAGCTGGTTTCGTGGCCGTAGGGACCTTCTACGTAGGCGGGGAGAACGATTCTACCGCCGTGTTGTTGAGCTCGCGTCAACAGAGTGGAAGTGAACCCGGTTTTCTGCTTGATGATGAGTTCAATAGTGCGGCTAGGCTCTGGACCTCCCTCGCCAACAGCACGGACGGAACACGCCAGTCCTGTCTTGTCCGAATACCCTGAATACTTGCTTTTCGTGCTATGGGTGCGGTCCAGGTCTGTGTCCATAAGAGATTCGTCCCATGCAACTGAGAACGGATGCAGAGTCAACCAGCCAATGGATGGAATGCTCAGGTACAGTGTCTGGCCGGGTCGGACCTTCCATGGTCGGGCACAGGTGATTGAAACTCTCACGGCTCCGCGTTGGAGTGGCTCGATGGCGGCGTAGGAACCACCACGTCCGCAACTGCGGTAGAGCAAAGTGCAGAGTCTCCACAGTCGGGATCCAACCCAGGTGATGATGGCCGCCAGCAAGAACATCTGTTGAGGCAGATCCACCAGATGAATCCACAATCCGCCGAAAGTCATGGCCACGAGGAGGACATGGCTGTGTAAGAAGAACTCATATGCCAGGGATCTGAAGACCTTGGAAGAATGAAGTCCCAGTGCAACGAAGCCGACCGTGGCAATCAGACCGGTGTAAATGAATGAAGAGTGTGTGAAGGACTTTTGAACGGCACTCCAGCCCCCCTTCTGGACCTTCGCAATCATCCAGCACAGCGTGTGAGCCACACCTTCCAGAATGCTCAGACGGCCTAGCCACCGGTGCACAAGGTTGAAAGAGTCGTATGAAATATCCAGGGCATTGATCAGGGGGTTCTTGATTGTTGCAAGCACGCAAATAGGGATGAGATTCGCCGTGGCAAGGGATCCCGTCCCTAGTCTGGGTCAGCATGAATGAAGCGGTGCCTGTGACGAGGAGCTTACTGTTTCTCAAGATGGGAAGGACCTCAAGCTGAGGAGACGACCATGGAATGTTCCAGACGCAGGCAAAGACATTGTACACGACGATGCTAGTGATGAAGAGTGCCTGCAAGCGAGTAGGTAGTGTGCCCACGACCAAACGAGAGCCACATTTGATCTCCTGAGCCCGTCTGTGATACAAAAGGGGTGCATAGACCAAATGGTCTTTGAGCCAAGCGACGGTCGGGCTCGCGAAGGAGAAGTATCGTTGAGATCTGGTGTTGCCTCCCAGGGAGGCAAGATGGCGGACATGCCTGTGAAGGCGGAGGGCGTTGTGGTACACGAATCCGATGACGAGGAGGGCGACCAGCGCGTACAGGTAATTTGTGGCGAGCGAATGGTTGAGGTGGTTCAAGTACCTCTCCGTCTCGGGATTTTGTTCCTGATGGGAGGAGCCAGCCATTGTTGCTGTGGTTGCTGAGAACTAAGACGAAAGAACACAACAAAACTTCGACACACGAACGCCCCTTGACGGTGGGATCTCTGAGTAAAAGAGCGAAGCTCTCTTTCGCCACCAGCCAAACCAGTTGAACCTGGGCAGGCGAAGAGAACGAGGCAAGACACAGGAAGAAAACTTCAAGGACACGAGTCGAAAGAAAGAAAGCAACCGACAGACCAAAATGAGGATGGCCTGGGTTCATCACTGGAGCTGGACTTTGGATATGTACTCTCGGAACGAGTGCGTCGGTGTCCCATAGCTTTGGTCCTCTGGTGTAGGTTCCCTCGTGCAAGTCCTCAGCTAAGTGCTCTCTGCCGGGTGGACGCGCGTTGCCCCATATCATCGTTTCATCACTCAACAAGCACATTTAACTTCCTTGTCTCCTCCGGCCCGACCCAAGCCCTTCCTTTGCTTTGCCGTGAAACGAGAGTACGAGAATGCCTCATGGTCCAGATTCGCGTCTCCAAGAACGTTCGCCGCCAAAGACAGTGGTCGAGTCCTGAGTGACTGGGTATTCGCAGTCGAAGCACCCATTCCAAGAAGCTCTTGATGCATAATTCAATCCCCCAACCTGATCTACCCGCTTAACAAGTGAGCAAATGGAAGCTCGACCGGTGCTTCGACCGGAGACGACACGTGGACTTGACAGCCTTGGCGAACTCCTAAATGATGGGACGTTGTTCGAGGTGTCGACGTTCGAGAAAGTTTAACCAATAGAACCCAGCATCTGAAACCTGATGGGCCCTTTAGCAGGCTGAATGAACAGAGTGATTGTCTAGATGAGCTAGTCAACAAAGACAAATGAATAGATTAATCATGTAAGACGTGTATGTATGTTAAGGTGGATGCAAAAGTGGACCACAAGGGGCCTTGATGCGAAACAAGCTACTGGAGACACATACGAGGCCGCCAAGCGAGATATGTACGCAATCGTGTCTCCATGGTCTGGTCCTGCCGGCGAATAGAGTAGGTAGGCATGTCGTATCTAGAGCAAGAATAACCGTGGTTGTTCGCTTAGCAGTGCTTGAGAACCTCACAGAGTTGCCGATCTGTTGCTCCCATCGAGGCTGGTCGAGAAACCCCACGTGACCGCAACGCGGCCTTTTGGAAACCTGGTATACGTAGTGGCCCGTTCTTGGCTGCTGAAGAGCTGGAAACTGGACTTGACCTGGCGGTGATGAGTGATACTTTTTGACCCAGGGGGTAGCCTAGGGGCGGCAAAGTCGGGGATGGGCATGTGCGACATTGTATCGAAGGGTGGGGCAACGCGAGACGAGACGAGGAGTGGAGGTGGAAGTGGAAGGGTGAAGAGAGTTGGGGGGGGGGGGGGGGGGACGAAGGGAAGAATCGAGTGTAGGGGAGCGAGGCTGGGCGAGTCGAAGGATATCTAGGTACCACGGTGTCTATACACGGCAGGTGGATAGATATCTTCGACAGATAGAGGAGTAGATGAGTGGATGAGTGACAAAGCGAGTGTGATCTAATAACGGAACCGTAGGATCATCCACAGAAGTTCAACTCGTGGGTCCGAGTTGACTTGGAACGAGGGGGACTGGGGCAACGGACGGTAAGAAAAAAGAATACAGAATATACAAAATACAAAATACAAATTTCGTTTCTCAAGGGCCTGGATCACCTTGAATACCCTTACCCACAAAACTGAGTTACGTTAGAACTCCGAATGGTCATGCATGATTTGCAATGCGTGGTAGCCCAGCCCATTTCATTCAACCCAATTTCAAGTCATGTTTGCGACTCCTCATCGACTCTGTGCACGATGGGTTTTCATACCCAAGTCTGCTCATTCACACGCCGTCCTCCCTCTCCTCCCACACCACCGCTGCCTCCAATCTACCCGCCACCAGCAGGGGCTCGTCCGGTCATCATGGCCTGCAACTTCTCCACCTCCCTTCTCACCCCCTCACGATCATAGGCGAGATTGCTCGCCGACTCACTGGGAGTGATGGACTCGCGGTTCTGGGGGACGAAGATGCTGCGTACCGAGCTAAGCGTTGATAGCGGTGCACCCGGCTGAGATCCGTGGCGGATCGAGGAGACGGTGGGGGAGGATGCAGAGGTTTGGGCGACATTTCTGTGGGGTTGTGCCGGCAAGAAGGGATGGGCATGTGCAGGTTCAGGTGCAGGCAGAGACACCAATGGCGGGTGGCAGAAGTTGTGAGATTGAGGATGAGCTGGAGGAGCTGGAGAGAATTGCGGCCCTGCCAGCGAATGCCGTTGTCTCCTAGGCTCGAGAACAAACCCCTCAATGCCGGTAAACTGGCTCGTTCTCGCACTCTCAATATATGGATCGACTTGCTCTCTGAACAGGTGTTCTGGTTTCTCATCCCGAGACACCTCGTTTCCGGGATTGATGGGGTGGAAGAGCGGGTCGTACGCCATGGCCTGTTGGTAAGATGGGATTTGAGTCGCGCTGTCGCCCGTGGTAGATGACGACTGGACAGAGAAACGTTGTTGGTCTATGATTGCCGCTGGGGGAACATGAACTTGGACCACGGCCATGGGTGAGGCGTGGTCTGTGATTCGGCTTTGGTCCCCACCCCCGTATCCATCTCTGATCTGGGAGGTTCGTTTCTGACGTCGACGATGGCAGCAGAAGGTCAGGAAGAAATAGAGCGCGGCTATGAGGCACGCGGCGCCGATGATTGAGCCCACACTGATGGCCGTAATGCTCATGGTGGAGAGGGAGGGAGATGATTTGGACAGAACACCAGTCGGCGGGATTGCTACAGATGTCGAGGCTGTGGTGGGTTTGGAAGAGGCTGAAATGACCGCCGTATCGAGCGTCGTAGTCGGTGGCGTTGCTCCTGTCACTGGCCTTTCGGTAATCCCAGTTTCGCTTGCAGATGCTTGGGCAGATGAGGTTGCAGGAGCGAGACGTGATAGAGTCCGGCTTTGTGTTGGTTGCTCGGGTGGAAGTTCAGTGGGTTGCGGAGCGGGTAATTCTTCTTCATCCTCGCTTTCTTCGGAGTCGTCTCCATCTTCGGAGTCGTCTTCATCTTCAGAATCTGACTCTTCTTCCACTGGGGGCAAGGACGTGGTTGCCGGCGGAGGGGGTGTTGATGCTGTCTCTCCCGAAAGCTGTCGGCGGATTTTGCTCCATCGTTTGGAATGGTCGATCATTCCTCGCTTAGTCTTCATGATGGAGGGCTTTTGAGTGTAAAGACGTAGTCACGTCAACGAATAATCTTGGGCTTATGATTTATGGGAGAGGAAACAAGAGTAAAATGTAACTGTACACAAGGAGCTACAACTCCCTGCCACCATATGTACATACTTACGCGTCGAGTCCATTGTTAACCTTTTTGGTACATTCTGCCACCTCCTGACGAGGCAGCTCGACGAACGAGGAGCAGAGCCGCCAGTGGACGATCTAGTCGAGGGTCTCACCCACAGACGGGCGAGTGGTTGAGCGCGAATAACGTTTCTGCCAAGTCGAATTCGAAGATGCTGTGACAACTTGGCAAGTTTCATCCCTGCATCTCAGCGGGGTACGCGCCGATCGATTTCAAGCACCGCAACGCTTAGCTCGAAGACCACTGCATCCATCCACGAGTAAAGATGCTCCATGCCAAACCACGCTGACGAGGTGAATGCGGCAGTGTGCAACAAGTTGTCCTCGGCCCCTTTCCGGCCAGTTCTCAGGCTTTGAAGAGGGGTGTGCCCGTCGTCAGCCTCATCATCCCACACGGAGGTGAAATTCAGTTCACTTACCTCCGGTGTAGAAAAGAGGATGGATAAATTGGGCCATTCACTCAAACGGCCCTACGAGTAAGAGGCCGTCCGGCTATGTGGGCGGTGGTTGTTGACGTCGCAACCAGGCCCCTGGTTGGATGGGATCGACAGCCAACTCAGCGTGACAATAATTCGCGGGGGCTGCGACAACAGATGAATGAGTCAATCTGACCCAAACCGAAATACATGGTCGCACGCCGTGCGCCGCGTCGACCAGGCTAAGCACCCCTTCCTGCCGACAGACCTGGACGAGTCGCTCGAAGGGCATGTGCAACCCGGGCATGCTGACAATGGTGTCGAAGACGGCGATGCGAACACGTCCCTTGTTCAGCTTCGAACACTTGGCCTTCTGCTGCCTCAGCACGTTGCGGAACAGGTCGACGACCAGGTCGTCGCTTTGCGGCAAGTCCAGCTCGATCCGCACGCCCTCTGCCGGCGTCGTCTCGACGACGTAGTCGATCGTCTTCTCGGTCGCGCCGTACACCCCGGAGGTGTAGACGATGGTGTCGCCCTCTTCCCACCTCATATTATGCAGTACCGTGTCCGTCGCGATCGTCACATTGGGGCACAGGACCACTTCGTCGACCGGACAATGCAACATCCCCGTCAGGAGGCCTCGGCTCCGGCGCAAAACCTTCGGGTACGGATAGCGGATGAAGGTGTCGGGCCCGGCCTCCGCGGCGCCCTGATAGTGGCGGAGCGCCGTCTGGACGGAGTGCGGATAGCCCCCGAATGAGCGTGTGTCGAATTAGCCATGAACACGGAACAGACGGGGAGAATGCCATCCGAGGCCTCGGGCGGCCTGTGGTGTCACTCAGTCAGACAGGCAGGCAGGTAATATTACCGTGTCTTGATTCAAATTGACATAGTCTCTAGCAAACAGGAAATGTTTCTCACGCATATGCTTGCCAAAGGGCGTGCGCAGGTTGGCGGTATTTACGTCCACGTCCACGTCGTCGACTTTAACTGAAAGTGCCATTGTTGCGTCCCCGGGCGGACGTGTCAGTGTGTCTTGTTCGCCTTTCGATCATATAATAATATTTTATTTCGTCCCCATCCAATCCCATTTACCAGTAGTATATACCGCGTACGCTCCATGTACTCTATTGCGTCCCCACATGCGTGCGCGCGGACGGCTATCTCGGACTTTCTGGAATTGACCCAGAAGGGAAGCCTTACAAATCACGTCGAGAAATCCTTTACACATGACTCAGTAGTTGGCTCCAGTGCAGCACTCGGTACACGATCGAGTCTCGCGCGTCTTGTCGCGCTCAGATCACGGAAAAGAAATACATGATCCCTTATCCACATCGAAGACTGGGCCAAAACTTGGGGGACACCCAGTAATTACCTGCCGAATTGCGCGCCTCCAGTGATCACTCTGTACCACTGTCACGCTGCTTGGTCAGACAGAAAAAGACCCAATGCGATGTGCATGATCATGAATCTACTTCACCTTGCTTCACCTTGCTTCACCTCACCTCACCTGCCTAAAAGCCGGACTGGGGACTGGAAGCTGGGCTACTCCCTTTTTTGGAAGACTCTAATAATCAGTCACTGTACAGTGTAGAGTGAGTCCAAATCCATCACAGCACATCACATCACATCGGGTGAGTCGTGAGAATTGGAGAGTACTACTCACTAATTACGCGGGCACATGGTACGAGATAGCTATTTGTAGATCACGTACTGCACTGCACTGCATTGTGCCGTTCTGTATGTGCGCAGGCTTGGGCCGATGCAAGCCGACACTGGTCGATGAAGTAAGAGGCTGCCTGTCTCACTCTGTGGAGGCAAGTCAGTCAGTCACGACTGACCAAGCGACTGAAGACCGACTGGCTTGGTGCAATACCTATTGCGTGACTGCGTGAGTGTTCAAGGGGTATGTATCATGTGAAAGCGCGAGACGCACAAGCGTGCCAGTGAAGGGTGTGCATCCGCATGACCGGTAGTACAGTAACGAGTTAGAGACTGGGCGCGGAGAAGGCGATGTACAGCATTCCGGGCGACAAGCGACGTGTTGTTCACAGAAGGATGTGAGGACGAGTAGACAGGTGGCATGTGTTGGAACGGTGCTGAATGCAATCACGCCTGCTTACCAATCGGTGGTTTATCGCAGATGGTGTCGACATGTTTACTCAACATTTGACCAGGCCTCATGAGGGCAGATCCGATGTCGGTAACTATTGCGAAGTCCACCGCTCCGCCTGTGACCCGTCTCTTGAGAGAGAACATGATGCCCTTCTGCGAATTCCACCGTGTTTCCGCGACAGTTGCTCAAAGAGTCGCATCTTGCTCGTGCCATGGGTCGACGTTCCGTGCCCTTCTCTTCATCAACACCCGCGACATCTAAGACGAGGACGATGCTATCGGTGTGAAGCAGTTCAGAAGCAACAGGCTAGTTCTTCGTCTTGCAAGAGGATGGAGGAGTAGTATTAGCGTATGACGAACATGTTGCGGAAGATATGAAATGGAACGGTCGAATGTACGGAGAAGGGTTCGGAAGGAGGAACTTAACGACGTCTCTATTACGGCGACAGTTGACTCGCGATGGAAAGAGGATGGTTCCTGCGGATGGTGCGTTCGCTGTCATGTCCGATTCATTAACGCGCGGTAAATCTACTGAGAGTTATAGACTGGACATGTAAGGATCATCTGAAAGGAACATTATTAAATTTCATACCACCAGAAAGATTTGGGAGATCAAGTATTTAAAGACTTAGTGGAGGAGAATCGGGAGAGGCGCGAGTTCTAGTGAGGGACAATACTCGCGGATGTTAATTGGCACTACCTGTCCGTGTGACGAGGAACGTAGCGAAGTAGGAGCCGCGCCTCTGCTGAGGCTGCCTTGTTGGCTGTTCCTCTTAAACTGCGGCGCGAGTAAAGCTACAGGCACAACATTCCCAGTACCACAAAATATTCAGCTTCAAGTCACAAAAAGTGACAAAAAAGAAATGAATTCTTCTCCGATAAGGCTATACCCGGTGGTGGCCAACCTCCGGTCTACTCCTTATCCGTGTTTTTGGAACACCGATTTGACTTGTCAAGTATGCAAACGATTTTCAACTGCAATTCCAATTTCCGAGGGAGGTTCAGTTCGGTCGGTTCGGTTCGGTGAGAGGGTTCGAGAGGAGTCGAGGTATGCCGCCCCTGGCCCGGTGCCAGTTTGACCTGAACATACCTGGGACAAACGTCAGAGTAGAGGCGAGGGACTTTTGATGCCTTCTGGTCTCGGGGATTAGTTTGTCACATACACCCCCAGCGACGGCGCATGCCCTGATCAAACCCGAGTCTCAAACTCTGTCGCCCATCGGAGAAGCTGCTAACACTTTATTGACTTGGGGAAGTGGTCGCTCGGACTCCGCCAGATGGGGTTCTTGGTGATTGTGAACCAGTTTCCGGCTTTGCAAACATATTCCTTAATTTTCGGGCACCACGTGAGGAGTGGGCGCAACGCGATTTTCTCATTCGCCGAGCAGTCTGCGCAGACTGGCCTTCAGGGCCTGCACTTCCTCCAATCCGGCCCTGTTTGTGTTCGCCTCGTCCTGCATACGTTGCTGAAGCAGACTGTTCTCTTTTACCAGCGAGTCATGGGCCGTTCGCAACTCCCCCAACTGCTGCTTCAAAGAGTTAATCTCTGCATCTTTCTGGGCAATGGCTTCGTGCCCTTGTCGTTCCAGCGCCAATGTTCCTTCTAGAATTCTGCGCGCTTGCTCGGCGGTTTTGAACTGGTCCTGGACGGCGGCTAGATCTTGCCTCAGCGCAGTGACCGATTCGAGCTCACGATAGATCACCGTGAGGGCTTGATCCACTTCATCAGGCATCGTCTGATACCTCGATTTTGGCCTGTGTGCTCTGGTCGCTGCTGCCGACCTTGTCATGTCGCTAGTCCGTCGTCCCGGAGAAGGCGCAGCTGGTGGTTGGAGGTCGTACGTCCTCATCATCGCGGTTGCTCGCGAATCCAGCGACTGCGCTTTCGCCGTGGATGACGCGCTCTCCACTGGCGGACTTCTTGCAGACGATGTCAGGTCATTGACCGCAACGAAGGATTTTCGACTAGTCGCCTCATTGCAAATCCCCACAGCTTCAAGCGGCTCACTATGGGTAGCTCCTGCTGGCTTGTTAAACTGAGTCTGCTTCACTTGCTCCGTTTGGGGCTGCGAAGCTGATGCCGTGACTAGAGAGCTGGATGGCACTGGAGTGGCCTCTCGCGACGATGCAGGAGTCAGAGGTAAGATCTCTGGTGGGGGTTTCACGTCCCAGCCTCGTTCGATACAGATCGGACAGTAAAACGGATCTCTTGATGTCGTCTCTGCTGTCGAATGCTCGCTCAAACAAGCGGGATGATATGACCGTTTACATGTGCGACATCCCAAGACATCACCTTCTTGCTTGCACTCGAAGCAAAAAGTAACATTCGGATCGCCGACTAAAGAGGTTTATATCAGCATATTGTGGAGGCCAACCTGGACCTGTTACAGCACCTACTCCTCCAATGCCGACAGCCCGGGACAAATTCAGATGTCAGCTCTTTCTTTCCCTCAGCATCGCGCACGACCCACAATTCTATCGCACCGGGGTGGAAAGGCGCGTCTGGAGGACGGACGATCGGTACCGGTTTGCAGGCTGGCGTTGCTGAGGGCGACGGCCTCCGCTGTCGAGACGGCTGTTTGGTACCTGATTTACGTGAAACCGACTGCTGAGATTAGCACCTACAGTACTATATGGCGTGGTGCCTACCCGCGTCGCTCTATCGACCTCGACTACATTTGGCTCGGACGTGTCAATCTTCCTGCGCTTTGAGCCGCGTCCACGTCGGGCGACGCTATCCGGGGCCATGGATGTAGGCATGCGTTCCGATACACGGGCGGTGGAAGTGAGGAGGATACAGCAGCATGGTTCGAGCCGTAGAAGCCGTCGCAGACGCTTCACGCAGGCTCATTTGCTTGAATTCTTGAATCACTCGTTGAGTTACAGTTGAGTTTGTCCTGCGCACAGATTTGTCAGCCTTCATTTCTCTCGCCAAGACCGGGAGCGACCGGCATACCAAGCACCCGCTCCCCCCTTTACCTGGCAGCCTCGCTAGGCTGGTGGCTGGCACGCTGGGAGTGCCGGTTACAAGTAACCTGGACGAGGCACTAATGGATGCGATGTTTACCATGCACATGGTCCTGGTGCTGACTCTCTGATCTCGATCCCGCGCAAGACACCTTCGGACCATATTCTCTCTCTCGAACACAATGATTACCGAGGGGCATCTCCACACAACCACTCCCCGAGCCTGTCGAGTGTGGTTTACAAACAATAAACTTCTCCATGACTTGTGTGCCTCGGCTCTTACGTCAAGACGGATTTCTACTGGACTATTCAGGGAGGTCAAGTTTTGGGACATTTGCGGGGTCCTGAGGCAGTAAAATGGAAGACTACTGATTACAAATCGGGTTTCGTGGGTGAACGCCGTGCCCTTGCGACCATCTATTCGGAAGTCGACAAATCAGGATATAAACGGAGAGCTGCCCAAGATTTGTAAACTGTGTGCGCGCGTTCGTTATCCGACGGCTCTGACAAGACGTGCTATCACTGTTCTCGAAAACGCGAGGCACTATGACCCAACGTCGAGCTCTGGTCCTAGTCGACCCGCTAAACGAGTTCTTCCATTCGGACGGAAAATTGTACCCGTTGCTCAAGGAAAGCCTCGATGCCACGGACACGTTGGCCAACATTCGGCACCTACTTGAAGGGACCCGAGCCGCAAAAATCCCCATATACTACGGTCTGCATCAAATCAACAAAGACGGCGCCTATGCTGGGTGGCTACACATGCGATCGAATCACATCCGTAACCGGGACAAGGGTGTCTTCGTGGGCTGGGGCGCCGAAATTGTCGAGGGCCTGGAACCGAACGTTAACAACGGGGATGTCGTTGTAAGCCGCCACTGGAACTCAAGTTCCTTCAAGAACACGGATTTGGATTACCAGTTGCGACAGCGCGAGATTACGCACCTGATCTTGGCAGGGATGGTCGCAAACACTTGCCTAGAGGCAACCGCCAGGGAAGCTACCGAGTTGGGCTACAGAGTTACAATCTTGTCAGACTGCACGGCGGGTTTCAGCAACAAGCTGAAGGAGGCGGGTGAGCTTGTGTGGCCGACGCTGTTTGAGGAAGTCACGACTTCGAAACAGTGGCTGGCAAGCTTGAATGGGGAGATCAAGGCGAAGGTTTGAGATCGCGCGGGTCAGCCGAACGTCCCATTGCCCCATGGCTAGGCAAGAATGATGGCTTGGGTTGGGCATTCGAAGCTGTCAGCCTTAGTGCTTCCAGCAGCGACATCGCCTGGTATTAGGTCATGGTCCCTTGCTGATTTCTGATCCCATAACGCAACCGTTCTGCCGCGCGGCCGAAGGTCGGACTCGACCTGATAAATGCTCACTGGTTTAAGTCGTAGGCATGGTTCTTGAGACTAATCGTTATGTACGAAACTTGGGGTGTCTCCGACGGTTGGACATGTCACCAGTCACTGAATGGAGGAAAAGCACTTACGTTAGTGTCGTGCTCGTCGGAGAACCCAAGGCTTCATGGACCAAGCTCGATATGCGCTTATAAATCACACACCTCAATCTTGTCTTTACTCCAAATGTGATCTGATTACCAACGACATCCTGCAAAGCGGGCACCCAATGACCCCCGCAGATGCTGCAGAGTAGCACAGGCCGAGAATCTCTTCACCTCCTCCATACACTCATACTCCAGATCCACATGTGCCGTTGCAAAAAAGTGCTGTCCGAGGGAACGCCGGTCTCTTCTCAAGTTAGATCTTTACCGACCGCTGGCCTAAAGGACACGCGCGCGTTGTTCCGCCATGGCCGTTCAATGGTGGCAAGCGAAGCAGGTTGTCAGCTAGCCATCTCTGATCCTGCAGGATAGAAAACATGCTTGGCTCGTCGATCTGTGGTCCCCCTTAGCTGAATCTGTTCACTCAAGCAGACAGAGAACTCGTACAAATCCACAAGTTCAAACCCGACTGGGGATATGGAAGGAATCAAATTGGCCGCCGTGCCAGACCGAGGTGACAATGGACCGAATGTTTGGGAGCAGAGCTCTGCCAATCCGAACAACTGGAGTCGTGGCAAGAAGCTCTACCACACCAGCATCTGCGCGACGTATGCTTTCACAATGTATGTTGCCTCGCAGCCTGAACGGCGCCTAGCTCATTGACGGCTTCTCAGCACCTTCATGTCCTCCATCTACTCGTCTGGGTACAAGCAAGTGATGGAGAAATACCACGTCTCGTCAACCGTCTCCCTGCTCGGCGTGTCACTGTTTTGCCTGGGACTGGCGTTTGGACCCATGATCGCAGCTCCCTTGAGCGAGACGGCTGGCAGGCTGATCATCTACCGGCTCAGCCTTCCCATTGCCACTCTGTTCGTGGTGGGATCGGCCGTATCAGACAGCCTTGCGTCGGTGCTTGTTTGTCGGTTCTTTGCCGGGGCTTTTGGCAGTCCTGCTTTAAGTGTCGGGTCGGGAACGATTGCTGATATATGGAAACCGAAGTATCGGACGATGGCGACGTCGTTCTTTGTCATGGCACCGAATCTTGGGCCAAGTCTTGGTATGTGCTAAATAGACGACGATAGGCGGCGGCTGACAAGAGGACCGACTAGGGCCGGTGATAGGTGGGTTTGTCCAGGAGAACAAAGGCTGGCGTTGGCTTGAATGGGTATCTGTCTTCCTCGCGGTGCTCACATATGTCTGGGCCTTGAAGATGTGCGAGACTTACAAGAAGACCATATTGGAAGAGATCAAGAAGGCCCAGCTGGGCCCGCAAACGGGGAAGCAGAGACAGCCCATCCGAGCATCGACCGTTCTCGATGCATTGAAAAGGTGGACGTCCACATATCTGGGGAGACCGCTTGTGATGCTAGGCACGGAGCCCGTCGTCCTGTTCCTCAGTCTCTATGTGGCTCTTAACTTCGGCATCCTGTACAATTTCTTTCCAGCAGTCCCGTGGTCGCTGTCGAGGACGTACGGTTTCAACGAGGGACAGTCCGGGCTTGCATTCGTTGCTATTGCAATCGGGTGTCTGTTAGCCACGGCCACATGCGTCGCCTTCGACTGGTCTTTCAAGAGGAAGCCGCAAACAGACCAGACCGCGCATTCCAAACACCTCGAACAGAGCTTGTGGCCCGCAATGGTCGGCAGTCTCGGTGGGCCGATCGCTCTGTTCTGGTTTGCCTGGACTGTTCGTCCGGATATCCACTGGGCGAGTCCGGTTTGCGCCTTGATCCCTTTCGCCTGGGGTAATCTGTGCATATTTGTAAGTGGCTCTCTCATGCGCATTCTGTCCAGCGTCCCTAACTTCGTTCCCAGACCTCGGCGATCAGCTATTTGATCAACATTTATGGATCAACGTATGGTGCTTCGGCCAGCGCCGGGAACTCGTTGGCGCGGTACGGATTTGCCGCTGCTTTTCCTCTTTTCGCGGTGCAGAGTAAGTGCTTATCCTTGTCATCCTGTGCCCCTTATGTAATTTCAAGGGGAGGACAAGTGGCTGACACCGAAGCTCTTATCCAGTGTACGAGAACTTAGGCACCGGCAAAGCCACAAGTATCCTTGGGGCCTGTTCTGCCGCGCTGGTGCCGATTCCCTGGGTTCTCTATCGGTGGGGACCTTCAATCCGCAGTCGGAGTCGACGGGCCGTCTCTTTGACAGTGTGATGTCTCAGGATGGTAATGCAGGTATCCAAATATCAAAAGAGCGTAGAAAACTAGACCGGCGGCAATCTGGTGCATGGTGCTAGAGGTAGACGCAAACCGGGTGTGGAAGTCGAAATCGAAGTGAGGTCGAAGTTGTCTGGTTTTTCTTCTATGTAATACTGTATCATGTATTCTCAAGGACTCTGCGCGGGTGTGGACAAATGTAGGATAAGATGCCACGGTACGTGGAATTCGAGTTGTCGACTCTTTCATGCGTAGAAGCTAGGATGCGGATCTCTTGTCCCTCCCACATGGTCACGGCAGGAGAGACAGGGAGAGCAAGCTGTGAGAGATACGGGACGTGATGCGTATGCGGTCTTCTGCCTCGAGTTGGTATTTTTCACTCGTGGTTTACGACCAAGGGACCGTGTACAAGTGTATGGAGTATGGGTGAGCACGGAGTGATTTGGAATTCACTACACAATAGGAAGTATGGAGGAGAGTACAGAGTATACAGTACATAAAAGGGCTCATCTCGGTCGCTCCGGCGTGAGGAACACACTTCCAAGATTTTGCGATACTCGACATATTGCGTCTGAAAATATCAAGGTTGGTTCGGAAGGACCGTAGCTACGAGTCTCTCTACTTAGCGATGACTGGTATCGACAAGAGACCTCATTCTCAAGCATGAGGCTGTACAAGTCGTGAAGAATCCGTAATCGTGCGTTATTATCTCCTGTAGCTGTATGGCTGGCTGTGGTAATGTACAGTGGAAACTCATCGCTCGTTTCGTCAATGTGTGGTACTTCGTCCAACAAATGCTCCCAGTCCCGTCCCTGCCGTAAAACACCCTGCCGCCAAAGTACAAGATACAAGCTTGAGTCGCATAGCAATATTTTAGTTCGTCAAAGTCGTGAGGCGCGGAGGATACTCAACACCGCTGTCCAACAAGTCCAAGGACGTCAATGTTTGTAGTGGCGGGTGCATATCTTCCCGTCCCACTCGCTTTCCCACTCGCTTCGAGGCTGCGAGTTGACGTGCTTTCCTGGCTTGCTGGAGTATAAGTCGCGCACCGCGCCATCGGCGGCCGCAAGTTAACAAAATCCTAAAGCATGCATAGTGGAGTGCCATACGAATAGCGGGTGCATATAAGCACAGCTTTCGTTCTTCTCACCTGATCGGTAAGGCATGACGACATTGGCTTCCTTGAATTCAGAGTCGCCAGCCATTGGAGCCAAGTTGGCTGTCGTCCAGGGATGCATAGTCCTCCAGCCAGGCACAGTCAATGACTCTTGAGATATCCCATCGCAGGCCTTCATCCATTTCAAGACAGCCGCTAACAAGCTGCTCCACATCACCGCCTCCTCTCTCTGCTAGGAGAGCGCGGTTCCAGTCTCCTGCCAAAATGGCCATCACGACCCGTGGTTGGAAGGCGTTTTGGAATGGCCGCGAGCCTACAACCATGCTGTAGACGCAGACACCATACGCCCACATGTCAACAGCAGGGGAGACAATGGCGCGTTCTGCATTCCCAGGATCTTTCATTCGGTTTGCAAC
Organism: Phialophora chinensis; assembly: GCA_016109575.1. Lineage (NCBI taxonomy): Eukaryota > Fungi > Ascomycota > Eurotiomycetes > Chaetothyriales > Herpotrichiellaceae > Phialophora > Phialophora chinensis. Next base: position 1,739,177 of record JADWPU010000003.1, on the reverse strand, counting down.
CTTGAGGATCTCCGGCGCAGCATACTCCAGGCTTCCACCAGCGAAAGCAGAGGTGGATGTATCAGCGGGTCCGTAAGGCTTTCGCGGAGGTCTGTCAGCATTGTTGAATTCGGGGCTGGGGGGACCCGACATGCTGTCCGTGGACAGCCATTCTGCCATGCCGAAATCGCAGAGCCGGAGCAGTCCAGGACCGCCGTCGCTCCCGGGCTCTATGAGGCAGTTTTCCAATTTCACGTCGCGGTGGACGACTCGAGCGTCGAGGTGGAGATAGCGTAGCGCCGCAGCGAGTTGATACGAGTAGCTTTTGGAAAATTCGGGGGGAACACCCTGGCGGTTAGCGCGTACAAGATCGAAGAGAGTCCCTCCCAGGTTGAGCGGGATGAAGCAGAAAGTGGCATCGTCTAGCTTGTAAACCGCTTCTAAAGGGAGGATATTTGGATGATTGAGGAAACGCCAGAGTTCGACCTCGTGCTCGAATTCTGCCTGCGCTTCCTCATTTTCGGCCTCGCTCTTGCCATCGATCTGACGGCGGACAATCTTGACGGCAAGAATGCGGTGTCTGCCCTCCTGCAGTTGTGTCACTTGTTTGATGGTGCTGAAACCACCGTAGCCTATCTGCTTGCCCAGCACATAATCATCGCCAATGGCTTGTCCCTCGGCGTCGCACGCAAGTGGGCCCGCATCAACCCCCTCACCATTCGTGCCGCTGCTCATGGAGAAAGCGCGCAGGTACGAAGAGGCGGCGGATCTCGGCGACCTTGTGATCGAGCCGGAAGTGTCCCGGCGAGAGGCCCGCCCGCCCAGCTCTCGCATGCTCCTGTTGCGCAAACTACCCGCGCGGGCGAAGAAATCCTGTGGGGATGCACTGCTTTCGCCGTCTCTCCATCTTTGAGAGACGGTGCGCCGAAATGGTTTCGGCTCGTCATAGGAGAATGCTTGTCCCGTAAAGGGAGCGTTTGGTGATGCCACAGTGGGAGACAAAGAGTAATTCCTCTCATCTTGAGGAGTGACGGCTTGCTCATCAGGCGAAACGGTGGAATTGGTCAGCATCGACATGGAGTCGCGCAAATTTGGTTCGGATTCTCTGGCCAAAGCGTCAACGGTAGTTTGTAGTAAAGGGAACCGGCCCTCGCCAACGCGCGCTTGCTCTCTGGGCGGACTGGACGAGTACTTGGAAAGGTGACGGCCCGTGAGGGGATCGTAGTGCGTGCGACCCTCTGACTCACTGTGCGCGCGGTCATTGTGTGCCCGGGTTGACTTCTGTGCTTCCGCCATGGCTTGCAACATCGAGCGGCCTCGCTCTCGGGGTTTCGAAGGCTTTTCCAAGGGCTCTTCCATGCTCTGACGGTGTCCCGAGTCCAACTTGATTTCAGAATTGAAGCTGACCGAAGGATGGCGGTCTTGCATGTATTGGTCTATGTAACTCGTAGGCCCCGTGGTGCCTGATAGCATGGCTGAAGAATCGGTAGGAGCCGGGATGTCGACTGGAGGAGTCGCCGTTGCGCGAATAGTGTCCTGACTGGTGCCGAAGGTCTTGTAGGGCGGCCGTGACAGACCAAATGGTACCTCGTGGGACTGCGCGCCCCCGGAAATCTCTTCGTTGTCATGTTGGTGGGAGGAATTCAGATGTAGGCGTTCGAGAAGACGGCCGTTGTCAGCCTGCGCCATTCCGCGCAGGACAATATCATGAGACGCGACCACTTCGAGGCGACTTTCGGGGGAAGTTTCGGTGCTGACTCGCGCAGGCAGAAAGCGAAGGAAGGACAGAGGCTCTCAGCAGACCTGCAAGCTGACCATTGCCATGGTGAAGCGGATGGCTGTAAGAAAAGTCTTGACTCTCGAGACCAGAAACTGGCGGGAGTGTTGCACGTGCAGCGGGGTGAAGAGCTTGGTTGACGCGGAAATGCGAGGAAAAAGATTAGCAGGCGATCCCCCCCGGCCCTCGCGCGCCCAGGCTCAGTCAGAAGCATGTTCACAGCGGCCGATTCCGTGGAAGTGCTCCATATCCATGACTCCGTGGCGCCTCCAAGACATTTAGAAGGCGACAATCAATGGTCACATGAACACAATCCAGTAGAAAAGAAGGCACAGAACGAAAAAAAAATACGCCTTTCCCCATATTCAGCACCGAGAGCATCATCATTAGGGCGTGGGCATGTCGATAATTGGTGACCCTAACCCCCACTAATATCCTCTGGCCTGAGCCGCCAGAGACCCGCGGGCCAAAACAGGCGCTGCCAACTTGTAAGGCGCTAACCGACCCTGCATGCCCCGACTCGTCGTGCCCTAAATCATTCCACAGCGTCTCCCCTGAAGACGATTCGCCCGTTCCTGAGCCCGCCGTGCCCATCTCGATTTGCAGGGCATGCTTAGCAGCAGGGTGTCCGCCCATCCACCTCCGCGAAATCCTGAAACAACATCCTCCTTTCCGCTTTCGCTCTTCTCAATTATGGCCAATTCTTGACAGGGGAAGTCACGCCTGCGTTTTACCTGCTCTCCCTTCATTCTCGTCCATTGAGCCGATTCTATGATCTACGCTTGATCGCCATCACCACCTATTCTTGGTACTGCTCAGCGTCTGCGCTTGCGCGTCCGACACTCTTTCAAACCACTTCCACTCTCTCGCACTGATTCCTCCGCTCTGAACGCGTCGCAATCATTGTCGACCGAGCCCGCGACAGTCCCTGCACCATCACAGTCATTACCGCGTCTGACCTCGAGGAGCAGCCTCGACGGCCTCTGTTCATTGATCCACCCTTGACCGCTACTTAGCATTTTCCGAACCCTCTTCGCGAACAGGTGCTCGCTTCTCAGAACTCGTCCGAGCCTCTATGCGACCTGCATTTTCTCCGAGCCCGTCAACCTTGGTGGGCGAGCAGTCAACGCGACAACCGACTCTGCGGCGTAGATGGTTCGCACCATGACCACCTTGAAGCCACAGCTTGTTAGGGCTGGTAAGCGCACTTCGATCGGCCTCAATCCGTGGAATGGAGCATGCTCACTCGGCTTTCTATCTAGATACCCTCGATCTACAAGATCACAGCTCGCCGTCTGCCAAAGACCACTCGAGACAGCCTAATCATCCTTCACCGTACGGGTATGGCCCGGCTGCGCCACATCAAGCGCAGACTCTGAGACACGCCGAGCACGAAGCATACCAAGAACAGCATACGAGTCCTCGGGCTTCCGAAGACAGAGTCAATGGCGGCTTTCAATCTGATCAGCATTTCTACGACGATTTAGACGACGACGACCGAGAAGACGAACTCTCGAACTCTCAGAATGCGGCAAACGGGGGAGGATACCATGGGCAGGACCCGGATCAAGGGGACGGTGGGGACTCCCAGGATGAAGATATGGATGATGACCTGATGGACAAAATCTCGAGCTCCCCTTCAATCGAAGATGGTAAATACTCCCTTCCCCTGTGGCCGCCGCGAGTCGATTCTGTGGATTCTGAAGCTTCCCCGGCTTCACTTTCAACGCCGACTCGAGGCAATCCCTACTCTTCCTCATCACCATTCTCTTCTACGCCCGATCATTTCCCTTTGCACCCGTCGCTTTTGTTTCACCCGGCAAGTCATCATGGTGAGTACACCAAGGACCGGGACCGACCGAGATCGAGCCAGTATTTCCCGTATCGGCAATCTGAAAATTGGGAGACTTCATCGCCGACCCCGTCAGCCGGCTTTACCCCGCAACAGACCTACGTCCCGCTGTCGGAATCCCAGGAGTTTAGGAGATATCTACTGCCGCTTGACGATCCACTCTTAGCCGATGCTGTCGAAGATTATGGAGACGACTTTCCCTACGACGAGGACGACGAATGGGAAGACGAGGAGACCTCCTTGCCAGACCCTGACTCAAGTTCGGATGATGACACCGAAGATTTTCACTTTTCTCCAGATGATCGCTTTGTCGACTCCGGTTGGGGAGGAGAATGCTTACGAGAAACAGAGGACATTGATTTCGAGTTTGTGTATGCTCTACACACGTTCGTCGCGACCGTCGAGGGTCAAGCCAATGCCACAAAAGGCGACACCATGGTGCTGCTTGATGATAGCAACAGCTACTGGTGGCTTGTCCGGGTGGTGAAGGATGGCAGCATTGGTGAGTGACTCTTCTGCCAATCAATGTCCATAGTTGCTAAGGTCACATAGGCTATCTGCCCGCCGAACACATCGAAACGCCCACCGAACGCTTAGCCCGACTTAACAAGCACAGAAACGTAGACGTATGTTTTCTGCCGCCCGCGCTGTGCTCCACTGACATCAAGCCAGCTCTCTGCTTCTATGCTTGGAGATAACCCGGAGAAGTCGAAGAACCCTTTGAAGAAGGCAATGCGTCGACGGAACGCCAAAACGGTCCAATTCGCACCGCCCACGTATTATGAGCCCTCAGATTATGAGTATTCTGACGAAGAGGAAGATGGAGAAGACTCCCGGAATGATCAGACGGGTATTGAAACCCCCGACGAAGCGGATAGTGGGGATGACCAACAAGAGGCTTCTACCACCTCGGTCGAGCCTCAGGAAGCACGGAGTACAGTTGGTGTCAATGGCATTCAGCGCATGGCCAGCAACGACAGTTTGAAGAACGAAATGGCGACCAATCCAGTCAAGGCTCAACAACCTGGATCAGAAAGGAGGGAAGCCGAGGAGCCTCTTCAGCGGTCGAGGAAAGGAGTGGTGAGGAATACCGATTCCTTCTTCAGAGACGACACGGTCGAGACGAAGAAAATTTCGTTAACGCCGCGATTGTTACGAGGTGATTCGGACTCTGGCGGCTCTGCGGAACAGGAGGTACGCCAACGTCCCAGCCTGGAAACATTCGACAAGATCGTCGGCACAGACGACAAATCCAAGGAGAAGAAGAAGGAAAAGAAGGGTATGCTGAGCGGGCTATTCAAGCGCAAGAAGGGCAGTGCGCAGGACGAGCCCGAGAAATTGGTTGAGGACGCCCGACAGTCGCCAGGCTCAAAAGACTCCGCGGAGTCGTTGTCCATGAAACCCGAGGGAGGGCCCGAACGCAAGCCGAGTAAATTGCAGAAGACCCCTCCCGCTATATCACCAAAGGCGTCTCCTACTGAGGTACGCCATCCCCCACAGTCACTAGGTCCGTCGTCTGCAGTTCCGACAGGGCCCGCCCCCGAACCACTGGTTGTGCAGAAGCCTGAGCCTGAGCCTCAGCAACCTGAGGCACCGCAGCAGTCCCAACCGGTACAGGTCAACCGCTTCCCTTCTCTCACCGAGAAGAGGTCAATCTTCTCACCTGTAACGACCGCACTCAAATCGACACCTTCAACCGGCTCGGACACAGGCTCGCCAGATAAGCCGGTCTATTCGAAACGAGCTAAGGAAAGATTTGCACTAGACGAGAGCGATTCTGAGACAGAAGACAAGAAGCTTATGGTGGAGGAGCAGGATCGCCTGAGCGTGTCTCCTGTAACCGACCCGCAGGGACCAGCACAGAGGTCAGACTCTGCTATGCAGATTCCACCTTTGCAAGCTTCGGGACCTGGCAGGTTCGCAGAAAGCACGATACACAGCCAGGCACCGGCAGCTCTTAGTTCATCTCCGCTACCGCACGAGACCCATCCACCAGAGTCTGAGGGGACCGTTAGTACCTCGAAACCATCGCCCTCCACGGCGACTCATACGCCGTCGACTTCCAGGTCTACACCCACGTGGTCTGACGCATCGTTAAGATCATACATGGAGAACAGTCAGGATATCAAAGATCTCCTCATCATTGTCCACGACAAATCCAACGTAACGCCTGTTGGACCGGACCATCCGCTCCTGCACAACCTTTTCCTGGATGAGCGGACGAAGCTGGCAGAGATGCAATCACAGCTTGATACCATGCTAATGTCCTGGATATCAAAGAAGAACTCAAACATAATGCATACAACGACTTGAGCGACTCGGAACTTCGGATTGGGGGATTTTACTTTGTGCCCTCAACACTCTACAACTACTATTGTACAATTTCGGTTCTTGGCATGTCGAAGCAGCTGCTCGGCTTGTACTACTAGGGAACAGGCGTTCTCTTTCTTGGAATCTTTGTCACGACGATATAACTAAGAGAAGAATGAACGATGAAAGGTCGGAGATACTTATAGGTTGGGCTTGTGTACAGGCATTAGCATCGGACGGCTTGGTGGGAGGTCGGAGCTTCGAGGAATGTTGGGGTCGGGCTCCTATGTATCACCGACAAACAGGCCATACGCAGAAGCCACGAGACAGCGTACGTCCGACTGAATCCACGGCTTCTCCTAAAACCGATCAGTGGGAGCCTTTGCCCCTTGCTGCAATGGGTCACGTGACCAATGGTCCACTGCCTGCGGTGTCGTTCAAAAACCACTTCGATCGACCCTCGACCTTGACCGTGAAGTAACCGTCCTCTTACCCTGTTCCTGACTCCACTGTAGACTTCCCAGTCTTTTGGGGAGAGCGTTATCCGTTCACACCAGTTTTTGTCGAATCGCTTCATGGATTTAACGTTACACCATGTCTGTTACGGTGGGTGCTTCATGAAGGCGGTTATTATTCCAGTATACTAATTGTATAGCTGCATACTACCCACGGTGACCTCAAAATCGAAGTTTTCTGCGAATCCGTGCCCAAGACGGCAGAGAACTTTCTTGCTCTCTGCGCTTCGGGAGCCTACGATGGCACTCCCTTCCACCGCTTAATCCCGGATTTCATGGTTCAAGGAGGTGATACCTCCCAATCACCGCGTAACGCAAGTGCAGAAAACCCCATTGCAAAAGGTGGTACATCCATATGGGGCAGTTACTTCGAGGACGAGATCAGGATGCCCGCACTGAGACATAGCGGTCGCGGAATGGTGTCTATGGCGAATAAAGGGCCTGGTACGAACGCCAGTCAGTTCTACATCACATTCAAAGACGCGCCGCATTTGGACGGCAAAAACACGGTGTTTGGACGGGTTCTTGATGGGGCCGAGGAGGGCGGGACGCTTGACAAGATAGAGGGTGTTGAGGTGGACAAGAAATATCGACCAAAGGACGAAAAGATTGTGTTGCAGAGCGTTACTATACATGCGAATCCGTTGGCAGACTGAGTTGAAGATCAAGGACACAAGCAAAAGCCGCCACAGAAGTTTAGTGATCCCTACCTTACGATCTGAACACGACACACGCTGGGAAATCTACCGAGACAACATTCGAAGAATGGCACAAATCAGCGATTTAATGAGGGAAACAGCCCGGAAGCGACCTCCGCCATGAGAGAGTAACGATAATCACCGAGGCCGCGAACAGTCAAAGTGCAAAAGGTCTCTTCGGCCGCCGATCCTTAGCAATGAGCGTCTTCATGGACACCACTGCTGCCGCTTGTAGTCTCAAGTCTCACGCCTTGATGCCCAAGGACGGTCCACGGCACCGTTGGACGCACGGTTGAACAAGCTACCACGACGAGTATATCACCCGATTCGGTACCACGTTGGACGATCAGGAGATCTTGGGGCTTCGGAACGCAAAGACTTTACTCAATCAAAAACCAGGTACATATCTTGACGTCTTCACCGAAGCGGATGTGTACATGAATGGCATTTAGACTCTCCGATGAGCGTCCTGTACGGGCCGGCCTTACAGATGCACGGCTACTACAGGCATGGATGCGTTGTCTTTGAGCAACCCTGGGGCCGATCTCCCTCCCTCACTCCGTGGACGGACTTGAAAGTCGAATGGAGTCAGGGACGCCAAATCAGCACAGGGCTCGTTAGTGCCGCAGAGACCAGCGTATCATGTGTCGGAGATATACCTCGTATTGACTGGCATGTTCGACCTGCAGGTCCTCCCTCCCACATGGTGCTTAGATCGAGCAGGCGATACTCGTACGAGAAAAGCACAGGGACAGATGGCAAGACCAGTGATGGATTTAATGACTTGGTGCGGAGGATGGGAATCGTAGCGAATTCCAAGCCACACACGGTGACGACGCTACCGTCGCTGCTCCTGCTCACAAGCCTGATGACCGGTGATAGGCGTGCGGGGCCAGCTGTGGCGCCCGCTTAACGGCAATCCGTCGCTGATGAGGCTGAACAATCACACAGTCTGGGCCCCGTCGGAAACTGCTGGGGTCGCTGATGGCCAAAGATCGATTTGACGACTATAGATCTCGGAATGAGAAATCTTGATGAGCTCGCCGATGTTTCAGAGCCATCATGACTGACTACAGTCTTCGCGACCCGAGCCCGGGATGGTGCTGACTGGTGAGTACGGAAGTAATACCTAGTGATAGAAGGTGCTCGGTGCCAAGAGCTTCATTCCGTGGCCTACGCAGATGCTTGCCGGGCAGTTCTAGGCACGGAGAAATGCCATTTGACATACCCTGCAGCTTAATTGAGGCACCAGAGGTACTTCAACGGCGTGTGGGCAAGGAATGAGCCATAGGGTTTGGGGTCTGGGTCGACTTGGTCTTTTAGCAAGAGCAGTATAGGGCTTGGGGATCCGTTAGGCGGCCCTGATGCTAACTGGAAAGTGCCTGCGTGTCGTGTCCTACCGTCGACTCGTGCGTAATAATCCGGGCCCTGGCACATCTGCTGGACGTCAACTTGATGACCTGCGGACTGACCACATTTACCTACATAGTCGTGTATCGCTTCCTCCTGCGGCCTGGGCACAGCCGCGCTCACATTTCACTTCCCACTCACATTCAGCTCATCTCCAAACACTCTCATTCGAACATCCTTAAGACCATCGCCCAAAAGACCACCGCATCTCGCTCGCCTCGTCCCCCGCCATCGATCTAGACTTCGCGACGCTGACTTGTGTGCCTGCGGCCCGCCCTGGTTTCCGCTCTCCACCCAAACAAAGACGGACGTCCAATACAAACCTATTGAGCCAGACATAACAAAGACACATAACCACGCATTCATCAATCATTCTCTGCATGTGACGACCTTGGCGCCTCATGGGCTTCACACTGTCGCTCAGATCCAGGCCGCCGCAACTCTCGAACTCCAGTCCTCTCAGAGCCCGCTTGCAAAGGACGCCCTCACTTTCCCGTGGTAATGGTCCCAGTATAGGCTTTGGCTCAACGAGAAGATGAGCGCATTTGTGCGAGTGTCTGGCCGTCCGAACACAAACTTTTTGGTCGGGTATCCGGGTATCTCTGCCACCCTGGTGAGTTTCCCGGTCCAAAAGACCGGTGGCGCATGAGCAGTCGTGCTGACACGTGGTGATGTAGCCTCGCATTGAAGGAACCGTCGAAATACGTCCTGGCGCCGGAATCACCAGCCCCGTCAACATCTCCATCGTAACCATCTGCCTGCAAAGGAGAGAAAGCATTCATCCCCATGCCGATTCGGTCACCAAGAAGCACCTGGCGGCGCCCAGGAAGGAGTCGACGGAAACGGTGGGGAAAGAGATGCTGTTGTTTCGATGTCCCGCCAATCGAGAATACGAAGAGATCATGTACATGGACCTGCCGTTCGTAATATTCATCCCCTTCGGCCGAGGAGGACAAGAGACGGCGAGAAGAGTACCGCCTGCAAGCCTACAATTACCGCGGAGGACGGCCGAGACATACTACGAGATGGTGGTGACAGTTGGGTACGGAGGTACGGATCGCAAGACGTTTTCTTTCCCTGTACCTATGGCGCGATACGACACCCTTTCGACCTTTGGCATGTACAATCGCCCCGAAGCCGCGGAACGAGTTTCCGATCATTTGGTGACATTGGGCATCTCGTTACCACGATGGTCATACGGGCCGCTTGACCCTGTTAGCGTGTACATCAAACTATCGCCAAATCCAGACTGGTTGAGCAAAGCGCGGAAAGTGACCATCAAGAAGATCGAAATTGGCATCGACGAGGAAGTCATCTACAACCACGAAGGCGACGAACCGCAAAGGAAGACGAAAAGCCTGGTCAAGAAGGTCGAGAACGTAGGCGTGAAGATGCCCGAGGCAGGCTATTTCACCAACCTGGGACTTGTTTTTCCTTCGAGTGATCTACGCGACGCGGATGGGATCATGCCGCGGGGGAGGCCGGCATTTCCTACATATTCGGTTACGGGCTTTACGACAACGGCAGGGCTGTACAAGGTCGAATATTACCTGACCATCAAGGTATGTCAGATCCGGGGCAGAACTGCTCAATGAGGGACCCATAATGGCTGACTTTTCATCTGTAGGCCTCAATGGCAGGTGCCAAAGATATCATCCTGAAACAGCCCATCGTCGTCTGCCCGCTCGATCATGCCGCATGCAAAGCCGAAATGGAAGCGATTGAACAGGCTGCTAGAGACGCCTCACATGTTAATGCCGAAAATCCTATGCTCCCACTGGCCACGATAATAAGGGCGTCAGATCCTAACGCGCTGAGCTGTCTAGGGGTGGCGTTGGTCGGATCGTCCAAGAAGCCATTAATCGATTGAACAGCCTGGAACGGGACTCCATGAAGACAGACGTGGAGGGACTAAACAAGCTTTACACGGCCACGAAAGAGCCTCTTACATAAGATGGGGCTTCACTTGTTCGAGGTGGAAACTATGGCTCAATCCCTCGGCCTGGCGCATGATGAGCTTGATTCAGAGCAACATGCTGGAGAATATTGACCTTGTCCAGGAAGGATATGCTTCATGCGGCCACGGTATCACGCTTGTAAGCACCAGTGGCATGAAAGGGCATAAGGGGGAATAATGCTCGCATCACAAAAAAGCCCATATGAGTGGGCTATTGAAAGGGGCGGCAGAACCCAGATCGCGGCTTTCGAAATACCGGGTCCAGCAGAAGAGCACTACCTTTTGGTATAAGCGCTCGGCCGCCACGTGGAGAAGGCACCGCTACTCGAACGAGCTCCGACTCTGGAATCCAGAGCGAGCCGAGAGCAGAAGAAAGCCGGCTATGAGGCCGCACGGACCTCAGTTGACAACAAGCTGAGAAGCCAACTTTGATATTTATGCCGATCACTGTATTTGAACATGCAAGGCGTTGGGTTGGAAGGAATCGGTCCGACAAGTTTTTTGGCACTGGCGATATCACGGCTTGGGTTACGAGGCACGGAACAGCCCCGGGGGCTAATGAGAAGAACATTCTTCAACTTGAGCAATAAGGGCAGCTCGATGTCCTGTGTGAAGAAATCACCATAAGTTTCTGTGTTTGCACATGTTTCTCTTTCTACCGTGTCAGCGTTGATGTGCCCGAGTCGACCTGGTGAGCATTTAGCACGCAGCATCTACCACCCAGACCGCGGCCTCGTGATCCATGTACGGAAGGACTTAGGACTGGGAATGATCTGACCTTGGCGCCAGCCCTCCTTTACATGAGGCCACTCAACAGTCGATTCGAGGCTGCTCGAAATTTAGTCGTGGGCGGAGCGGGAGCGGGAGCCGGGCCAAAGCTCTCCAGGAAGCCATAGACGATGGGGGATGACGCCGATATAACGACGAGGTTATCATCGATCGTGCGAGACTCTGTCAGGCCTGTGTCTTCCATATCTTTGAAAATCCCTGTCTTGATGCTGCGCTGCGCTGGTGTCAAGGGGAGCAGAAGCAGAAGCAGAAGCAGAAGCAGAAGCAGAAGCAGAAGCAGAAGCAGAAGCAGAAGCAGAAGCAACGCGAACAGAGTTTCTTCCAAGCCCAACGTGCGCAAGGCCTGTCTGTCTTCCAAGCCAACGTCCCGCAAGCATGTCCGTCGGCTTGCATGTTCCATACAGCATCTACCTCGAGAATTTCCGGGTCAGTCAAAAATGAGCTCTGGCGAACCGCGTCGGTGGTAATTAAGGGAATTGTATGTGCGTAACAGTATGGTCGCGGTGGTCAGGCTGGAATATTGCGTTGTCTGCGTGCACGACCTTCAGACTATTCAACCCAGACCTGTTAATCCACGATTTGATGAAGGTTTCGCACAATCTTACGCCGTTCTACGCGGCAGATCCGAAGCTCGAATCTACCTTGATTTACACCCCTGGATGGTACCATCAGTCGAGAACCTCCGTGTCGTGGGACGAGAAGAATTTGATGGTCTCGTTGAAGGCCATAATGACATATGGGCAAAAGCTATACCATTCTATGGACTACGTCCGTAACCAGATCATACTTACGGGTTTAAATGGTCCAACACCACCGAGACACAACGGAAAAAGCTCAGTATCGACCCTGGCGAAAAATCCTTCTATACCGCGCGGGAAGATATCTATTTCCCCTTCCTGACTAGCGAAGTCAAGTGTGGTAAGCAAGGACTCGACCTGGCCGATCGTCCAAACACTCATAGTATGCCTGTTGCGCTTCGAGGCATTGTTGACCTGTGCCGGAAAGCGAACTGTGCATCTGAAGTGCACCGAAGGGCTCTAGGTTTCTCGATTTCGCACGATGAACACAATGCTCGTATCTATGCCCATTACCCCGAAATTGATGGCGACAAAACGACCTACTGGCGTGAGACCATCCAACACCTCAACTTCGGTGATAGGAAGGGTAAAGCAAACTGGATGTGTGGTCAATTTACACTGAACGCATGCCAGATCTTCGCGCCGGCTCTTCTCGCGCGTCTAAGGAGTGCCATCGATCGGTCGGCAGATCCCATCCAGCCCGCGCTTGAGCTTGCCAATTTGGATGATCGCAGTGTCCAGAGTTCGCAGGACGATACCAGCGCACCCGAATCCCAAGACGAAGGCTTTAGAAAGCCTCGCAAAGCTACTGGCTTACATGTAGAGTTGTGGACGATGGTACAAAACCTGCAACGACAGTTGGAACGACATAGGCAAGAGTCGGAGCAACAAAGGAAAGAGACGGAACAAGAGAGGAAAGAGATGATCACCCAGATGGAGCAGCAGCGAAATAGTTTCGAACAGCAGCGAAAGGAGCTCATGCAACTACTGAAGCAGCAAAGCGAACAGATAAGGGAATTCTCGCAGAAACGTTAGGGCCCATGCCCAAAAATTTGATGTTTGACAAGGATGATCACGATGGCATTGTCTCTTGTGCTTTGCACTTACTGCTCCGTACAGATCAAGATCTTGCCCCACGGGGAACGTTTCGGTGAACGAGCACGTTGAGCCATATAAATCTGTCTGCGACGATTCTTACGGGAAGCCATCGTACCTGTGCTGGTCACATAGGTTGGTAGAATCTAGTGTGCTGATGATTCTGGGCTAGGCTTGCACCAGCATGGACAAAATGATTGTTCAGCCGCCTATTAAATTCGGCGCTTTTTTCCTTGCTAGGAAATCCTCATTGCTTGACCTGTTCCGCTTTCGATGGTCAGCAGTACCAAATTGGGCGTCAACCCCTTAAGCAAGTATTAACTTCCTGACTGAATAGGGGGATCCGCTGATATTGAACGGCGCAGAGTTCGCCTGCTTCAAGGAGATAGTGAACCTCTCGTCAACGTCCAGTCCCACGAGTTTCCGAAAGTTTCCTTCTGCTCGAGTGCGCGACGCGCCAAACACACGCCCGCGATAATTCCCTCCAAGCACGGGGTGCGTTGTCATATATACTCGCACCAAAAACCATGGTGCGTCGAGGAGGGTGTGTGGACTGATGATGAGATGATCTTCACGTGTGCCACTACAACTATTCACATCTGTGTAGATACTCTGGACAACCTGACAGCCCGAGTCTCATTTCAAAGTTCAACAGCACGCGGCGAAGGTATCGAATGGTTCTGCTTCGCTTCTATAAGCTCGGTTGTCCCTGCCGGTATGGTTGGCCAACAATGTTGGTCCAACCCTCGACCTTCTGAAGATCCATTATAGCATTGGGTCCACCAAACCGGCCCTGTGTGTCGTCCCAGTCCCTCTCGACCGCGGTCTCGGGCCTCCATCGGAATGAATGTTTCAGTCTCGGTTCCAATCGGCCTTCCATGGCATCGACAATGAAGCCTCCCACGGTGGGGATATGCATGAACCCATGCCCCGAGCCGCCGACGCCCACCATCAAGGATGGATAGTCCGGGTGTCGGTCGATGAGAAAAGATCGATTCGGCGTATCGGCACACCAGCACAGCCGAGCGAGACAAAAGGGCCTCTCGGCCAGCTGCGGCATGGTCTCGCGCAAGAATTCTCGACATCTCTGCTCCGCATCGATCGGAATCTGATCGGCCGCTAGAGGGACGCTGGTCTTGGAGCCATTGGCTCCTGGTACCCAATTGCAGTATCCCGGGTGCTCGTCGCACATCTTGAGCTGACGCGCATCTTCATCAGGTTCCATGAAGAACCCTTTCTCGATGTGGAAGAGCACCGGCAGGTTTTTGTATAGTTGGGTCTCCTCCGGCGTCATCTGAATGTGAGCAAGGGTCCATGCGGTCGGTCTCAACTGGTCCTTGAAGTCGAGCAATTGACCGCTGTTCGCTCCCGCACATAATATGATGGTGTCGGCGCGAATGGTTCGATCATCCTTGGTCCTCACCCCTTTGACATCACCACCTTCGAACAGCAAGCCAGCAGCGTCCGCCACGACAAATGTTGCACCCAGCCTTCGGGCTTCATCGGCACAAGACACCAGCGCTTTCCTTGCATGCACCCATCCTGCTCCAGTGGCTTTGTAGAGGCCCTTCCATTCGGGAAAGTCACCGGTCAGCACTTGTGGAGGCATCGACTTCCGGAAAGCCTCGGCGTCGTCCAGCTTGATGAATTCCTTGTTGAGGTCGGGACGCTCTCGCTCGAAAAGTTTCTTCAGACCATCTTTGGAGCTGGCGGCCACGATGTACCCGGTGTCGTGGTAGTATGGAGTGAAGATCGGGTCTCGTGTCCATCCTTCTGTAGCTGCGCGGAGTAAAAAGCTTGAAACCCATGCCTCGTCGTCGCCATCGGAGAAGTTCCCCTGTTCCACGATCTTGTTGACATCATTGCCCGCGGAAATGGGTGATGGGACCGGGTAAGCGTCGACCAAGGTGACGTTGGTGTAGCCTCGGCGAAGGAGATGCAGAGCAGTTGAACAGCCCCACGTGCCAGCTCCGACGATGAGGATGGGAGAAATCTTGGAAGGTGTCATTTGCAAGAGCTCGGGAGTTGTGAAAGACAAGATACGATATGCAGTGGTCGGTAGGAGAGAAAGCAAACTGCCATTATCCGGGGTTCGTCTATATGCATTTCAATTTCTTGCCACTGCGCAGGCTAGGGCTGGTGGGAAGGCAATGATTTGGGACTGATATAGTTGTGGTTCTCCAACCGAATCAGGTTGGAGAGGTGGTGGGATGCAGCTCACAGGTGAAGGTCCAGGCGAGCCGACCGGTTTGCTTCAGATAAGCGCAAGTATGAACGTTTATGTACGTATGGCGCAGTCACTCGTACTGTCTTCAATGTCTGCTACCAATTTTGGGCAACCAGATCAATAACTACATTTCACTTGCTGGGTGGAAATCTTAGGACAACGGATTTACTAGAACACTGACGGATCACTGAATACACATTCCATATGACTATCTGAGGTTGCATCGCCACGAGCGCCAGATTTGGGATAAGATGGGACCGGGCCAACGATAGACAGTCGTTGTTTCAGCTGTCGCATCATCATGTACCGGGAAATTGGTGTCCTCGCTGCACACACATTCTCACTGCTCTACAAGACATATCTGAAGGCTTTGTTCTCTCGGTCAGTCTTGTCGAAGAAACCTTCCAATTCACCGTCCACTCCCTGAATTTCGCCATTGGCAAATGCCCGGTCGCGCTTTTTGTTCTCATTCCACATGTACCATCGGAGGACCAAGTTGAACGAAATCTAGAAGGGTTCGAGGTCAGCGAGAAAGGCTCTCAAGGACATAAATGCGCGGGGACTGGGAGGCTTACGCTGAGACCGAAGCAAACCAGGAGACCTGTGATGGCCGACTTATAGATAGGCGCTTCGGAGGGGAAAAAGATGTGCGGGCCGATCAGATTACCAACACCGAATGCTGCAAAGACCATGGCATTGACGAAGGCTCTTTTGCTGTGGCCAGCAAAGTTGGAAGCAGTCAGCGTCCAGCTGAACAGATTGGTGACTCCGAAGATGAATTGTAGCCATGTACAACCGAGCAGAGCCCACTTGTTCCCTGGAGTTCGATCGATAAACCTGATGCCGAACAATCCTGCGACGTTCGGAATGTTGGCGGCGATGGAGATCCAAATGATGGTGTTGGGGATCCTGGTTGCAATGTAACCAAGAAGGGGCTCAATGACAGCCACGAAACCACCTGTGGGCATCTGAAGGAGCACAGTCTGGACGCCGGTGAATCCGAAACCTTCGATCAAGGGCGAGGCGAACGCCGAAACACTCGAGTTGCCTGCAAATTCTATTAATCGCCAGCTAAGATGGAGCCGTCGTGGGTCATGTATCACATACAAATACCGTTGGTGATCTGAAAAGCGCAGAGAAGCCACATTTTCGGATCAAACAATGCCTCCTTGATCTGATAAGGCTTGATTTTCTTATCTTTGACTCCGATTTTGTTGGTTGAGATGCGATGAATGACCACCAATTTTTGACGGTGAGTTAGCCAGCGGGTCTCAGTCGGTGTGTTGGGCACCAGGAAATAGAAGACTCCGGCCCAAGCGGTCGTGATGGCGCCCACAAACTACAACCCAAAGTCAGCCAAGAACACGTGGAAAAAAACAAGACTGCATACCAAGAAGACAAGCTTCCAGTTGGCGATGTTGCTGTGGCTGTTCCCGATTCCATACGACACAATTGAGAGGACAACCACACCGCTCCCGAACGACGACTGCCAAAAACTGTTGCGGATGGGTGTCTCCTCGCGCTTGTAGAAAGATGAGGTGATGATCATCATAGTAGGCGTGATCCCAACTTCGAGACAGCCTGAATGCCGTCAGTCAATATTGAATACATTCCATGGAAGAATTGCACCTACCGAGGAGGAAACGGAGGACAGCGAATCCCGCAAACGAAGAAGCAGCGCAGCACATGAAGGTCAGAACCCCCCATAGAAAGATGAGGAGGGTCGTATAAAGTCCGACAGGCAGTTTCTGAAGCAAGAGGGTTGAAGGGTATGCCCACTAAAGCAGCATGGTCAGTCATGGTCATCTTCGGGCAACCACACCACTCACGAAGAGGTATCCGAAGTAGTAGATGCTGGCAAGCCAGTTATAGTCGCCAGGTGTCATGTGCTATGCATCCGAGTCAGTCAATGTGGATCATTTGGCCCGGGAGGTATTACCGCGTCTTCCAAGATTCCATACGCATATGCGTATCCTAGGACAGCATTGTCCAAGAACTGAAGAGCATAGGTGATGCAGATGACTGGCATGAGAATCCAATCGCAGCGACGTCGGACGGCGGCACTCTCGGCTTCGAGCTCTTCTTGAGGAATCGTTCGCATTTCTTCGAACCAGCCCAGGGCGATGTCGACACCTTCCGGGACGACATGTTGGAGGCTGCCTTGCTCGGACGTGGGGTTGACCTGCACCGTAGACTCGGCTTTCGTGGGAGGGGTCTCCGTCTTTTCGGCCATGGCTTCGGACTGTGGACGAATCGTAGTTGAGCGCAAGGGAGTTGTGGTGACTTGGACAGAAGACGAGCTTCCAAGGAGCGAACAGTGTGTCTTTATGTGCTCTGGATCTTCAAGCCGACAGCAGAAGGATCCAGATCACAACGCTCGAGATAGTATCTCGGCTCAGCACTATATCAAAGAGTCCCGAACCCCGCAGAAGGCATGTAGATAAGCTCGGCACCGCTCAGATATACACCAGGACGCCAATGGATGTGTAGGCAAGAAGGTACAGGCGATCCCAGCAGGAGATATGCGGCATGAGATTACCCGTGGCCCAGCATCGACCTTCGCCGGTGAGGTTTCCCGTCAGAGGTTGAGAGACAGAAGAGAGATTCAGGTTGAAGAAAAGTGGACCGAGGGAGGTGAACCAGGTGTGCGTGCCATCCTAAGTGCTATCAAATTGGTGGACACGCCCTTGTATCTCTAGTCTTCGAAGAGTGGATATGGTGAAGGTACAGCCGAAGGGAGACCTGACCTTGCTGGCTCAGCCGTCCTGATCGGCAAACCTGCAATTGGGCCCAAATGTATGTGGGGGCCATGCGAGGCTATCTCATGCAGATGTCCCGACGCCAGTTTTGGTGGGGCGCCGGATGAAATGGCAATGATAAGTATCACTGTTTTGGTGGTGTATTGCCGGTCTTCCCGCATGGTCAGTGCGAGAAAGTCAAAGCATAATCAGCACAGCGGTGCTCGAGATTTGGCGTCCAGGCTTCAAATCGTTTCAGGATTGACTGCGGTAAGATACCGTATCGGACTCCGTGCCATCCTTCACTGCAAATCATGGACCTTGAGGGAGGGCTAATAGACAGGTCTAGGTGAGGAGGGAGAGCCCTTGATCCAGTCGATTTGGAGCTTTGTAATCACTGCCATTTCTTCAAGCGCTGATAAGAACACTAAGCTAAAAGGGTCTTTTCTCGTGGTGATGGTTTCAAAGACAATCGGACGAAATGGATGTCATATCCTTGTGGGGAGTGGTCAGATCGGGTGGAGGAAGGCGCATTTGAAGCAACCATGGGATCGAACGAGTGTCCTTCGTGGTCGAGGACTCTCGCATTTCCGTGCACTCAACGCAGCCAGAGTTCGTAGTGAGGCTTTGACAGCAAGTAAGCTTGGACGATTATCTCGTTGCAATCAACATGATGCTTGAGATCAATTGTGCTGGTACGCCTTTTGAGGTGAGCAATGTTTGATTGTATACTTCCGACTTCGAATTCGTGGTCCACTGACCAGGATTCGATGCATCAAAGGTCGGCTTCGAACATGGAACGAAGGCTGCCTCACAAATCCACAGCACCATTCAGTTTTATACCGACCTATTCCGCAAGAAATGCAACTTGAGCTGGGAAGAAGCGTGCCAAAAGGCACAGGAGTTTGCCCCTCATATTCATCAACATTATCCGGCATTCGAAGCCGAGATGCGAGCTATCGCCCAAGGTGCCGGAGTCGCATACGATGAGATTTTGGCTCTGAATGTGCGATCGGAACTCGTGTTTGGCGCCTCAATGGATGGCTGCACGAGCGTATCGTGGAAGACCGATGGCCATTGTTATCTTGGCCAGAACTGGGATGTGAGTGACCGTGGTCTCGCGGCCGAAGCTCCAACTAAATGGAAAGCCAGTGGATGGTCGAGCAAAAGCCGAATGTGGTGCTCCTACAAATCGAGCAACCGAACAAACCTGTCATTCAAATGATGACCGAAGCTGGCATGATTGGCAAGATCGGTGAGCGAGAGTCTTTCTGGAGAGATGGTGCCCCGACTTCTGACCATGGGGCTGATAGGTCTCAATTCCGCTGGACTCGGACTGTGTGTGAACGCAATTCGATGTGCAGGAAGTAATGTCGCCGGAACTCCTATTCATCTTCTGTGGCGGACTGTCCTTGAATGCACGTCCGTCTCTTTAGCGGTGCAGGCAATCGAAGCACACGGAAGTGCCGGTGCCTGCAACATGTTCATCGCCGACAAGTCAGACACGATCGGAGTTGAGGTGACGCACAGAACGATACAGTTCCTGAAGCCTGACGCGAAGGGCCGGATATTCCACAGCAACCACATGCTTCAGCAACATCCCGGTACGGATCTTCTCTGGCTTGGAGATACGATGGACCGTCTCAAGCGAATCGAATGTCTAGCGAACGAACTTGAGGGCGAGGTCACGGAGCAGGCCATCCACAACATGCTCTGTGACGAGGACAACTATCCATGCTCGATCAATCGAGAACAGGTCGGCGAGAGTGATGCGGCCAGTGTCTTCAGCATCACTATGGATCTGTCCAAGGCCGAGGCTCTCGTCTCATTCGGAAGACCGAGCAAGCCGGAACGAACATTTCGGCTTCATCCGCAGGATGTGAGTAAATGACGCTCGAGAAAGGCCTGTACATTTTGAGAGGGATTGGTTATATTTTGGTCCAATAGTCAGACCTCCTTTATAGAAAAGCTGAGAACTTTGGATCATTCCAGAATAGGATCTCTCCTCGTAAGCCCGCAGGAGCGGACAGCGCGAGATTGGCTATGACTGATCCTGGCTGATGAGCCTCGACAAGCCTCGGTTTGACGATATTCATGTAGACTTTGAGCTCTTGCTCACTCATGCCCGAGTTATCTGACGTTACCATCAGCTCAGGGTCTTGGCTTTGGATCCAAGCAACGTCTAGGGGATGAGCTTACATTCTCCCTTGAAAATACCTTGGACAAGAGGTGTATCGACGACCCCCGGATACAAACCCACAGCAGTGATCTCAGCTTCTTCCAGAGTCAACGTCTTTATGACATAGTTCACCGCTGCTTTGGTGGCTCCATACGCCCCCCATGCAGCGAAGCTGGGGCTTTCCCCGGCGTCGGAGGTGGTAAATATCACTTTGCCCTTCTGTTGGCGAAGATGTGGAAGTGCAGCACTGAGCTGCAGCCATGAGTCAGTCCTTCCATTTGAGTAATCACCTGGAAGTGACCTACCATCGATATTTGAGAAACGACGTTGACATTGAAGATTTTCGTCCAGTCTGTCGATGACACGTCACACAGTCTTTTCACCGGTGCCATGATACCTGCATTCAGGGCAATGGCATCGATCCTTCCCCAAGTGTCGACCGCGACTTCGACCGCCTTTCTATTGACCTCGTCTTTGCTGACGTCTCCCACTACATATTGTACCCGGTCGACTCCGAAGTCCGCTTGACGAGCCCGTAGGGAACCTTCCACAATGTCGACAAGGACGACCTTGGCTTGCTTCTCTAACAGCTTGTCGACAATGGCAGCGCCGATTCCCATGCTGGCGCCGGTCACAATGACCACTGAGCCTTGACCCATGATGATTTTGCTGTATCAGAAGTCCTGGGGAGTTGGTGGTCTCAATCTGTCAAAAGCTGACTGCTCCTATTGCTTTAACCTTAATCTTCGCGTCAAACAACAAGAGACCCGAATGCTGGCCTCAGCAGTAGGTACACACTACGGGCAGACGGACATGTAGCCATGGCGCCCGACGCTGGTACGGTCTGTGTCTCTCTCTCGCGCTAGCCCAGTGAGTGGGCCCTTGCATAGATACAAGACTACGGAGTATAGCTTTTTGGATATAGTTAAGCCCGAACATTCTACACTGCCGGTCCTCCCAGATCAGTTCTCGCAGATAACAATCGCCGTTTCTGGCTCGGTGGAATAATCGGTGGCGTCTGGAACCTTGTCGATGTCCTCAACGTTTGTGGTGAAGGTGCAGCCGATGTCGGGCAGATTCTCCGCCTCGCGTCTAGAGACGAGTACGTTAGCATTCACGGAACCCAATCTGACCTATCTTGGAGGCTTGGTGATCGGAGCTAGCAATGCAAGATAGAGATGATCCACTGCTGGTATCCTTGAGACTTTCGAGTAGCGTCTTCGTGCTCCCATGAAGGTACAAGCGAGGTTATATGGCCGAGGCCCGGTTTTAGTCTAGAGTCGTCCCATTAAGTCTATAAGTCAGATAAGGACACTACTTTCCATCGCCACCGCTCCAGTCAGCGTATCTTGATCCGGTGGATCCCTTAGATAGATACGCTCTGTTGCATGCTGTCACGTCTGGCCATTTACGGAGTAGTTAAGATCAAATGATCTAGCGAAGGAGTTGGTGAACCTAAGGACTGGCAAAGATAGCAATTCTTCCGCAGCATCAATCTAGCCGGTCGCATTCGCCCCATACCTCTGGGCAACTCTCCCGATACTTCAGTGGAGTTGAACGAGGCACGAGAGACCAGACAAGCGACTGTCTCCGTCCTGGTTTGGGATCAATGTTGCAAAGAGGTTCCACCAGATTATTTCTTCGGCTGGACCTTCTCGGCAGCTTGATCGTGGCTATTGACTGCAATAGAGAAAAGTTTGGTTAGAATATTTATGATCGTGCCACCAGAGTTCTGATCTTTAGCATCCATCATCCGCACTGCGTCTCGCCGATCCAGACCTTTTCTTTCGATTTCGCGATTTGCCTGCGAAGCTGTCGTCGTTCAAGATGAACTCGAAGACGTTTACCTCCGATCGATATACCTACCCCGTCCAGGATGACATGGCACCTAGAATTTCTCTCAAGGTTGAAGACGAAGCTCAAAGGGTCCATTTCGATCCCAAGATACACCTGCGATTTGAGAAACCCGAGAAGACGTATACGCTTGATGACCTCAAATACCCCACCAAACAAGCTGTGGGCAATGTCGCCGCCACCGACCCCTTCCCTCTCTTCACCAAGGAAGCGATTGTCGAAATGCGCCGAGAACTCCTGAGTGAACGCACGATCAAGAACTGCATGACATACACGAGACCCGGCTCGGTGCAGATCCGGGGCGCCGCTCCTCAGTATGCTCCTTTCGTCTACGAGGCGTGGACTCACCCAGAGACGGTCAAAGCGGTATCCACTGTCGTGGGCCTCCCCGTCAAGATCAACATCGCCCAAGAGATTGGGCATACCAATGTTCAATTGGCGGAGGACGGCCTGGAGAGCCTCAAGAGATTGACTCCAGAACCTCTTGTGCCGAAAGTGGCTGTGGCGGACATCCCAGAAGAGGACATCACCGAAGACAAGGCCACCGACGTGATTGAGTGGCACAATGACATGTATCCTTGGTCGCTTGTCGTTTCATTGTCGCTTCCTCAAGGCAGAGGTGGTGAGACCGCCTGCCTCTGTGGTGATGGCTCCATCATCAAGGCTCCCAAGCCTGACGTTGTAAGTTTTTATCTCGGGACCCCCCCCACTCAATGAAGTGGACGACTGACGAAGCCGTGCTTAGGGGTATGGAGTTCTCCTCCACGGGAACGTGGTGAAGCACAAGGCCGTGCGTGCAGTGGGTGCTGAAGAGCGTATCACCATGGTCTGCTCCTGGTGGCCGGCTGATCCTCTTTTGTACGATGACTCCAAAATTTTGAACACTCGCGACGTTTCGTTCAAGCCAGAGATGTACTACCAGTGGACCACCTATCGTCTAGAGGTGTTGGCAGCCAGGTGCCTCGAAAAGGCGAAAGAGCTCCATGCAAAACACGAGAACAAGTCCAAGTACTCGGAAAGCGTGGTTGACGCGGCAGAATTTGCAGAATGGGCGAAAGAGCAAATGGCCTTCTTGGAGAGGACCCATGACCATGTGAAATAGTCAATTCATAGGCCGAAGGAGCTTCGAGCCTAGCTCATAGCAAGAGGTGTACCATTCCATTGAGCCCAAGAATGCAATATTGAAAGGGGCATGAGTCGCAGGGGCATGAGTCGCAGGGGCATGAGTCGCATGTCATCACACGAGGTTGATATTTTGGCTAACAGGAAACACATATCTTTCCCAATCGTTTCTGCAGTAGTGGTTGTCAGCCGTTTCAGGGAAAGGATCTTCTTCGAGATCTCTTGCCATCCAGACTTGACTGATGATGGTCCGCATCCGATCAATGTTCGAAACCGTAGATGTCTCCATCGCTTGCAGGATCTTCAAGACCAGTAATCTTCCATGAACCGGTCGATGATGTACATCATCGACCCAGATCTCATCGTTGTAGGGATTCAGTTCGATGGCTGCCACGAACAGCGGCCATGTCAGTCCATTCACAAAGCCTCGGTCAATGAAATCTGACGCCAGCAGGAGAATCTGCTCAACCAGGCTGATGACCAGCGGGGTCGTCGGGTGCGTGTTGTACAATGCGCAGTTCAGGTAAACCAAGGCTGCGAGACGTTTCATTTTCGCCGACAAGAGAAGGTAATCGTCCTGGTTGTTCTCGACGACCTGTTCCAGTGACTCCAGCTTCAACCTTGTGACCGAGCATGCATTGACGAATGCATCGGTAATAGAGATGGTGGGATCCGCATAAGCAGCCCTGCTCAGCTCATTGATGGTGCAAAGCAAGGCCACAAGTTCCGGGCTACAGCCCATCCAGACGTCGACAACTTTCTCACCAAAATTCCAATAATCTCTACCGAAAAGAGGCACTTGTCCACACGCCGTCCGCCCGATCACGTCGTGGAAGGCGAAGAATTTTTCCGCAAATGCTGTCAACTCGTTCACCTCGACTTCGGTCCCTTGAGTGGCTTGTAGTTCTTTCCGGAAGCGTACCATGTCATGGGCGCCTTTCAAATGGACCACCCACCCAGAATCACAATCTTGGATGATCTCATACAGGCAGAGAATGACCATGGTGACCAGAGTGGCGGAGCTGGCAGCCACCTTTTCAGGACCTTCAACGTTGAAGCGATTTTGCAATATCTGCAGTACTTGCGCCTTCAGTCTCATGGCGGAGAGTTTCCATGCGGGCTCACTTTTGGCTCGGTGGCAGGCCGACAAGGCCAAGATGGAGAGGATGCCGTTATTCGAGTTCATCAGGGTGAAAGGCAGAACCAACGAGGCGAAGGGCGACTGTGATAGCTTGCTCGGTGTCGTCAAGGGGCATAATTTCTGGATGAAGTAGTTCAGAAGCATGGAATGGTCCGCGTCAACAAGACCTGGAATGAATGGCACGGAGCGCGACCGTATCAAGGGTCCTGTCTGGGCATGGCAAGAGCGGTAACTAACATTGTCGTCCAAAGTCGCATTCAGTGTGGAAGCAAGACGTTGCAATGAAGCGCCCGCCTCACTTCGGGCCCGCAAATTGCGAGGGGCATCGCCGACATCCAGCGTTGAAGGCTCTTCGAAGGTTTTGGCGACGTAGTTGAGAAAATGGTAGGGCCGAACCGTTGGGATGGGAGTCCAATGCTCCGGTTCGGGCTGAGAGCGAGAGACACTCCCGAATTTCGACCACACGCCTTCCCTCCCAAAGGCCAAACCCTTGGAAATATATTCATCCTCCCACTTGACTTCCGGCTTGAAGTCACATGCTCGGCGAGCACCCTGGCACCGCTGGCACACTGGCCTCGTCTCATCGCACTTGACCTTGCGTTCCGTCAGCTAGATGTCAAAAGGCGACAGTGAGTGCGACGTACCTTGCGCGAGCGACAAGTCTGACATCCTGCGCGTGTTCGTGGCTTTGGTGGAAGTTGGTCGGGTCTCTTCTTACGACCCATGGCGGATGATGAAGGTACAGCCGACCGCTCCATCAAAGTGGATGTTGGCTTTACTTATTTACACTCAGAGTGCATTTGACCCGCAGATTGGGGTCCTCGGGCGCTCGGGCCAAAGTTGATGGGGGGGGTTGTGGCTAACAGGGCAAAAGATAAGGATGAAGGTCGCCGTGGAGCGTGTATCCACTTTTTGGGGGTTCGCAGTTGGGCGACTCTGAGTTCAGGCTCCAGAAGGGACGTTGAAGGTTCACAGGTGGCACTGGCTCTACGTTAGGCTCCCGAGCGCACTACTTTGATGAAAGATACCACGCGGTAATACGATCAGAGCCATGAGGCTGCAGGGTCTCGGCTGGACCTTCAACCTTTGTGCCAGGGAGCCAGGGAGCCAGCAGTATCTTCTCTCCTGGGACCACTGTCAGGATAACCAGTATTCCGGAGAAACGGACGAACAGGGATGTCTTGCTATCACCATATCGTCTTCTCGATATGTACTATCGGCTTGAAGGTTGGACGCGAAAGCTTCGCCCTGGGCAAAAGGGACAATCGACCACTACTATTATGAGTTTGCCAGCCCTCCCAAACCGAGTTGCTGCACGCATTCCCGATAGCAACGAAATTGACAAACCAACTTCTCTCAAGTCAAGGGTTTTTGCATTGGGGTCTTTCAGCTAGCAACTCATTCTGCACTCCAGTTCAATCGTGTAGGAGAGCCCGCGACCGGCAGGCTCAACTCCCCCTCGAACCTTGTCTCGCCATCGACCTCGGTACGGTGATCGACTCATCTCACACTTCACTGAGCCAACTTTTACCTCATTTCGGCGAATAAAGTGTGCAAGATCGACTGACCGAGCTCCAACGATTTCCACCAGAGAGATCTCCGATGGGCAAACGAAGAATACTCGTCGGCTACGGCATCGACGTCGATGCCGTGGCTACTCACATCAATACAACTACCGGCGGCGAGGCGGACCTGGCGAATATCTCGCGAGGCTTTTTCGGTGCTACACGAGGCGTTGAACGTCTCCTCGACCTGTGGAACAAGAAAAACATCACCTGCTCTTGGTTCATTCCCGGCCACACGCTCGAAACCTTTCCCGAAGACATGGCCAAGATTCGGGATGCTGGCCATGAGATTGGACTTCACGGCTACACGCACGAGTATCCGGCCGATCTCACGCACGAGCAATTCGAGGCTGTTCTGGTCAAATCAATTGACATCTTGACCAAGTTTTGCGGAGCTAAGCCCCGGGGTTTTGTGGCTCCAGCATGGAGGAACCACCCGAATCAAATTGAACTTCTGGAAAAATATGGCATTGATTATGGTAAGGAGACAAAGCTCGCTGTTGGATGAACAGTTCATCACATGGACTTTTCGCCTGGTCGCTAATTCCCCGGGGTCGTGTAGATCACTCTTACATGCATGACGATTTCCAGGCATATTATGTTTCCAAAGGCAGCGATGAGTATGTGGTCACAGACTACCAAAACCATCCTGAGACGTGGATGGTGCCTTTGAAGCGCAGTGAAAAGTCCAAGCTGGTCGAAATACCAGGCAACTGGACGCTGGACGATTGGCCTCCATTTCAATGGACCCTGACCCAGGCGAACTCGGTGAGTAACCGATACAATTTACAGAGTGTCCGGCTTGTCCTGGAGAGGTATTGTAAGCTGACGAGAGAACCCAGCATGGCTACGTAGATCCCTGGTCGGTCGAGCGGCAATGGAAGGAACAGTTCCAATACTGTTATGAGCATTATGATACGTTCATTTTCACCATGAGCATCCATCCTCAAGTCAGTGGGCGACCTCACATCTTAAAGATGCATGAGAGAATTATCGACTGGATCAACAACGAACACGAGGGTGTTGAATGGTGCACCTTTGCAGAAATGGCGCAGGAATTCAGGGAGGGCAGAATCTGAACCTCTTGGACCCCGAGTCACAATGATAGATAGGACGCTTGTCCAATAGACCAGAGAGATGCGGCGAACGACTGGATCAAATGATACACTGATGTATTAACTGCCTTCTCGGAGACGTTGCTCAAGGAACACAAAAAAAACTCTCCGTGTGTGATGACATCGGCATATTGCTTCTTGATATTTCGGGCGCCTTGCCGAGAAGCGGGAACATGGGGTGCTTCGAAAGACAGACAATATCTTCGCTTCCAATGAGGCTTCATGGTGTCTTTGAAGACCGCGAAGGGCAAGATATTGTGCATTTAGCGTCGGCTTCAGGGTGTGATTCAGTATAAGCTCATCTGTGTCGTCGAGATGGCTATGCCCCCGGTCAAGGTCATATACTCCGTCTGTAAACTGAAAATATAGTCGTTGTGCCACGGCGCCTTCCTGAAATATCCAGAGTCTGCGATTCCATCGAGAAGCAAAAATTCTCATCAGATTGTCCACATCCGATTGAGGCGATAGTTTGCTTGATAATAGCCGTTCGTCTAGAACAAGGACAGCAGCCGCATGTTTAAAGGTGTGCTGCATTTTTTCAAGCGCTCTTTATTTGGCTGCATTTCGATCAGCGGCACCACCAGGAACGCAAAGAGTGTCAAGCCAGATGAGATTGATATTTGAACAATCATCAGGTAGCCCCTTCACTAAACGGCCAAGATGCAGGAGTTGACAACGTGGTATACTATTGCCCCTCGGATTTCCAAGGCCATCTGACTAGACGTAGGAAATAGCCAGGTAATCTGTCAATATTCTCTAACTGTACTATGAGGGTAGAGATTCAGTTCTAGAGTGTACAGTACTGTAACCGATGCAATGCTGTCTTGAACTTGCCATACAGTACAATACGATCGGCACACGTCGAGTTCGAACGTTCGCCTTTCGTGCAACTTTTCACGAGCTCATTTCAGCTGGGGTAGATGACTACTATATGATGGTGTGGTGGAGATTAGCTGATCCCAGCAGGTCCTATAGAAGCCGTGTTTACACTTGTGCGTCAAGATATGTACTATAGTTCTCATTAACCTCCTTATAGGGAGGCTAGAGGGCACTCTCTATAATAATTCGTAGGTTGTATGATGCCGATAGTGACTATAACTTTATATGGGTATAGTATAAATAACTAATTACGGTCCTAGTGTAATGGGGATGATGAACCTCTAGTGCTGCTTGGTGTTAATTAGTTACACGTGCCTGTACAATGTACAGACAAATAATCGTGCCTTCTGATTGGTTGTGTGACGGCACGACACACCAATGGAAATATGTAGGGCGAACACTGCTCAAAGGTATGGATTGCTCAATATGAAGAGACTAAACTAGAGAGAAGGAAGAGATATGAAAAAACGCGGTGCGCGCTGCCCCAGATGAATACTTCCCTCCGCCAAGGCTTTTCAATATGCGCGTAAGCCGCCAAGGATTTTGGTCACGTGCAACTAATCAGCGTTTGGCTGTACAACTTGTACAGGCTCTCTTGCCCAATCAGGACAAAGCTTGGCAGGCACGTGCTTTGGCCGGAATGGCCGCAACCGGCTGCATATGGGCAGATGTAGTCAGATCTGGTCAGGTCTGGCACAGGCCGTGACAGGTTGCATCCTTAGCGCAAGGGGATGTGCCCTTGTTATATATATTACAGACAGAGCGGATCATCTAGGCGTTGCGGTAGCGGGTGTTATAGCTATACTCTCGCTTCTCGTAACACGAGTATAGTTAGCGAAGAACTACTCGCCTACGGTGTATAGACTATTAGTAGTCGGCTTATTCCTCTTCTTATTAATCTTTCTCTTACTCGTTACGGTATAGAACCGTATAAAGTCTTTTACTATTGCTAGGTCGGGAGTCGTAGCGCCCCGGCCTAAAAAATAATGGCGGACGGCGGTTTCGTTGAGGGGAGGGAGGCCTTCTCTTTAACGATCGTCTCGTAGTTATCTAGTTTACTATCTTCTCTATCTTATTAGATACGAGCGTGGTGTTAGGGATAGCCTAATGGGATAGGTAAAGCACGACGATAACCATAGTATTTAAGGCTTAGGTTACCCTTAACGTTCAGTTAATACACGACTCGAAGCATGAGAGAAGGATACTTCTCTCATGCGAGTAATCTCCTTCTCTATGTAACTCTTAGCGCCCGAATGTTCCTAACACGTGGTAAGGAGAATTGAGGGAAACAGGAAGTCCGTATTTCTCACTAAAGATAATATTCTAGGGTATAATCGTGGTGCTCTTTAGTCTTTAGGATATACTTATTAGCGTCGCGGACTTAATCTTCTTTAATATGAGCTCCTCTCTTGTAGCCGTTAGCCTTAGCCCGAGCCTATCGTTCGTTATCCGTCTCCTTCCGCCCGCCCATGGCTCCACGAGGTTTAGGTTTTTAAAGATCGGGGAAAAGTAAGGGAGTAATACGTTTAGCGGTTGGCGAGAGGGAATAGATAGAAGGGTAAATAAGAAGGAATTTCGGAGCCGGGAGGCTAGAAGCGGGACTAAGGCCTTATTTTATACCTAGAGCGAGGTAGGGTCGACCGTGGGAAACTCGAGAGGAAGCCCGCCATAAACGGGGTTCCCGTTTCTAGGCCCAGGGGAGAAGAGGCTCGATGCACGGTAGGCGCTAGCATAGGATCCATTTGCGGAGCATGAGTTGACGGGGCGCGCAGCGACGGTGAGCAAAAGGTGAGTAGAGGTGAGAAGAGAGTGAGGGGAGGGTGAGTCGCGAGCGACGGGGTTTTAAAAGCGGCGCGGCCGGGGGTGAGCCCTGAGTGAGCGGTCTGCAGTTTTCCGTCCTTTATCCGTGCCAAAGCCCCCCTTCTCATACAGTACACATATATATACAGCATAATGACAACAGTAGACCCAACCCTTCGCCAGATACCGCGTCATGGGATCATAGCTCAGCGTCACTCATCAGAGCCAAGGTAGAAGAGAAGACGGATTGTTATGGGCCTCTCCCCCTTTATCGTCCACCATACCACGACTGTACGCTTGAAGCGAAGCCACCACCACCACACTCTACATCCAGACCATCCACGACACCGAAACCAGGACTTCAGCATGAAAAGGTCTCCGCACTCGGATCCTGGGCCGGGTCATCAACCGAACCCTCCGGGGCTACAACCCCCAGGCACGGCGGAGGACAAGGCAGATACGGATGCAGATCCAGATCCAAACTCCCAACAGCAACAGCAACAGCAACAACATAGTCTAGAGCAGTGGAATCTCGTCCTGGATACCATCCGCTCGAATCTGAACTTGATCGTCGGCACGTGGGGCCGACGGAGCAGACAGTACGACGAGGCCAGAGGGGTCATGTTGGCTTATCTGGAGGAGAATCTAGGTATGTTGCGGCTCGGGGGGCGGGGGGTCGTCAATGATGGCCGGATGGCAATGGCAATGGCTGGGGCAGGGGCAGAGAAGGCGGTAGGAGAGGCGAGAGCAGGCGATGACGGGAAGGGCGATGTCGACATGGCTACGCTCGAGAGGGGGATCGAGGAGTTGATGGGCGAGCTTAGGATTTGAGGGCTTTCAATTGTGTACGCGAAGCACACGAAGCACACGAAGCACACGAAGCACACGAAGCACACGAAGCACACGAAGCACACGAAGCCTAGGAACGCCATGGAACAGAACAGAGTGGTAGTAGGTCAGAAGCCTAAGGCTCCGGGTTCGGGTTCGGCTTCAAGCTTCAAGCTTCAGGCTTCAGGCGTGGCTGGCTGGCTGGCTTCGTGCAAGCTCTGGCTTGATCAAGTTGGAGCGATGGATGGCGTCGAGCTCGGAAAATGCGCTGGCCGTGACGACTTCTCTCGAAAGTCTTTTCAACCTCTCGCGCTCACGATCACGCTCGTACGCACGAACCCAAACAATCTCATCTGCCTGCCACGTATTAATCAAACAGCAACGACAGCGACGACGATGACGATGACGACGACGACACAAGCCGGTCGACGCCGACAACTGGGCTTGGGATTCCGGTGATTCGGCTCACCAAACAGTCTTGCTCACCACTCATGCTCTCACTCACTCACTCGCGTACACCCTCACCCACTCACTGACTCATTTACTCGGTGCATCGGCATTCACTCAAGGAGTTCCTCTTTTATTTTGTAGCTTGTTATTGAATGGTGCCTCTTCGAGAGGACAACCTCAGCTCACATGCTCGATTTCAAATACCGACCCCCCCCGGCCCCCCCGGGTCTGTGCCATATGGCGCTCTGCGTGTTATTACATGTTTTCATCGCCATCGTGATATTGATATCATACAGTCTGGAGGTCCTGCTCGCTAATGGACAGACAGGCAGGCAGGCACCCATGTTCCATGTCCAAACTCAAAAGTCTCTGTGCAATGATACTCGGAATCCCGTTGCCAACTCAGATGCCCCCGTCTCCGCCCATTTTTTCAGAAACTCCCAACCAGTGAAGTGTGTCAATTTTGCGCCTCGCGCCCGTGGTGTCATACCTCGCTGGGTATGCTTGTCGTCATCATCATCGCTGTTCGTTGTTGCTTGCGGCTGTGTGTATGCATAGACATTAACTGATCCTCGTTATCTCCGCGCATCTTTCCAAATTATGTACTTGGTTGTTTGCAAGACGTTGCCCTTCCCAATGCGCGGTGCAAAAGCACAGTCGTTCGTCCAAATGGAATGAACTGATACGTGCTAGTCTGCATCGTGGCGTTTGGTATCGTCGCCCTCCACATTTAATCCACATCATCATGGGGCCAATAGAAATGCCACCAGACATGACAGGGACAGCAGTTCCATATGCATCTTCTGTGACGAGGCACTTGCACTGAAAGTGTTGTCGAAGGGGCTACCGCCGCCACTCCCGCCCCCCGAACCCTGAGACTCGGAAGTACTTGTCGCAGAAGCTGGGCTAGACGGCCCTGATGAGGAAGAGGCAGGTGCCAAGCTTGATGTTTCAGATTCAATAGAGGTTGGGATTGAGCTGGAAGTTGAGGACGCCGTTTTTGTACTTTTGGTGCCGGTGCTGGTAGTCAGTGTGGTTCCGCTGCCGGATCCAGTCCCACTGGACCTAGTCGCGGTCGTTGCTGCAGAACCCGACGAGGTTGCTTCTGTGCTCGTATCCGAAGTCACCGTATCGACTGCCATGCTCATGGT
Source organism: Phialophora chinensis (assembly GCA_016109575.1). Taxonomy (NCBI): domain Eukaryota; kingdom Fungi; phylum Ascomycota; class Eurotiomycetes; order Chaetothyriales; family Herpotrichiellaceae; genus Phialophora; species Phialophora chinensis. The sequence goes on along the minus strand of JADWPU010000003.1, from coordinate 1,707,168 downwards.
CGATTGTACCGAATTACTGGCTTGTGTGGCCTGCGCGGTAGTCGCTGTGGTAGACACAGCATTGTTGTCGCCACACAGGAAATCCACAATGTCGCCCAAGAAGAGGTGTCCGATAATGCTACTCGAATCCGCCTGTTGACCCGCGCACCGCCGCTGAACAAATACCTGCGAGGCAGCCAAATTTGCCTGACAATCAGACGAGCAGGATCCCTTGCCGCCAATGCCTTGGAAATCGTCGTTGTCGCATAGGTTCACTGGCGTGTCGTAGGCAAGTGTGCACGCGGTTGAAAAGCCGACGATGGGTTGGATGGAGGAGAATGAGGCCGAGGCGGATGAGGTCTGGACGAGAGCATATAGAAGAATGGCAAGCGAGAACCGAGCATGCAACCGTGCATCCATGGCAAAGGCGATGCTTGTGATCGAAGGGCTGGCAAAATGATGGAGCCGAGATTTGTTGCAAAGATGGAATTGTCGTTTGTTGTAGCGGCGATGAGCCCAATTGGTGTTTACAGCGTCCGGCAGAATCTTGTTCACTTGAACGACCGCTCTCCGAGATGCGGCAGGTGCAATAAGCCCGCGAGAGGTGAGAAAAGACGACCGTAACGATAGTACAGCTTCGCAGTCACCGCTGCTCTGCTGGACAGAGTTGCATCCCCAATGCGCGTGACGACGTGATGACGAGAAAAATGTGACTTGAAATATGGTTCCCAGCCGTGTAAGAATTTCTCCAGATGTGTTTGTCCCAACACTCCTTGCCTAAGAATCAGCCCACCTCCCGGGCGCGAGTTGCTTTGACTTTGCTTCACTGTCAGGAAATGGCTAAGCCGACAATCTTCTCTTCGCGAAGAGCCAGATCAACACGTTGGTACGTCAGACCAGACCCGCCGCAACCGGGATTGATGACGAGCAATCAGGCAGATGACGATCTGGTAGGGGTTGTAACAGATCCTCGCCGATCGCAATCAAAAGTGCGCGCAGCCTCGCGGCAACCGAGTCGTCTGTACCGATTGATGCCAAGGGCGTCGTGCAGTCTCTGGTCTACTCGTATACCGCAACCTGTGATGTCAGATCTCCGCCTCTTGGATTTCGCTTGGGGGTTGAGGTTTTCATGGAAAGTCGGGAAACGGCGGTTGGGAGGTTAACGGAGAAGTGTCTGGGAAACTACTCGCTTCTTGAGGGGTGGTCAGCTACCGGAGATCTTTCAGTATCTATGGATAGTTCAGCCAGCTGCTTCAATTGCGCAAGGAAGAGAGACAGGGGAACGCGATCTATGGTTCCAGACTCTCTTTCCGTCACTTCTGGTACTCAGCTGGGCCCCGCGGATGCGGTCACAGTGAACAATGTCAGCCAACCTGTCCTCCTGCATGCTGCATCAGCGTTGCTGGTAAAGCGCCGTCGCTTGGGCGGTTGGCACAAGGTCTTGGACGAGTCGTCGCGGTCGGTGGACCTCATTCTGCGACGACTGTGACCCTGACGCTATGCTGAAGAGGACGGGGACGGTGAAGAGGTGCAACGAGAAATGTATGATCGCCAGGAACCGAAGGCGACTGATTGGTGGAAGGAGGCATCGGCGCCACAGGGGACGACAGGGGGCCTGCAGGGTCACCTTCCGGTCGTTTCATCGAGTGCCGAAGACAAGCTTTACAGCGCCTGCTTCGCCAACCACTGCCGAAGTAGCCCTCCTGCTTGCTCTCGCACGCACAGCCAGATCGACCGCCGTCCGGGACTCGTACGACGCAGCTACGAAGAGGTTGGTAGGTATGAAAACGATTCTGCTGTGGCTTCCAAGGCTACCTCCTACATAGCGTGACTACTCCGGACCGTCCTGGTCACCCTGAGTCTCTTCCTCCTCTCTTGCTTCCATCTATGGGATGAGCACCCCTCGGAATCTGACTTTGCCACTCGTCATCTTCTCCATAGCCTCTCCGGCTTTGTCAAGTGGGAATTTCTCAATCATGCAATGGACGCCGTGCACTTGAGCGAAAGCAATGGCTTCTTCGCTGTCCAGAGCGTGTCCGCTAGGCCATGCCTGGATGCTCAATCCCTTGCCGATCATGGATGCCGTGTTCACCTCGACAGGTCCCGCCGCGGCCAGAATGATCAACTTGCCCAATGGTCCTAAGCCGCTGAGCAGTGAAGGAATGAGTTTCTCGTTGGGAGCCGTGAAGAGAATGCAGGATGCTCCGCCCAGTTTCTGAAGTTGTTCACCAATGTCACCCTTCGATGCGTCAATGTACTCATGAGCACCCAACTGCGTGGCGAAATCCTTTTTGTCTGCGCTGGAAGAGATGGCAACCGTCCTGTATCCCGCTTTGCTGGCGTATTGCAATGCAAGGTGACCTAAGCCACCCAAACCTTGCACTGCGACAGTCGATCCCGCCAGAACCTTTTGTTGTCGGAGCGCTGTTCGACGTCAGTCAGTTTAGATGTCGGCGTAATTGAGGACAGAACTCACAATTGAAGACTGTCACACCGGCACACAGTAATGGGCAGTACTCGGCTGGATCTGCGCCGCTGGGAATCCGGACGACTGCTTCGGTCCTCAGAGTCACGTATTCTCCATATCCCTGGACATCGTGTCAGTGCACACTCCGATACAACGATGGAGAATAGCGCGTACCCCATCCCTGGTGACTCCGTTAATCGCTTCGTTCTCACACATCTGGAACAGCCCGCGTTGACATGGGATGCAGGTTTGGTCGTGGCCGCCGTGCCACGGTCCTCCGACGCGATCTCCAAGCTTCCATTTCTTCTCTGTGTCTGGGACGGCAGCGACCTCCCCGATGACTTCGTGACCGGGGACGATTGGGAAGCTGTTGCCGAACAAGCCGAAGCGAACTGCGTGGTCGGAATGACAGACACCACAAGCAAGAACCTTCACCAGGACCTAGGATGCTCAGTTAAGATTGCCGACGGGCTTATTTTCCGATCAACCATACGTACTTCTCCAGGGTTTGGCAGTTGAAGTTTTACTTGCTTGAACTTGATCGGTTCTCCCTTCGCCTCGAAGACACCGACCTTGTATTCTTCGGGAAGATTTGGTGCTGACGGCATATTGAATGGGACAAGAGAAGTGATCCGTTGGGTTTCCGCGGCTTTGTGAAGTAAATCGAAGCTGAGTTGGACAACTGGACTCAATCTAGGTGTCCCAGAGCTACTGGGACCTGGATTTTATATCCTGGCATGGAGATAACGTCGATTGGCACCTTGGAGGGGGGAGGGTGGGCCGGCAAACCGATGATGTCAAAACTCGATCATCATGAACCAGAAGCTTGAGGCGCTCAGTCCGCAGCTCTCCAAGGTATACGAGCCTATGCAGGGGACTTGCATCTCGAGACCGATTGCTGTGATTGGTACGCACGTAGGCGGGAATGCTTGCTTTTTCGGCCGCGCCGCTTTCAACAAGACATGGTCTCCCTGTACAATGTCGCTATTACTGTATACCTTATCAACGCGGAGGCTATTACTATACAGACCACCCGCCGACCGGCACCAGCCATTCGACTATCTCATCGTCCTGCGCAACGACTCCAAGCGGGGATTTGGCGGGGCTCTCGATCTGCTACTTCTTGGTACGAGTACTCGTAGCCATAGTCTAATTTGTAGGCATACGCCACGAGTCTACAACAAGCTAGAGTACCGAGTCGCCATGCGCATGTCCCCTTGCCACTATCCAGTCTTCCTTCCGGGCACGTGATGGCCGAGGGCTCGGACGAAAGAGTTTGCTCCAGAACTTTGTAGAGCGATACACTGTGATTATCTCCGAGTCGGAGTTCGAAGTTAGGGATTTGCCTGTTTTCGACAAGTCTTGTTTGGACACGAAGTGACAGCCAGCAGGCTCTTCCGGTGGCCTGGAGTATCGAGTCGTTACAGACGTACACAGTTCAGTCGATCTCCATACTCTGTCTCGAATTGTGGACGGGATGTTGAGCGATCTATTGGATAGAACAAAGGTCATCGAATTGCAAGCAGGCTGTTGCGCAACTCTAGAAGCAGCTAACCTGAGTCTATTCGGTTACAGTGTAGGCAGCAAGGGTTGGATTGCTAAAGATTTTGATATCCAACCATCACAAAGGTACTTGGCTCCCAGCAATCTCCGTCCGGTGCAATGTCAAGAAAAGGGTTCGATTTGAGGATTCTATGGGCCGAGGGGATGTCTCACTCTTCAGCTCCTCCAAAGTCCGGTATCGACCTGGTCCTACTGGGCCAGCATTCGCAGAGAAAGACCTTACGCGCGAGACACACGGATAGCAGTCATGTCCTAGATTCGAGAGCACGATAGAGAAAGCCATCGGAGTTATAGCCATGGCGGTGATCCGAAATGAGAAGGCAACGAAGCCATCTCCCTCTTCCGGTCTTTATCTTTCGCCAGGATGGACAAACTCGTCGGTCGTCCATGCGAGAATGCCCCCACCACAGCGCCGCTGAGAGACACGCTAATGTCGCTGCGTCAGCAAGGCTTTAAGCCGAAGTTTTGAAGAGATACTCCGAGACTGATGTTGTCCTGTACGGGAGTGTACCCTAGCTGAACCTGAGAAGTCGCGAGTCGGCCTGCCGTGTAGAGGCAATTCCGGCCGTTAGCACGAACTCAGCATTCCACACTCGTGGCCGTAAGTTGAAGGGTTGAGGATCTCCTGGGGGCCACGGATGTGCTGGTCACTTGTGGGAATTTGACCGCTGAGACGATGGAACGGCTAGTTGGCAGGCGACAAGCCTTCTCCATGCAGCACTGACAGAGGGTGGCCGTGGCGGACTTTCTGCTGGAGTCTCGGTATTTACGGCTTTGGTTGCGGTTCTCTAACCATACAGAACAGATCACAGACGTCTCCTCCCTCCTCGCAGACCATCTTCCGGGCTAGGCGAAAGCCCATCTTCTCATAGATGGCGATGTTCGGCTTCTCTTTGGATGATTCGAGGTAGCACTTGCGCTGTTCCTGATCGGCCATCTTGGTCACTATCTCAAACAGCTGGCGACCGATTCCTTTGCCCTGAATGCCGGGCCTGACGGTGACGATGTTGCAGAAGTAGTACCCGTGAGGATCCATCCAGATTTCTGACTGAGCAATGGCTTGTTCGCGCTTCCAGATCCAGTATCGATTCGTCCTCAATCCGCCACGGCCCCCATACCAGAGAAGGTTCAATCCCTGCTTGAACCAGAGGACATAGTCGTCGATCCACTCCGACCACGTTTGTTTCTGGTCAAGAGGCCTGGGCTTCATCCACATGCTAACTCCTAGCACCTTGCCATCCTTGTCCTCGGGGTCTTTTGCGACATAGAACAAGGCATTGCGCATCCCCCACTCGCACTTGGCCTTGAGACTGTCGAAGTTTCGCTTCTTGTTGAACTTGGATGCGTCAAATGCCCACAGATGATACGGGTCGTCTGCAAATGCTTGCTGAATGCATTCGACCGTCGAAGGGATATCCCCCGCGGTTATCGGTTTGATCTCGATCGCCATATTCGGAGTTTTAAGGTTGAAGCTTTTTTATGTCTATCAGCAGAGACCACAGTCATCGGAGTGAGCGGTGTTGAGTCTGTTGTCTGCAGGATTGGCAAGTGGGAGATGCTACAAAGGTCCAAGGGCAATCTTTTAAAGGGCGCCAATTGCCGGGAAACCCAGATCGGGAGAAAAGTGTGTCAGATAAAAGATATTGATAGATAAGCGAGCTTCTCCGTACTGGAGAAGCTCGCGGTGTTGTGGCCCTCGCTCGAACCTTGGCATCGAGCTTCCAAACTTGACGGTTGAAGCACTCACTGCTCTTCTCTGCAATGTAGCACTTCTTCCCACTTCGCCCGACAATGTTGATGCTCAGGCGCGATTGTGCTGTTGTTGTTCCAACGGCCTCTTCCCCTGGCTCGTGCAAGCGAGCATGCCGTGTCTGCGACCCAGTCGCTTCCCGCTTCCCTGGTCGTGAGGGGCATGCCTCGTATTGACATTGTCGAAGCATCGTTCTCGACTCGGCTGAACCGAATCAATCAGCCAAGCCAAGGAAATGACCTCTAATGAACCCATTCTGGACACGAGCTGGGGAAGTCTGTCGAAAGCCCCCAGCTGAACTCAGGAAGGAGTCGGCTTGCTTTCGATTTCGCCTCTCTCTCTCTGCAGCGATTCTATTTAGCAGCATGGCTTGCCCGTTGTTCTTTCTGCACATTTTCGTTGCCTTTGCCCAATGGAGCTTTGGCATCATCGTGACCGTACCTACAGACGGCGCAACTTACAATTCCAACCCAGGTCCGAGGATGATCGAGTGGCAAGAAGAACCGTGAGCTCTTGGGCTTCATCTCGGGACTTTGAGACTGACCTCCGCCGCGTTCTGTAGTGGCGACCCTCCCGAGTGCGACATCTGGCTCCAGAAGGAAGGCGGCAATTCCACCTATTTCGCACACGTTTCAGTCCCTTCCTGCCGCTACGACTTCTCCTCGTGGCCGACATCTCTGTAGCCGAACGGCTCGCGGTCACTAGACACGTACGCAACGCCGGTCCAACCCTACCCTTTCCAGGAAATGATTGCATCCCGGTCTCGGGCTTTTGACAAAATGTCACAGGGGAGAATACTGCTTCGTTTTCACAACCACCAACTCGCCTTCTGAACAGGGGCAGTATCTCACCGAATCGGCGCATTTTCTGATAAAAGAAGGGCAGCGTGCCCAGGTATGGATGGCGTGTTCCCCGATAACGTTCCGGAGTAGTGTTGATTACAGCAGGGTCTCTCTCCGGGCGCACAAGCGGGGATTGGCATCAGTGTTGGGGCGGTGGGACTGGCCTTTATCGCTCTGTGCTACCATATGTTCCGGCGAGAAGGACGGAGGTACAAGAGGACCGTGCCGACTCAAACACCATTCTCCAAGCCCGAGTTGGACGGCAAACAGGTATCTAAGCAATTCGAGCTCTCAGGGGGTATAGAGAAAGACCCGCCCTCCGAGCTCATTTCAAGTGATGCTATTTTGCACGAACTGCCAGGCAGCACCCATCAGCCGTATGAAGCTGAAGGTGATCACACAGGACAGTCCTCGGCGCCGTTGGGCGAGACATCGACTAGATGACGGTGATTGATATTGAGCAGCAGCAGATGAACAGGGCCAGCCCCACTAACCTCGAACTGAGCCAAGTATTGCAGGCAAAAGAACGCTGCGTTCCTATAGCCGGCGACTCTGTCCAGCTTTCCTCCCATTTGTGGCTCCTACAGCAGGGAAACCAGAGAGTCCACAGACGATACTGTCCGGTGGTGAAGGGGTCCGAAGTGACTGGCTTGAGAAGACATGGCCGGCCATCGAGGTCAAGCCGCTCAGTTGCCTTTAGAAGGTTGTGGTCGGCATCCGAAAATCGACGACAGCGTCTCTGCAAGAAATGAAGCCGCGCCAAATTCCTCTCAGCGTCGAGACAAATACGTCCAGGGCAGCAGAAAGGGTTGGCTGACCTGTTCAACGTTTCGCCGCGCGACGAACTTTTCTGAGGGCATCCAACATCCATTCCATTCCGGCTGCTGGCGAAGGTATTGTGCTATCGAAAGGGAACCGCAATCTCTGATCGCCGCAGAGCTCTGGCCCATATCTTTTGTGCCGGACAAACCAGTCCTTTCTGGGACCTACAAGCCTACATACATAGCCTGCGTGGGACTATGTCGTCTAGGGCCCCTAGGGAACATGCCGCCTCTCGCCTCGTGGAGCTGATCAGACATGATAGTAACAGGGCCGGTCACACTGCATTGCCGGGCCGACGTTTGTACGGTATCGGCCTTTGCGAAGGCCCTTCCCTCTATATATCACATGCGCCGTACCACCTGTAGTCATGGTGCACGAGGCCGCTTAACTACGAGTATTGGTAAAGTGCAGATCGCGGATCGACGTTGGATAGTGAGCGATAGTCGATGTAGTCGGTCACCGTACTTGGGCGTGCAGGTTGAGACACGAAGATCTTTATATCTGCTATCTCTGCGTGTACTCCTACTTCTTCTACCTTCTCCTCTCGCTCGATCGCTTACTTTCTTCAACCGCTTGACCTCTACCGCTGCTGCGTTCAGAATACAGGACATATGTGCGCACCGATGATATAAAAGTAGTGCCTAAGCCAAGGTAAACCTCCCCAGCTCGGTCTTCGGCTTCGGTCTCACTTGGTGTATTAAGCACGAGAAGCCCCTTGTGGACTATGTACGCCAGGACGATGTATACTCCACTTGTCCGCCACAGAGGATACCACGTGGTTTCCAATGGTTGGACCAATTCAACACTGAAGCACAGCTCCCTTTTACCTCGACCTCAGGCAGAGATTACAGTAGTTTGAGTCTTGGTCATGGGTGTCGCCGGCGACCGGCGTCGGACATGCAGTACACTTCACTGGATCTGAAGTATTCCGGGAGGCTTTAGGCTACAGCTTGCTCTCCTGTTTCTTGTCGTGGCTGGCATCTCTGAGCCTGTCCTCTTCCTTGATCTTCTCGACCAAGTGCGCGGGAAATCGAAGCATGCCATCTTGTATCGTGGTGGCGATGATCCTTCCGGACTGGTAATTCCACAGCAAGCTATTGTGGCACCCTCGGTTGTCGCCGCCGTTGCTGGTCCACGACTCTTGAACGAACCATTTCGACGTCCCATCCTGGTCGACCATGATAAGGTGATCGGCAGGGACGTGAAAGATGACGGTGTGGGACAACGAAGCCATTGTCGTGCGAATGGTCTCGTAGCCGAGCGCGCGTTGGATCAGAAAGAGAGAGTTCCTGTCCGAGGCATACAAGTGGGCCGCAGCTTGTAGGTTCAAGTCACTTGCGGCTTCTGCCCTGCTAGCAGCGTCGTCGTCGTCGTCTTGAATGATTCGGTAAAAGAGAAGTTGACAATAGCGAGCTGTGCCTTCTCCGTCCGGGCCACCTCCCGGTTGGATTTTGCCATTGTACTTGGCCATGTCGACCTTCCTCGTTTCGACGCCGGGAAAGGCAGCTGCGTCGCGGCTCCAGAGTGCTTGCTCCTCTTCCTCCCACCACAGTGCATCTGCTCCAGGGGCCAAGGGGTGGTCCTGGGGTTCCAGGCCTTCCAGGACGGCTGCGTACTTTGCCTTGAGATGGGCCTGGGCCACATTCTGATACTCGAACCCGGCCCATTTCTTGCTACCCTGCTCGGACCTCTTGAAAGAGACCATGGCCGAGAAGCAGGGGGTGGTGCCCTGCGCGGCTGCCTCGGAGTGTTGGTAAACGTCCACGCCTCGCAAGCAGTACATTCCGCCGTCTCGGATCCTCCTTATACAATACACGTACGGAATGTCGATGGCACCGGGAAGGAGGAAATACCCTGTCACTTGCTGTATCCAAGATGTCTGTCAGTGAACCTCCGTTGTCGAATCCTACACAAGCGGGCGGGGGGGACCCAGCGTGAACACACATGGACAACCAGCCCTTTCTCCACGGTTTTACTAGCGGCATAGACAGCCTGTGCATAGACGTGTCCGCCAAACGCTCGCTTGAAGGGTGCCGGCGGCCAAGCGGGCGTCAGTGACTCATACACATTGTCCCCCGTCTGCTTGAGAGCCATCAGAAGCCTCCATGAAATGGGCTTCTTGCCGGTGAGCACCTCGAATCTGGTAGTCATGGCGGCCAAAGCTCTTCTCAACGGTCGACGAACAGTTGGACACGTGTTCACCGACAGGAGACGGGGCAACACAAGCATAGGATCATGATACCCGAAAGACTCGTAACACCTCCATCTTCGACAATGTCTTGGAAGTGGAAAAGGCGCAGGATCGATACAACGAGAACGGACAGCCTCGGTTCTTGCCGTATTGAGTTCATCCCAAAAACCTGGGGTGTCCGGGTATGAATTCCGGATCACGTGTTGATAAGGATCTCCATCCGACGATAAGCCCGATTCCACGACAAGCTGGGTGTGACATCATCGGTCTTGGTTGATCGATGAGCAACCGTCATCGATGAACGGTGCTTTTAATTGAGCTACTCGTGTACCTTGTTACAGCTTTCGCTCTTTCATTTCTCTAGTAAGCTAGGGGCCAACTCTGCATCAACCAGTAACACTACCGTTGGAACATAATTGTGAGGAATAATGGCATCGAACCAGTCTTCAGACTCTCAACCCTCCATGGTCGGTGGCCACGTGAAGGTGAGCGAATACTCACAAAGTTACACAGAACTGAACATGTCTGACTGAAATCTACCGAAATAGTACGTCCAGGGTGTTGTCTCGTCCACGCTCGGGTACGAATCCGGAGAACAGACCAAAGCCGACGCCGTCCAGCAGATGAAGGACGCTAAAGCACAATCCGACGGACAGCCGACGCAGTCATCAATATTGGGTACAGTAGAGAATGCTGCAGGAAAACTCACCGGGTGCGAAGGGATGGCTCAAGAAGGGCAGCAGAGAATCCCGAATAAGAGAGGCATTGAAGAGCAGAGCGGCACCGGTTGAAATGTGCATGCGAGGTTGTTTTGGGCGATGGAGATACGGTGATGAATCAATCTTCTATGCGTGTGTTGATTGTCAAACTTGCCTCTGTAATCCAGTATTGAAGGGTTGGGTATCATAGCAACCCCCATGCTTGAGGTCATCATTCTTCGTTTCGTCTTCGTCTCGTGAGTGCTTCTCTGCCACGTGGAGGAGCCGTCCAAACTATCACACGCCTGTGTTGCCCCTTGGCTTGGGGAGTGGGATCTCTCCTTCAGCCGCCCTATTCTCGATGATAACACTGTCCTCGAGCTCTTCATCTCTCATTCTGACATCTTCGTCATCAAGAAAGTCATCAGTTCCATCCTTGCCACGTTGCACATCGACAGGATCCCAGTCCTTGCCTAGATTCCCTTCGACATCGGGCTCCGGATGCTGGTAGGATTTACCGTACCGATCCTTGGCTCTCTCCTGTGCTCTGATTTCGTCCGCATCCGGTTTGACCCATCCACTGCCGGGGGATTCGCCTAGCCCAATACTGTGATTTGGCTTCAGAAACGTCGGCCCGTTGCTGGTTCCATACCAACCCTGGTCGACCCATGAAGTGATGCACTCCTTTGCTCTCTCCCCCAATGCATAAAACCCTGGGTTGTCCCGTGGAAGAAACATGGATACATGTGCTGAGGTCTCATCGGCAGCCTTTTCATTGACTGCTTTGATCCATCTGAAGCTGCTCGGCTTGGATTCGTTCGCGCCCTGTTTGATCTCCTTGCGATCGCGGCTGACGTGGACGGGTAGGTTGCAAAATGTCCGTTCTTTTCCTGCTACGCTCTGTGTGATGCCGTATCCACCCCTGGCCCCTTGGCCGAGGTTAGTGTACAGATTAGCACATCCGCCACCCCGCTCCTGGCATTCCTTCTCAATGCTTTCAACTCGCTTTCGCAGGTTCTCCGGCTTAAAGAGCTCGCCCACAAAGAGAAGATGATCACTGGCCCATTTCCATCCAGCGCTAAGCTTCTCCCGCTGCGAGTACAACGCAGCAGCTCCGCCGGCTACCACGGCACCGGCGGCGCCGGCAAACATGGCATACTTGCCCCAGGACTGCCATTTAGGGGCAGCGGCTGCGTCCCCAGTAGAGGTAGATACTGGGGCAGGCAGGGCTCCCATAGGCCTGGACTTCGCAGCGGCCGCAGATGAGACGTTGGGTTCAGACTTCGTGCCCCAGCTGAACATTGACGTCACTTCGTTGTAGGTGTTGTAGGCATTCGCGACGACTTTATGTCCTCCTTCGAGGCTATGCGCGACCATCCCAGGTGCCAGGCCGAGGAAGGGCGTATCGAAAGCCAGAATGCCTTGGATGTGTGGGAACATGAAGGAATGGCGGTCCGATGCAGAGTCGCTGTGAGAAGGAGTAGGGTGCGACGTGGACGTAGCCGAGCCCAGAGTCGTATTGGAAGGAAAGTTCGGTCGCTCTGGGTTTTGGGCTGAAGATACTGCCGGTATGGGTTGCTCACTTGCCAGAAGGAGGTATGTTTCTCCCGCAACTATGCCGCCCATCGAATGTCCAACCAAGATAACGTGGACCGAAGGATCGACCGTAGGGGACGGGGTCGACCGAGCGACCTCGAGGTCTATGACCTTATCCTGCAACCTGGCATTGTGGCTCTTAGATATCCCACTCGGCCACTTAGGGCGCCATAGCAACACTCACCATTCTCGAAAGCGAGCCACACAATCCTTCAAATCACCTTTGGTCTCGAACTTGGGATATGTCGCAGTGACGACGTCGATGTTGGGAAGAGCATGGCTGACGAGTGCCCGAAGATGTTCTGGAAAGGCAGCAAAGGTGTCATCGCCGCCCTATATCCATCAGTACAAGGACGAGACAACGCGGTGGTGAGTGTGGTGAGCAAAGTCATGCAGTGCATACTGGTGCATAGATCTGGTTGACCCGACCGCCTTTTTGCTATAGTCGACTCACCTTGAACCCGTGTATGAAGACAAGAAATAATGTCCTGCGCATCCTCAGGGGGCTGGCTGTTCACATTGACCCTGCATTATATGCGACAAGTGCTCGCCGACCTAGTACAAGAGTGATACCATTGCCGCAGTTTCGAGAAACGTTTGATTCCTTTGGAATTGGGTCTCTCATACCAGTCACGACCGGTCAACGTTTCGGGTCCAAGTTATTCCGACTCCGATGAATTTTGAGTAGGAGAGTCATCACGTGAACTCTTGGACGGTCTACACGGTGACAGGCGAAGCCACAGTGAGGTACGAGGATATTTAGAAATTTGTCAAGTGGATGGATGATCTTGTGATTTTATATCTCCTCGTCTGCTGAGGATCGTCTTCGGCCGACAGGGGCCCAATGTCTATTTCTGTACAGTTCTTTCGCCTTGGTCGAACAAAGTGTTCAGCCTTCCATATGTTGCCATGTTGCCATGTTGCCCTCTTTTCCCCGGCGCCGTATGCAATGATGGGTGCTAAGCTATGCGCTTTAGAGCACAGGAGGACAAAAAGCCGGTTCCCGCCACGCTATGCATGTAAAATGAAGTTCACCTCTAGCTAACAAAAGAAAAAGGGTTGGTGTCCAGACAAATTCTCGCACCATTCAGAATTGATAATGCTGTTGAGCTATGGGTGTCGACACGTTGCTGTTGTGCCAGCCATCCTGTTGCAAGAACGGGAGAAGTCCAGTTCTGCGCTCCGTGCCGGCTTTGCTCAAAGGCTGATAATGAATCTGGTCGGATGGGACATTTCTGACAGGTACCTGTAACGCTGCAGCAGGGGGAGGAATTAGGAGTGTATTGACATGGCGAACTGGTCGATATGGAGAAGTTCGGTGAGTTAAGAAGTACGAAGGCGACAACCCCGGTAGAGTCGGTGTAGTGGTATTGTATCCGTTAGAAGGAGAGGTATGTGCTGAGGGGTAATTTGATATCGATCTGTGCCCATCACCTAGGCTCGGGATGGTGTTCTGAAGAAGATTTTGAGGTACTGCAGATATTGGGGTCACCGGATGCGAGTAACCACTGGTTGTGGTCGGATACACCCCCGACATTGCTCGCGTAGGTTGTGCTGACACCAGAGGTAGTTGAGCGTTTGAAGGTGGAAGAGAAGAAGGCAACCTCGGGATATCTAATCTTGGAATATCCAGAGATGTAGGAAACGAGCTCAGATCCGAGATGCCAGAAGACCGAGTTGGTGACACCCTGAGGCTAGTTGGAGGGTACGGATGATGCGAACTCGCGAGATTGCCATTTTGCCCGGACACCTGGCCAGCGAAGAGTTGCCTCTTGGCGGGAGGTAGCTCCGCAGAGAAGTCTGCGCTCCGTTTCCGGTCTTGCCGGTATCCCCTTAGATCAACCTGCTGTCGTAGTGGCGAGTTTGGAAGTGGTAGTGCTGAGGATGAGGGATGCGGCAGTACAGGATAGTGGCTGTTCAAATGGCTGGAAACAGCGTAAGGGCTAACGCTGTGATGCGTTGAGGGAGGTGATGGGAGCTTGTGAGGGAAACTCTGGCCAGTGGGTGTGACTGGGGTCGGCCCGATTGCTCTGGTCTCATCCACTACAGGCAGCTGGGAGGCTTTCTGGTAGAACGCGCCCAACCTTCCCAATTTGGCCTTCCAAAGGCTCCACTCTTCTGCCGAGGCGTAGAGATCGTATCTCATGTTGCTGAGAAATTCCACCTCCATGATATGGATTTCGGTCACAGAGATGCCAGAAACCTCCGCCCAGGTCTTGTTCGTGTAGGTGTTGTCGTCCAGAAATTTGTTGCCCAACATCAGAGCGATCGTCAGCAGTCGGAACTCGCTCCCACGCTTCCCGCTAACTGACGGATTGAATCTTTTGAGCCGGTAGATGAACATCAAAGCTAGTAATATGACGTTTCTGCCCACTTGGGTGGTGCTTACAATCGTTGTCACCCATTTCCGGAACCCGATCGAGGGTATGGCGTCCGGCAGCAGGCCTCTATCCACCGACGCCTCCTCGGGCAGACCCTCTGCGTATTGCAGCGTCTGTGAGGTTTCGAACCAGAACAGGCACGTAATTTCTGCCGCAAATTCCGCGAGGCTTCCCTTGCTCTTGTTCACCGACTCTGGTATCTGTAGGTGTGGTGCAATAGCATTCACTTCCTTCTCATCATTCCCTCTCCGGTTGTAGAGACTTGATCCGTTCGTGGGAGGGGCCAGTGCGTATGGATTCGGCAATGAAGATGTTGTGGATGAGCTCCGATGCTGCTGAGTAGCATTGGCTGGGTCTGGTAAGCTGTTGTGCTCTTGCTGGTAAGCTGGAAGAGGGTAACCCGCATAGCTGCTACCTAGCATCACACCAGGCATGGCTTTCGAGATTGGAGGAGTAGGTAGACCGGTGTTGAAATAGGTGTCGCTGTCGTTCCACCTCTTATACCCATGCGCAGCCGGGTCCTTGCACGTTGCTTTGAGAGTCGAGTCCGCCCAGTCCAGAGGCCCAACAACTTGACGAACAGTGGACATCGACGACATGAGTCTGACCTCTTGATATTGTTCGGAGACGTAGTATGTGGTGTTATGTAGGGTGAGGTGCTGGTGACGGGTGCGGCATAGAGACGTCGATGTTGGACAGAGGTCGAACAGTTAAGTTGACTTGTCTTGCCCTGTTTGAGAAAAAATCAAGAAGACGGTGATGCCCCTTGATGACAGAGGACATGGCAACAGAAGAGTCAAGAACGTTCAAGTGAGGAGCATGTTGGATGTTTTGGAGTCTTTGACTGAATCGGGGGTTGGAATGAAGGTGAGGTATTGAAGAGTGGGCCCGGATGTTTGGCAGAAGTGCAGAAGGCCTTCACCAACGGGGCACTCAAACAGTCACTGTCCGAGCCACGTAAATGCAATCAGAAGCAAAAAAGGATGACACCACTGGAGCAATCCGAAATGACAGGCACCGTGATTAATGAGTGAATCAACGAGACGCAAAGCAGTCAGCCGAACACCGTCTGTTCGGCAGCAGGGAGAGTTTGTGGCGGCGACCAGGCAATTGGACCGATGAAGGATGATCTTGTATTTCGTCCATCAAGTCTGCAACAGGTATGATGCGCCCATACTTACGCACAAGGCCTTGTCTTGGAACGCGGTTCGAGGCTCGGCTGTGAAAAGGTGTCAGGGACCCCTTCCACGCCGTAAGTGATGAGCCCGGTCGACCCAGTAGGTGCCGCAGGGAGACGAGCATCGGATGGAGACAAGACGACGCAAGAGAAAATGAGAAAAGCAGCAGTAGTCAGAAGGACAGGCAAGCCGCAGAAGTGGAAGGGAAGCTACGACTGCGGGCTGGGTACACGCGGCATCGGCCAATCAGGGGCGCAACACAGGCACAAAAGATGGAGCGATTGGAAAAGCTGGCGCAATGATTGCCAGAGTGGACTAAGACGGGCTGGCTGGGGGGCATAAGTTACAGTCAAAAGTGATGGGATGTTTTGGATAAGAGAAGGATTGCTAGGATGATGTTGGATGGGGTGGAAGCACCGAAAAAAGCCAACAGGAGACGGCAAACGGGGGTCCTAGTTTGGTGGTCATGGACCAAGGTCATGCAAGCAGTCGGTCACGGTGATGAGCGATGATGAATCCGTCAACTGCGACAAGCCATGGCTGGCGAGCCATGCGAAATGGTCATGACCACAGCTTTGCCCGCGGTGAGCCATCCGTGGGACCACCAACCAACTGACCGCGTTTAGCTCGGCATGATGGCAGCGGCGAACAAATTTTAGCCTTCTGGGCTGTGGCAGGGCAGGTGTTGCAAGTGTGGGTGATTTGGCCCAAGGACCGGCTGGAACAGCAGGGTAAATTTTGTCGGTACGACTACTAATAGTCATTCGCCGTCACGTACTCCGTCCGAGCGCGGGTACTATTATTCCCACCCAAAGGCGTTAACCATTTGACGGATCCTGACATCGTGAGCGCCTCGAATGGAGGGGGAAGCGAGACAGGGATGGCGGATGATGAGTGGAGTTGGGGCCGTGGATTTTGCCATCGCCATCATCGTCTTTTGCCCCCGGAGCCTACTTGTGCAAAAGGGACTAGCAGTGATCAAATGCATGGAACAGTGAGCAGCCTGATGATAGACACCAGACGCCGCCCACTGCACGCCCCAGGCTGCAGCTTTGTTTTACACGCATGGGTCTCTCCTCCGGGCGCCAGTTACAAACGGAGCACCCAGGTAAAATCAACTGGTACCATGCAACTTGCCAGGCTGGCCGGGGAAGGAAAAGCAGCAGCGAAGCTGGGCGTATGCAGCGGAGTCGGAACAGAGCGCCATGATTAATACGGACTTAGTGCGAGAGTCAAGAAGGGCCAGGATAGGATGAGAAACAGCGTCCGGCTTTTGATGGAACTCAACTTCGTGCAAGGGATGGGATGGCATGAGTTTCGCAGGACCTTGGTTTCTGGCCGTACTCGCCGGGTCCCGTTGCTCCTACCAGTGCCACTTGCGTTGCGCTGCGCTCGGATTGCACTTTGAAATAGCGACCTGCTAAAGCGTCGGCCTATTGGAAACGAAGATGACGGCGCTAAGGAATGAAAGGGACTCGCGGACCACACGGTCAGCCTAGTTACAGAAGGCCCCCCTCACAGTCTCATCGAAAGTGATGATCGTGACGGGGTCTGGGAGGTCGAAGTTGCCAGCTGAATTGGAGCCCGGAGGGTAATTTTGACGAGTGACAAGTGTGAGCTTTAGGCCCCAGTTTCCCGAGAGGGCTGCCCACCTGTGCGCTTCCTCGGCTGCAGATGCGCAGAGCAAAGCCAGCGCACCCACAGCTTTCAACAGCTGCCAGGCAAGGAAGGCAAAAAATAAGGGCAGTGTGGCTAGCCTGAAAGCAGCCACTCCGTGTCTCGTCAGAATTTCAGAACACGAGACTTCCGAGGCCCGGTTTTTGGAGAAGCTGCTGCGAGTTGGGGCAAAAGGTCTTGTCCTGTTTGCTAGTCTCGTGCCGCGCGCAACGCCAAAGGGTTGCCGGAC
Organism: Phialophora chinensis; assembly: GCA_016109575.1. NCBI lineage: Eukaryota > Fungi > Ascomycota > Eurotiomycetes > Chaetothyriales > Herpotrichiellaceae > Phialophora > Phialophora chinensis. Next base: position 1,689,795 of record JADWPU010000003.1, on the reverse strand, counting down.
AGACAACGCGGCCTGGCCGCGTATCATTGGAGGATCGGCCGCTCAATAAGCTGTCGAGGAAGCTCGCATGGCGGCCAGTGTCCAAGTGGTCGATAGGACTTCGTTGGCTGTTGCTACCACCTCAGTCACTTGATCCAGGATTATGGACCGACCAAGCACGACCCAACAGGCATCATTCGCTAGTGTGTTTGACACCGCAGGCTTTGAGCGGAAGATGGGCGGTAGGTGAAGGGGGCTCGGAGCACCCAGACAGGGCACAAAATTGCTTCGTGCTCAATGCCTGGCTGACACTACTTCCTGGCCTAGCACGGAGTCTTTGGTGATGTGACTGGCGCCTAAGCTTAGGGCCTAACGTGACCGAGGATTGCGAGGGAGTCCATTTCGCCAGACCACTATTCCCAAACGAGCGCTGAGCGTCGCTTCAATAGTCTTGTCTTGATTCTGCAAAAGCAGGCTGATCAAGGACCTTCTTCCCGCCTGCGACGGATCATCTTCACCAAGAGAACTGCAGCACCATCAAATCTAGTCAGAGCGTCCGGAAAACTCTGACGAGTGGGGTTTCCGGGAAGTGCAGAAGAAACTTCGCTTGAAGCAAGACAAGAAGGAAAACATGTCTCGGTGTCTGAACCTCTTGTCAGGATTCATTCTTGACTCTTGTGGATCTTTAGTCATCTGTCGTTTGAGGTGTGGTGCACTTTGCTAGGTCAACGAAATCATGTCTGCAACTCGGAGAACTAATTTATGCCGCGAATCTGCGAGGAGCTTTTCGAAATCATCGGGATTGACACGAGAATTGCAGTACTCGTACCGCTCAAACAAGCTTTCAGGCCATCTTTGCGAGGACGGTGGTAGTACCGATATAATCCGTCGTACAACTGTCCATATTGTCTGATGAAATTCCGCCTTCCCATCACTAGCGGTCCACCCCCGTATCGGAGCGAAAACGAGGCGTATAATCTTCGTGTTGGTAGTTCAACCCTGGAGAGGAACGAGAGGGCGAGCTCGCCGCGAGCTGAAGTCCTGAAGTTCCGGTGACATCTTGCTGCCCATGTCGGTAGTACAACAGACTGATTTGCAAGCCATGGAAAGAGCAGGTTTGACGAGACGAATCAGGGAAAATGACTACTCGTATTAGAGCCTGCAGGAGCGCACATGGTATCTCTTCCCTGTTGCTTAACGGGATCTCTCGGCAAAGTGTAAGAAGGATCCGCAGCATAGAAACACGAGGAACTGATCGAGATCCTGCTATGTGGTCCAGGGAATAGCGCGGAGCATGATAGGAGGAGAAGCCAACTATCATCCCTTGACTGATCACACCCTGTGTGGTGTGCCTGATCAATGTTGATCAGAGCACCAAGACCACCGCGCTCAGCAAGGTCAGCCACTGCTGTGGACTTGACAGCCGATAACTCCGAGTGAAGGATACATAAACGGGCGCGGTCATGATGTACAAATCTGTACCACCAAGCGAAAGAGTGGCGCCGCTTGCGGGCAACGGTCCGTTATGCATCTTCGTGCCCCAGTACTCGCACTGGGTGCACGAGAGTCCTCATCCAATCTCAGAGTTATTGAATGCGCAGGCTGTGCGGAAGTCAAAGGCCAGGCAAACTTTGCAGACGGGTGTTGTGGAACGGCTGAGGAAAGCTGGTTCCAGGCCTGCACTTGTAATCTTCTTGTGGCTTGTTTCTTCCCGAAGCATTTTGAAGGCGAATGGCGCCATGTTTGTTTCGCAGTCCGCGACCTCACTCAGGACAGCATCGAGCGGATTTCCAAGTGCTGCAAATGCCGTACTCGAGAGCACGTAGCCATGACCGCTGGATTGTGCAGTACTGTGTAACCCGATAGAATACGGCTGCGGTCACTTCTGCGGTGATCATTTACGACACGATAACCCTTTTTTGGGCGGGAACCCATCAGGATGTGGACGGTACATACCGAGTAGAAAGGACCCGGAGTCGAACTATATGCCCGCTGTTGTCTACTGACGCCACCAAACCCCGAGTACTTGTGCTTGGTGCAAAGCAATAGTATGTCCTCGGTATGTGACGACGGCTTCGCGGTCTGGGTCCGGTCTCATTCGGAGGTGTCGTATTACTCATACTGTGGTAGAGGTCTTACGAGCTGTTGCGAGAGTGACCTTGCTTGACACTTTTCTGTGTCTCGCTACTGCCTGGCTCGTTCACCGGTCCATCGCTGTTGCACTACTGATCTACTTCCACTGGCCACGCTAATCCTCTTCCCATTCTTATCCCTTGCGGACACGCATAATCATAGTCAGACACAGAAACTGGTGGCAAGGCGTCACCGCGAAGCCAAGCCTGTCGATGACACTCAGCCCGACTCCCAAAGCTTTGGCGATAATTCTCGCGTCGCTCCAATACGGGTTCAAACCCTCCAATCATTTGGCCTCTAATCGGCTCCTATGGTCGTCAACCTTTGTCTGCGAGGCCTGAATGCAGCTCGGTGGCTGATGATGCACCTCCTTGCAGTTGCCTGCACCTGCCACAAGTGCAACGCGTCGAGGCAAGGAGGTCCTCGAGGCAGACAACGTAGCAGTAGCAGCGGCAGCGCTGGCAGCTTCACCACATCGCTGGTCGGACTGGCCGTCCTTCCTGCCACACCTCTTTGCATTGTGCATCGCTGGTTCGTGTTTCCGGACAAGTTCCTGATCGCAGCAATCACGCACGGCGAAATATTGTTTCATTTGGCGCCAAACAACCAGCAAGATCCAACATGTCCACCAGCCATTAACCGAGTATGGCTGTGACACGCTTGGATTGTCTTTGCGTCGTTCTCGATCCACGCGGTCTTTTCTCTACCTGGTATTTGCTTCGAACCTAATTCTAAGACTCACTTCGCAATCGGACACACCTGAGTCATTTCATTTTGTCGTTCCACAACTCTGCCGACCCGCAGCCATCCCTGTAACTGCATTCTCAATGTCCCCTTGGGGGTTCGATGAGCTAGGACTGTTCTCCTGCGCCAAACGGTGCTAGGATAGATTAGTTAGGCTCATTCTGGCGTTGCGCCATTCCTGCCTCACTACTCCGTAAAAGCTCCTCTCAGACCCAATTCTGCACGGCACATCCGCGCCCTTGATGCTCCAGCTTTCAGGGCCAAGTGAACTTCGAACGAGCCTTCGGACCAGTGTAACCTCCTTCACCATCATCTTGCCGCCAATCACAGGCTGCTCTGCCGGGGCCAGTTAACGCTTCTCATTGCTCCATTGGGGCATCACGCTGGACCTGCACGCCGGACGATATCTCGTATCTGTTTCTCCGGCCTCAAATTCAAACGCCCTTACAGTACTACTCGGGCAACTTCCGCATTCCAGACGGCAGACTCGAGTCAAATGCTCGTGGTGATCCTCACACCTCGCCATTGACTCGGCCGTTCGCGACTCGCAACATGAGAGTGTCAGACCCTCCGGACCATCCGTCGCCACTTCAGCTTAGGCTCCCACACTTGCGTCGTTTTTCATATCCCGAGGTTGACCTACCCCCAGACCGGTGAACAAATACAATGTGGCTACGAGAATCAAGTCTGGCGTTCTCTTGGCTTCAAAGATTGCTTGTGGAAAGCAGTGTCGAGTGTAATCCCTCATGCGGTTTGATGGAGTACTGAGGAGCTTTCCATTTGCCAATGTGCCCCGTGTGTGGTGTTCAGCAACCCGTCCCCCACGACGACTAGAACGATGCTCGTTCCCAATCTTATGCGTACTGAGAGCTTCCCGAATTCCTTGACTTCCAACTACGCACCACCTCGAAATCGTCCGTCGGCGCTAACCAAGCAGTCCTGGCATCAAGTCGCCGCCTAACGCTGTCAATAGCAGGCGGACACCCGACCAGAAAGTGTGCCATGATGGGAACGTCTATATGTAACAGTCATGAAGTTGAAAAGACTACAAGCATTCTCGTCGTCCCTGCCGCTCTCTAAAGCGGCCTTAGCCGCCTGCAAGGTCGGCAGAGTCAGCAGTTTATCAGAGGTCCACTGCCCAAGTGATGCCCCAGACCGGGAAGAGATTGTGCCGAAAGTTCATGGTCTACAATTGAACTTGGTCACCATCAACGATGCACCCCTCCAAAAGCTCAGGTCTCGGGTGATAGGCTCGACGCAGAGTCATCTCCTGTCGTCGGTGTGCCACTGCTTTGATGTGCCCAACATCAGTAGGTGATCGGGAGACGTGGAATTTGCTGACTTCAGCGCCCAGGCAGAAAAATCGGGTTGAGTATCATGTGAACACAGCCCGCCGCTCGACCGCCAACTAACCTGTCTCCCCTCCTTCGACCTGCTGTCTCGACACGCTCCGGTCAGTTGCGTTTCCTACACTCATTCTGGACTTCTTTCAGTTCAGCAGATGAGGCAACCATGAGTTGTGTCGACTTGGCCTTCGACAAAATCTCGATCAAGGGCTTGACAATTCTTCTCTATTCGCCTATCCCAGAAAACGAGCCAATACCTTGACTTCTGGACAAATCCACATACACCGAAGAGGACAGCCGACTCTCTTTCTCGACCTGTCATGTGCCTCCTTGCCATCCTAGCGACGCAATGTTGAGCCGCTTGGGAGGAGCACTGAGAAATTATTGTGAGAAAGCAAGCCTGCAGTCCCAGCCTCGTACGGAAAACCTCGATAACCGACGTCGAGATTCAAAATGTACACAGTTGAATTGTTTGTGCCTCTTGTCGTCCGGAATCCAATGGTCTGGTAGCAAGATTCACATGAATGATAATACCTTCAAACATGCATGGGAAAATCGCTGCTCGAGTACGAATGAGCAACGGTAAGGGGAGCGATATGCGGAAACATGGAGACCTGATGTTGCTTGACGGGTTCAAAAATCTGTGATCTGCCGTCTTTGCCGCCTTTCTCGTGCTTGCTCATGCTAAATTGGACAGTTTCTTTGCAATCGACTCAGACAACGTGTCCGCGATAGCACTCAGCAGACAAGCATTCAATGGTCTGTCCCCCGATGATAAGACATGTTCCGATCTCTCGTTTCTTGCCCAAATCTCTCACGCGAAGAGGACAAAACCGCTTTGACATTCAAGTCAAGATATGAATGTGCAGATGCTTACTTCTCCATTGACACTCCCACTACGCCGACAGAATAACCATGTCAACTCACAACGATGCTGCTAGGTGCAGCTCGCCGACACCGGAAGGAGCCGCGGACAGGGATATATAGACGACAAGACTGGGTTTGTCCCGATCCATATATCGGAAGATAGGCCAACATCCTGAATTGTGCTCGCTGCGCTATTTCCTACAACTTGCGTGTCTTTCCGAGCAACTCCCTTCGCTTCCTGACGCAGCAGTTTCTTGACCTTCTGTTTGGAAATGGATGTTTACCCAACTGTCCCAGCCCACCGAACTTATAGTGCTGTCCGGATTCGATTTCCTGCCCATGTCGTCATCTCAGCGTCATCCTGTATACTTCCACTCTGCTCTCGACGGCTTCGGCGATCTATTCACAGTCGCTTCACAGGACGGTGAGAATCGGTTCAGCAGTTCTTCCGACATTGCCATTGCGTGAAACGACAACATGGCGACCAGCAAACCAAGCATCACCATCGACCCTTCGAAGAAGCAGTCCCCCCTCCGAGGCGAAAGGCTAGGGGCGAGTCTGAAGCATCGACTTCCCTCGCCCAAGTCGAGCCAGACTCACCCACAACGAAGCTCATCAATAACAGATGATTCCAACGGCTCGCTCTTCTTCGTTGGCACAGCCACAACGATCCTCGAATGGGAAGGACTCCGCCTCATGACCGATCCCAACTTCCTGCACGCCGGCGATCACGTCCACCTTGGCCCGGGCGTGACCGCGACGCGCAGGACAAACCCAGCCGTAAACCTGGAAGATCTCCCGCCCATCGACCTCGTGCTCCTCTCACACTACCACGCCGACCACTTCGACCAGAAAGTCGAGGCCGAGTTGCGTCGCGACCTGCCCATCATCACCACGCCCCACGCCCACAAGCACCTCGCCCACAAAGCCCCCGGCGAGGCATTCACGTCGGTCCACGCCCTCGACGCCTGGGAGGACATGTTCGTCGACGTGGTCCCTCTATCCTCACCAGCACCGGGGCGTCACCCGCGCTTGCACGTGACGGGGATGCCGGGCAAACACGTCGGCGACGGGCTTCTCGCCCAAGCAAACGATATCCTGGGCGCCGTGCCGCCGACGAACGGCTGGATGGTAGAACTGGGCTATACGGACGACGGGTCCGGCGGGGATCCCGACGCATTCCACTGTGGCTACCGCATCTACATCTCCGGGGACACACTCTACGTGCACGAACTGGAGAGAATCCCAGAATTGTACACCCACGCAGGCAAGCCGATTGACTTGATGCTGGTGCATTTGGGGGGCACGACGATCCCGGGACCGCATATGCCGCTGGTGATGGTGACGATGGACGCGGAGCAGGGATTGAAGCTTGTGCAGCTCGTCCGGCCAGAGGTGACGATCCCGATCCATTACGAGTGAGTGTGTCTCTTGTCTGCGTTCGCTTGTTTTTTCGTTCCATTTGCTCAGATACTCTGTGATTTTCCCTGACCTTCTCCACCCCATGCCATTCTCGTCACTCTTATTTTCGAGTCCACACACAACCCCATCTTCCCGCACCGACACTGACCCGTCATCTTCATCCGGTGCAGCGACTACGACGCCTTCCTCTCCCCACTCTCCGACTTTCGCACCGCAGTCACGAACGCCAACCTCTCAGACAGGGTCGTCTACCTCGACAGGGGTGATGAGTTCAAGTTCATGGTCCGCCGACCCGCGGAGTGAGACCACTGTGGTGTCCTGTGCCAATAAGTGACAGCCAGACTCGGACTCGAAACTCGGATTTAGACTCGGACTGAGAACACACATTCGCTTCCTCACGCTCACGCTCACGCTCACTTCACCAACCGCTTTGCAGGGCTGGAAGGTGTCGAGCCGGAAGAAGGGGGGTTCTTAGTGCGCGAGAAGTATAGCTCTCCTGGCCGTGTTGATGACTATATGCGAACCGAACCGAACCGAACCAAAGCAGAGGGGTAGATCATGAGATATATCTGTCGGAGAGGACGAGAGGGGTGAGTGGACCGTCGGGTCCTCAGGTGTGAGAGTATGAGTAAGAGTCTGAACAATCTTGCGACATGCTCGATTTAGTCTGGACTGGTCAGGATGGATCCAGTCGACTGAGAAGCCACCTGGAAGTACCTCGTAGGGAAGTCCATATATGTACCAACCGAGATTTGCGCGCCATGGCCTGTCACTCGTACAGCAAACTTTGAAAGCCACAGACAGACAGACTGAGTGAGCCCGACGACGTTGGGACTGATGCATTATGACACAGATGCGACCGGACTTCTGGTCCCGCTGCAAGATGTGATGAGATATCTGTACCATCATGTTCAGAGGCCATGTTCATACATTTCTATATTAGACTATTGTGTTGTGCTACGTAGGATGCAGCCATACCCATCGTCCGTCGCCAGTGGATTCTCATTATCGCCATAATCTAGCCAGCCATTGTCGTCAGAATTCTTCCCAGAACGCAGAATCACATCTCAACGGGTCCCCTACATCTAGTAGGCATATTCCCTCTCCCTTTCCCTCTCCCTCGGAACAAATCCATCACGACTCCTCAATCCCGACCGTTGCGTCTGCGCGTCTGAATACTCGTCATAATTGGGTAACTGTCGCCGAATGTCACCATAACTCTGCCTTCCTTCATTTGACTGCCCGTACCCGGATAGTCGGTCCCGACTTGATGAGTACTGATGGCTTTGAGTAGGTGGTTGCTGGTAACTATACTGCTGTGCCTGTTGAGGCATGGCTGGATGCTGGTGGAAATGTGCGGGGACTTGAGGAGCGTAGTCCATACTCATACTACTTGCATCGTAGACGGATTCTCTTCCGCCAGGGGCGCCATAGAAACTGGCGCGATGGTCTTCAATGGCCGACGAAGGCTCTAGGAGAGCTTCCTTGACGTCCCAGTTGCCCTGTTTTGTGCCGACGCTGAATTCGAGGTCTTCCTTGGTGATCGAGTCCCAGTACTTGGGTCTAGGTTAGTACAAAGTGACGTGGAAGCGGAGAGGGCTCGATGACTCACCTTATAGACCATCATGACACCCAACAGGTTGCAGACTGTGGCGAAGAACAAGCCGTCCAGGTAATGGCCGACTCCTTCACAAATCCTCTTGCCAAAAACGTACAAAATAACCTGGCCGATGATGAAGAAAAACGCACCAAAGGCAAGATCACCCAGTGGCCATCTGTCTTGTAAAGTGTTGGCCACTAGGATGACCTGCATGACGAAGTATACCGCCAGACAGATGGCGTTGATGATATACAAGACGATGAAAAGTCCCGTGGTGTTGGTGGGCGACAAACCTGCCCAGCCCTTGAACGTGAGCAGACTGACGGCAAAGCTGATGACGAACATGATCAGACTGCCAAGTCGAAGCAGCCATATTGAGAGTGTGGTTCCGTCCTCATACAACTGAAAGCCCACAAATCCATTGATGAGCAGACAGGTGCACAGCGCACTCGCCAGGCCATTCTGCACCGCGACGAACCAAGGATATGCAGAGGTGGTTGTCGCCTGGATGACGCCTGCGTCCAACACCAAGCTAATGATGGTCAACAGACTGTATATGTAGAAGAAAGTCAAGATCTCTTTCCTGCCGACTGCAGTGAACTTGGAGCGGACGTGGAAGATCATGATGGCCGTCATGAAGAGGGCGGCGATATGGGCGAAGTCGGAGGCGGCTTCGAAGATGATGGTGTTGCCCAACTCGATAGATCGAGCGCTGCATGCTGGCAACAGCACGGGGTTCTTGGTGGACGTAAACTCGGCAGGAGGGCCTAGGATGAAACATAACGGTAGAGCGGACTGCTCGCAGATCGAGTCGAACGAGCCAAAGCCCATGTTGGGCAACGTGCCCGGGACAGGACGAGTCGAACAAGATGGCTATGACTTATGATCCTGCGTTGTGCGGCGTGTGAAACAATGGTCGGGTGTATCTTCGTCCGGTGACAAGGGAGGCCAGTCGTTGCAAGGGATGATCGATAGAAATGAAAAACGTACGCGGAGGCGTCGAAGCGACTGGCTGTGGTTGCTGGGTTAGAATGAGGGACAGTGAACGATAGTGAAGACGTAGGCAACGAGAGTCTAGGACGCAACCATGAGATGACAACGAATGTGGTGGTGATGATGATCCTTCGGCCAGGAAAGACTCTTGAAACAAGTCTCACCCAAAGTCCTGAGCCTCCACCGCCGCCGTGGGTGACAGGGAAACCGCGACAGACGCCATGCCTATTGCGGCCTAGAACACATCGGCGAATCCCGAAATAGCAACTTTGAACCGCATCCAACCGATTCTGCATCGTCGTCACCAAGAGGCTGAGTTCAAGATACAAAAGCCATGGCAGTACATATTAGTCCCTGATCCTCTGTTCGTTGGACTGTTGGAGGCTGGCCTCCTATCTGGATGCGGTTTCTCTGGGGTATAATCATTTCACGCAAGAGAGCATCCCCCCTCTCGCAGCATGTGTGCTTCCAATCGTCACCCGTCACCATGCCTTTGCCCTGACCTGCCCAACGCCGTTTGCTGTGCTTACAGTGAGGCAGCCATCCCTGAGTCCATACAAGTAAACACCTTGTACTCCGTATCCATGGCCGCTTGCGTATCCTGCCAATGCGCCACTGTCGCCGTTGCCCAATCAAGCGCCTCCAACTTCTGCTCGCAGTTTCCTTGCTGCGCTCGACACAATGCGGTAAGCTCGCGCTCGTGCCGTTTCAAGCTTGTCAACGACTGCCGTGTGGTCCAGTGTCGGTCGAACTCGCAGCTGATTTGCAGATTCAACAATATCCACGATGCGTGAATGGGCGCCAGAATACCTGGTCGATAGGGCGTCGATCAGCATCCTTCCTCGCGTAAAGCAATCATTCTTTCGTTGGAGCATGCGGTCATGCAAATCTCGCATCTTTCCATGGATCTTGTAATCGAGAATGGCCATCTTCAAGTCAATCAAATTCAGGGAATGGACGCCGTTTCGGCTGCTTCGTTGGTGCAGCCGCTCCTGAGCTAAACGTGAGAGCGTCTGAAAGCGATCGGAGACTAAACGGCGTCCGATATCCTGCAGAGAACTTGAGATGTCCGAGACCTTTGCTTGCGCATGGCTTTGTATCGTGCTCAATAGACTTCTCAGATGGGCTCTCTCAAAAAATTGATACCGGTCACCGAAAGCAACATTGACGATCTGGGTGAGCTCGGGTCTGCTCATGGTCAAGTTGACTTCGATGTCGCCATAGGCGTCGTGAGGTAATAGTTGTACAGTGATCACTCCTTCCAAGAGCTCTTGTACTGCGGCAGGAATGATTTGCTTATTCCGCCTCAGTTCGACAGTCAACTTGGATCGGCCTTTGTGACTCAATGCGACTTTGGGCAGTTTGATCAGCAACTGATTATCGCCTGCGATGCCTATTTGAAATTGTGCTGGGTCTTTGGCAAGCACCGGACGGACTTTTGTCGAGCTTGGATCAAGTATCTCTTGAACTGCTCTGATTTCTTGCCCTGGAATGTAGGAAGTACTGGGAGGTTCTGCACGAACAGTCGTGCTCGGCACTGGTTGTTCCACGCTGATGCTTGATACCACTTCTCTACCAATGCCTCCAGAATTGAGGCCCGATAGCACCGGCCACAGTTGATATCCTAGAAACATGTACACACCAATGACCCAGAGGACCATCAAGACATTCTTCAACATCGAAGCGTTGAGTCGCGGTAATCTGTCAGAGATGGTCGTTGACTTCTCCTCAGCCTTCTTTGACAAAGAGGTCGGGCCAACCGTTTCGGAAAAGCGCGCTCTTTCTGCGGTCGAGACAGTATGGGCGATATGCCGGTTGAGCTGCGCAGAATCTAGGTTCAGGAATGCTGCCATGTCGACTGGGAGCAGCGGAGAGGGCTTATACTGTGGCTGTCTGTGCTGCGGCTCAATGCTTTCGTGGAGTGAGTGTGTATTCACGGCGCCCCCGTACTGGCCTTGCCAGCCCCGATTCATGCGGATGAGGATACGAGGTATGCGGTGGCGCTCCACGAACGAAATCATTCGGAGGCTGTCGAGGTCCATGATATCCTCGTCGCTAAGATGAACACAAATGATAGCAAGGTCTGGAACAGTCCAACGTGGGTTGTCAACAACGAACGCCGCGCCACTTCTCTTCGAGATGAGTTCCGTTCCTGTTTGGCTATTTGTAAGGATCAACTCTGAGTGTTGTCTGGGTCTTCTGGAGGCTGTGACAAGATCGTAACAATCGAAATCAATTTGCTTGTCAATAGCAACAAGGTCGGCAAAATCAGGTTCTGCCCCGGGCCCAAACGTGTTTGGAACCAGGTGGAATCTCGTGACTGAGGTTGGAATTGTATAACTAGGGGTTCCGACCCGGGTCACAAGGGCGTCTCCTACCTTCCTCTGAATTTCCGGCCTGAACTGCTCGACTTGGCGGCCAAGTAAGAGGACCTTGAAGTGGTTGTGCTTATCCAAATCTAAACCGTCATCCAACACAGGCATCTCGATAACCCGAAAATACTTAGAAGTTTCGGCCCCGTTTCTGCGGAACGACGGTAGCGCCTGAACCTCGGCCTCGGTGAGTTCTCTGCCGGTGGTAAAGGTGTTTCCCTTGAGAGGTGTGAGTTCCTGGACGCCGTTTTCTCGGGGAGGTGGAGTATGCCGGATGTCGGAAGGCAGAGTATGGACGGGCAGCTCGTGGCGGATGTATGGTCCCAGTATATGGCCCCTGTCTAGCTCTTCTGTAAGGGTGTCTCCAAGATCTTCCTCATCTGTGGATGCGGCATCGTCGGTGGTGACTTCGTCCGTGACGCTGTGGACATCATCTGAACTGTGGACATCGAGCAGAGACCCAACATCGGTGTGCTCGGACTGTAGGTCGTCGTCATTCGAGGACTCGTCCCCGACAAGAGAAGCCCAACTGCCGTCGAGGGACGGCTGGTCTGCCTCGGGCGGCGGCATGACCGTTCTGGTGGGGGATGGATTGGAGGACGAGGAATGGGCCAGCAGAGAGTCAAGGGAGAGATGCAGCGGTAACTCCGGATATTCGAGGTCGAAGAGGAGAGGTTTGATAGCTGCAGACGTGATAGGTTGTTCCAGATCGTCTTGAATAGCCTGGCCGCAGCCTTGACCAGACACGTCAGTCATGCTGGGAGAAGTTGGCAGTCACACTACGACGCTCAGGCGTCGATACTTCCTTGTGATGTCTGGGGACAGAGGATGAATTTAAGAGGACCTACTGAGGATGTAAGAAGAGGACCGCAGCTGCCTTTTGACGTGCGGGAGATGCCAACAATGTTCCAGTGGATTCACTTCAGACGTTGCTGGTTCAACAAATAGAACGTCGGGATCCGGAAACAGGGAGTGCTGCCTAAGACACGAATGGTCTCCGAACGGGGTGAGCGAGGAAGTCTTTCCCGCGGATCAAGAACAGCACTGCTAGACAAACGTCCCAGAGACCATCATTCAGAGACATTCACGAAGCAGACTGAGGGACATAGGCAGGGAAGGCAGTGATGTCGAACAGTGACGGGCGACTGGACATTGGCAGGCAACACATCTGAACCCCGCAACGCGCTCAGACAGTCAGGCTCCGACTGACATTGCCCCGCCTTAATGCGCTACTCGGATCGGCAAGGCTGCAGTCCAGCCTCGTGCCACACCATTTTCCATTTCAGCACACAGCAGGCCTGTTTCGCCGCAGAAATATATTGTATTCACACAAGCCAAACCCATACACTCAATTCATGGTGTACATGGATCGTCTCTTTCCCTCCTCGCCTGGACCAATTATAGAACAGACCCCATGACTTTCAGCGCAGTCAGCACTGGCCCCCATGCCGCTCATCTGCTGGACATTGGAGTCTCTCAACTGGACTTCAGAGCCCCGACATGCCTGTCTCATCGCAGAAGGTCTTCTTACTCATGTTTAACGACCCCATGTCTCTGACGTGTCTTGAGTTGTTGCTTTGGCAGATGTCAAGTACTGGGATCTTCAGTACAATATCAATCGGAGAATGTGCATCCAGGATCCAATCTTTCCTGAACAATGGCAAGTACGCTGGCCGTCCTCTCGAAGCCAGACCGATGCAACCGTAATTTGCACCAAAGTACCCCAACGCCGGACTGCCATGCAATAGTCAAACACGCTATCCTACCATTGCTTTTTGCTCCTCATCTAGTCCGCTTCGTGTCAGGGAGAGGCGTAACCGCCAGCTACTTCAACCCATTCCGCGAAGCAGCTCCCTTCTTTTCCCTCCACGTCCCGAATGTCGGTGTCACATCGGCATCGGCATCCGACGCCATTCTCTTTGGGCGTGTCTGGCGTGGCCCAGTATTCGTCTTCCTCCTTTCTCTCTTTCTCGTCCTCGGTCGTCTTCTCCAGCCATGGGATTCTCGGCAGTTGCCGGGTGGGTGCATTCGCCGGACAGTGTTGAATCGTGGTGTGTCGGTAGCCAATGTCGCGGAAATAGTGGATGTCGCGAGGCGCCAAAAGAGCACCTGCCGCGAGCGAATGGATCGGAGCATCTCCCCACTGCAACAAGTCAATATAACCCACACGGACACCGAGCCCGGGAGTCACTCACCCTTTCCATCCAGAACCCTCCACTCCTGTCCATCATGTCGAAAAACTCATTGTACTCTTTACTCCTGAACCAGTCTAATCGAGCAATCTCGAAATTGCTCCAGAAATGGCACATGTTGTATTTCTCGCCTTCCATAGCTTCGCCATCAATGTCTTCGATGTTTTGGTGGCCGGGTTCAGTCTGTAGGATCTCATTTGGCAGTGTCTTGAGTCGTTTGTCACTGGATGTGGTCTGCTTTTCTGGCTGTGGCTCGATAAACATCTCCCAAAGTCCCTGGGATTTGATGTTGTTCTTGCGCTTGTAAGCAGATGCATAGCGGAAAATGTTGGGCACTGTCTCTTTCAACTCCTTGACGGCAATCGTGAAGCCGTACGTCTTGTTCGACCTAGCCATCTCGACGAACGGGTCGTAGGTGATGTCGCAGAAGTATTTGATCTCGGGCTCCAGGCGCCAATACCATTCATACTTGTCGAGCAACTCGTGCTTGTAGAAGAAGCCGGAGTAGAAGCGACACATATGATGATAGCTCTCCATTCCGCCGTACATGATGGCGGCGTCTCCTTGCTTGCGAATACCCTCTCTTGCGACCTCATGGTCGACCCAGTCGGGGTATCCCCACATCGAAGGGTCAATCTTGCCAAATTCAACAGTAGAGCTCGTATAATTGGTGACGGTGTCTTTGAAACCCTGCTCAAACTCTCCATCGTTGAGGAAGACGTAAGGGTAGTGGAACCACCGATTGAAATGCCTTTCAATGCTCTTGATCGACTGTATCACTCCGTCCAACTCTTTATTCCTGGCGAGAACAACGAAAGCGGCATTGGCACGCGGCTGTTCGGCAGCCGCCAGAACATCCTGGCATCCCGTTGCGAACACTCGGTCGTGTTTCTCACTGATTTTTCTGCATCGGGAGTTAGATATCAACCGGGTGGGGCGGGAAGCGATGTAGGGCATACCTTATCGATGGAGGCGTACCAGCGGGGACCAGTATTCGCCCCGGAGAGTTGGGATGTTTTATGACGAGGATGAGGATGGTAAAAACCACCACGCTTGGGAAAAGGAGGAGGAACCCCAACGGAATCGATATGGATGAATTTCCTTTTAATCTGATGCGCCTGCGAAAGAATGATAACCGGGAGAGCGTCTTGGGCTTCTCGTTCTTCCAGTCTTCTGCTGCGAGCGGCGAAGACACAGAAGGTAGACGCTTGTATAGACGCTGTACAAAACCCATCGTGATGAACTCCTACCCCGGGCGCAGGAGGGCTATTCGCGCTGCTATCGAACTTTTATGTCGACAACATGCAACCGGCATCGAATGTCGACTCCAGATACGAGGAGTATTCGTGGCTCTTGTAAGTAATGACCGCAGTTAATCTGTGCAAAGGCGACAAAGTTTTCGGGGACGTGGCTGGACGTGTCGAGTTAGGAGTCGGGGAGCTGATAGGGATGAGCGCGCAGGGCTCGTGGGGGAAGTCTGGATGGGGGCGGATTCGCGTGGTAGAACTATTTGAAGCGATACGAAAGCAGCATATTGAGCTCACAGTGTTGCCTGGACAAGGTACAAGGACAGATATGGCTCTTCGCGGTTGTTGGGAACATCGAAGAACTTCTAGATTGAAGGTGCAGGCGATGATCCACATCTGGTCCGCCGAGTGCTCAGGGGACCTGAGAAATCCGAGGCCGCCAAGAGCAACATACGTACATACAGACGATCGATATCAGTCAATCTCGCGCTCTACTTGTTCATTCCTTGCTACTGCTGTAATGGATGAAGAGACTCGTTGACTCTGCAATGTCGTCAAAGCGCTGTCTCGGTAGTAAAAGTTTCATGCCAGGCATTCAGTCATCTCCCAACTGACATTCTCGCTGCTCCCAGTGGCACCACCCTTTTCTTCAATTTTTGCCGTGCGGGTGCAATGGTGGCCAGTGGCCACACTGTAAAGACCAAATATACTCGCCAATGACTGCGGGCTATCGGCGGAGAAAGTCGCCCAGGCACGCCTAAAACGTTGCCTTTCTTTGGTGGAGGGTTGCGACTGCGTCCCCAGCCTCATGTGGCGAAAACAAAAGCATTGTTGACGTTGACACTCACTCACCATCCGCGATCAAATACCCCCAGACAGCCGTCAACTCACCCGCCAACCACTGCGTCGCCGACTGCCTCATCCGTGACCCTCATCTTACGCCTCATGTTGGTGACCTGAGCCTTTGGCATAGTCCCCTCATCCTCCAACCGATTGATGGTCGTGCGCTTCTACATGAAACGCTTGTTTGATCTTGCAAGACCGTTTCCTGCAGCTGCGCCCACGTCCTGCTGCATTTCCCAGCGATCGAATCCGCAGCCCACGGAAATGATATAATAGCTACGCCTCGGCGTCCAGGACGCAGAGCTTGTCACTCGTTATCGCAAGCTTGAAGTCATCCTCATCCTTTGCTGTCGCACATCATGGCCGCAACATCTCCTCTCCGCCCATCTACTCCCGCACGCCCGATTCTTAATGCGCCTCAGCTGTCTCCAAGCCGCATGCCGCCGCCATTTGCCTCGCAATCGTCTTACAAGTCGGGCCATCGAGGTCTCGACATGTTCTCACCTGTCGATCAGAATGGGAGCTTCTGTTTCGACCGTGTGATCAAGAGCGGAAAGGTGCATCGCCGGGTCAAGAACAAAGGAGCGTGGAAACCGTCGTGGAAACAAGCATATCTGGTTCTCCGCCCAAATCTCCTGTCTGTCTACCAGAACCCAGATGAGACCGACTTGAAGGCGTCCATAACCTTGTCCGAAGTCACGGCTGTCGCTCGGGTACGGAAAGCCCATACTGACCACGTCTTCGGCGTCTTCTCCCCTTCCAAGAACTACCATTTTCAAGGAATTTCCGAAGCAGACGCCGAGGACTGGATCATGCGTATCCGCTTGGAGTCAAGGACCGACGAGGATGACGGCTTGAGTCTCAAGGCACCGCAAGTCTCAAGCAAGCACCACGACCAGTCGAATACATACGAGTCTACCGACATATCAGCGGATGAAATGCATCGTGGCCCCAGCTCTCCCGAGGGCCACTCAGCTGTGACGCAGAACAGAGCACGCACAGGCTCATTACTTGCGAGCCGACAAAGAGCACACTCGGCTCTTCAAGAATACTCCGGCAATGAGCAATATACAACATCGCACTCCGACTTCTCGGACACTCTTAGCAGTTCACTGCCAAAGCATTCCTCTACTTCACTCTCTAAACAACCTGTACTCACTCCCATCGCCTCATCCGGTCACCTTACCGAAAAGCTCGACGCGACTGCAAGCACAACGCTCTCACACCCTCAACCGCCATCCAATCCCGACTTACCAGGTACAGCAGACCCTGAACGCGTCGTCCGCCAGGGACACCTCCAAATCCTCAAATCGCACAAGACTGGCGTCAAAGGCTGGAAAAGCATCTGGGTGGTCCTCCGACCGCGAAGTCTTTCCTTCTACAAGAACGGAGCCGAATACGCGGCTGTTAAAATCCTCCCTATGCACACCATCGTCAACGCGGCCGAGATTGATCCGATCAGCAGAAGCAAGAACTTTTGCTTTCAGATCATCACGGACGATAAGACATATCGATTTTGTGCGCCGGATGAGGAGGAGTTAGATCGATGGCTTGGCGCGATCAAAAGTGTGTTAGCTAGGAGAAACGAGGCGGAGAAGGCTGCCATCGCCAAGGCCAAGGAGAAGGAGCTTGAGAAAGAGAAGGGGAAGGGGAGGGCTAGTGGCATTATCGAGGCAACAGCCAACTTGACCCTGAGGCCCACGCCACAAGCTGTCTGAGCGATCGCACACTCCAGCAGTTTGGATATTGCGGGCCAGGCTCCTTCATGACTCCACGACGTTCATGTGCATGATTTTTGGTTTTTTTGCATATACCCTACGACCGCCGTTCGAAACGGGGTTGGATGATTGAATAATTTGTGCAAGGGTTGCATTTGACGAGTGTATACCCCTTTGGATGCAGAAGGAGTTAGATGAGTTGAACGATGGAGAATCGTGACACAGCCTTTGGACACAAGGACATACCATTGGCACAAATGGGAGGATGGGTCAACGGGAAGGTCCATGCCATGCTGTAGCGATTACAGAAAGTGGAGACGGACATGACAGATAGACAAGTCCTTAGCAGAGCTTGAGTAGTGATAATATCAAAAATATGTGCAGAGGGATCTATCTGTCTATTCATCTACCTATCAGTCCATCCACTGCATACCTAGGGTGCTCGTAGTGACACAGTAACAAGTATTCGGCATGAGTCACAGGTTCCAGCGCTACACACCAACAGAAGGCGTGTTTCACGCCCCGTCTCTGCTCTTCCCAAACGACGAGATGTGAAGGCTTCAAGTCTGTTGTTATACATATATCCGGAACGGTAATGGCGTCCGAACCTCCAGCGGCCGCCCTAGGCTCGGCACTGAGACAGACAGGCGTGCTATCTATGTTATTTACTTCCTCCGTACTGCGACACAACACTCCAACGTCCATCACTCTTCACCGACCGAACATGCGCCGGACGCGTGTCCAGAGGCCCTGGCGTCTCTCCTCGACCACGATATCCTCGTCGTGGAACACGCCAGGATCTCCTCTAGGCGAGGGTCCCCCTCCGTCCAAGCGTTGATACTCGACTTGGACGTCTTCGCCGGCCTCCTGCGGCGCGGGCGGCTCCGCCCACACGGGAGGTCTCTTTCCTCCTTGCAGCATCTCCTCGGTCACCCACCCGTCATCCGCACCACTTCCCATCACATGCACGCTCTTGCCCACCACTTTGGCGACCTTGACCCGTGGGCTGTCCGTAATGAGGTTCCCTGCTTCGTCCAGGTGCGGCGCCCATGTCCAGGCCTTGGCCACACCAAAGGGTGCGAGAGACCCGTGGACCACGTTTTTGGGCCACGAGGAGGCGAAAAGCCCGTCGTTGACGTCCGCCCAGTACACTTTTACCGAGCGCGGTTCGGTGGCCCAGTCGGGCTTGAGGGTCGAGAGGCTGGATTGGATGGTGTCGGTGTCGTCTGGTTTTAGTCCGCTTTCAGCCTCGCTCGCTGCAGCGAGCTTGTTCATCTTTCGCTGCGTATCGTAGGTGTCCAGCGCGTTCTCCCTGGCCAGTGATACGGATTCCCAAACCGAGCCCATCTCCGTTCCAGGGGTCTCGTTGTGCTGGAACCATTCCTTGATGGCTTCGTGCTCAGCCGTCTTGGACGTCTGTATGCGCTCTTTGAACGCATTGTTTTCGGCCGCCAAAATAGCACGCCGCTGCTGCCTCTGGACGGCGAGGGGCACTTTCTTATTCATCTTCAATTTCGTGCCTGACGGCCCATATTCCTCGAGGTGGTCGATATCGACCGAGATGTGGTTATCGGGGTCGTCGAGTTTGTCCCCCTGTTCACTTACGATGCTGTGATGTTCCATACTGAGCTGGCGAATGGCATCGAAGGTAAGACGCAATGAAGCTCGGTCGCCATCGGTAAGACTCTGAACTGCGAGAGAAGCACGTCGCCGGATCTCGGCGGCTTTATGCTCGATTTCCTTGCGGATTTTTCTTAACCTGGCGACCGAGGCACCAGACAATTCTGTAGCTTTGATGGCTCGATTCTTTGCCACTCTTGTTACTCGCTCCCAGGGACTAGGGCCTGACAATATCCAGTCCAGCACAAACGCGGCGTCGGCAACGCTGGTGGCTTTCTGGTCCATCAACTTCTGCGCGCGCAGTTTCTTCGGCAGGATCTCGTTGAGTTTGGGGATCTTGCCCCGTAGCTCGTCGCGGATCGCCATTTCCTGTAATGTTGTGGGAGACCCTATTTTTGACTTGACAATGTCTATATCTTCTTGAGTGGCTCGTATCAGATCCTCGGGTGGGGACAATTGCCTTTGCATCGAGAGCTCGCGCAGTTTCTGAAACGCGAAGAGACCTTCTAGGGCTCCGGCAGGGGTAGCAGGGAAGTGTATGGAGAAGTACGGTGTCCACATGTCGCTGCGGACGGTAGAAGGTACTGTCTTCTTGCCATGATAGAGCAGCTGGGCAAGAACTTTGTTTTCCTGACCAAAACCACGTCAGCAGATATTTGTTCGGAAGCGCCATTCGGCCGTACCTGCAACGTCCTTGTCAAGCTATAGACTACCTGGTTCGTTCGAATATGGCGATAGGCGTATATGTCCAAGCCATGCGTCCTATGTCGGAGGGCCTTTGCCACTTGCAAGTCTTGGGTTGCCTTTTTGTTCTTGACGGCTTTTGAATTTCCAGTTCGCCATTTGCCTTGCACCCATTTTGCGCTCGGGCTGTCTGGAGATACGAGCGGTAACGCGGCATTGTTAGGATGCGGCTCTCCTTTCAGGAGTCGTGGAGGTCGTATTCGAGGCATGGCAGGAATAGACATGGGCGGTAGTTGATGAGCCATGGCGCTCGCTGCGGTAGCCGCCATTGCGGGCACAGCAGAGTTGATGGGCTTGATGGTGCCCGTGAGATGTATACAATCCGTCAACAACGCATTCTAAATAGGCTCGATATCGAAGCACTCTAAAGGAGACGTGCAGAAAGCCCGACCAACACGGCTACTGAAGTTCTTCAATCGCGGAGCTTCATGCGCGACGAGCAGCTTTGGGGAACAATTTCCTCTTGGCATGTTTGCAAACCTCAGCCTCATCCGCCAGCCCGGCACGTGTCTCGTTGCTTCCACACTTCCACACCTTGTAGGTCCACAGTCTTCAAGTCTCAAGGATTGATAATGGACGTGCATGCTTGATGAATATACTACTCTGATATAATGATATGCCCAGATCGACTCCGATATATTCAAAGGGCCTTCGCCCTCGGTCGCTGCCAAAGGGGAAATATATTTTCCCGTCCGGTCCATCAGAATCCCAATTTGAAGTCTCCATGAATTCGCCCAGTCTTCATGAACACCTTTCCGCTTGCAATTCCAAGAAGTTGCTTCAATCACCAAGCCCGCCTGTCGTAAATGCTGTCCTCAATTCGTGATGTTTTGCTTCCAATTCGTTAACCAAGCCATGTTCGTTCGCACCAATGTTAAGAAATACATAACGACAGCTCACTGAGCTACCGAGGCCGATGTTGCCAGCCCTGACGGAGCTGGAGTCGAGTGAGCTGTTCCATCAAGCGGTAGCCAGTTCCGGGGAATATCCATCGACCTGTTGACGCGACCTCCTGGTGTGAGAGGGTAATCCACACGTGATCGGTCCAGCCTATCGTCCTCATCGGATGTTTCGTCCGCCAGGCGTGCGAAGTAATCCGCTAGTGCACTTGTCGAATCGCCTGGCACAATATTATCGTACAGTGGAGGCGGCGTAACCAATGGTGGAGGCGCTTCATCATCATCGAACGCCGGCGGGTTGAAGGACGGTGCTCGCAACAAATGCATTGGTCTCGATTGCCCGAAGTTGGGGTCGTTATGCACATGGGCTTGCGTCGGCATCGCCAACCCTCCTGTATCGTTGGTCCAACTTCTGCTCACACCTGGGGATGGTCCATCTGCTGACGCGTTGACGGTCTGGATGCGGCTTTGTGACACGGGAGGAGTGTTTCGTCGTCGAAGTGCGGCGCCAGGACATCCACACTCAAACTCATCGGCCGACAATTGTGTACCTTCTCCTGCGGTGTAGGCCGGCAGTGAGATGTTCGCTTGTGTCGCACGGCAAGAAAGAATGTTGAATGGCGAATCAATCGATATCTCAAAGTGACGTCGCTTCCCAGAATCATTCTCATCCGGTCGAGACAGTCGCATCACGATCTGTGAACTCGGTTATCATCAGAACAACATGTACAACGGCGAAAACATACCTTGATCCAATGGTTCACCTGGATGTTCGAATATGTGGTGTCGAAATGCAGTCTCTCACTTCTCAACTTGTCTTTCATCTGATGACAGCTGGGAAGTTGGACATTAAATTCCATTTCCGTAGGACCAATGCTTCCGGCATCATTGTCGAGGTTTCCGAGCAAGTTGGTCTGATCCCGGGGGATGTCCTCGTCTCCTGCTGCGGCTTGCTGTCGATAGTCGTAAGGGACACCACCACCGGCCAGAATGCGCATGGAGCTCCCAGGGTAGGAAGTCACACTGTGTCCGTCGGCCCGCTTCTCGAAAAGTTGTACTTTCCTTGTCGGTTCAAGCCTGTGCACCTTCTTGTTGTTCGTGAAATACTGTATGTTCTCGGTCACAAACACCTTGATCCTATGGCATTGAACTTTGGCCAACGGTGTCAGCTTGAATGCAATAGGCACTGTCGAACCCAGAGGAAACGATTTCCCAGAGATCACAATGTCATAGTGTAATTGGTCTTCCCAATTTCTTGATATCGCGATTGGTTCAACCTGTTCTAAGGAACCCTCGGCGGGGGCCCGGATCAGGGTCAACTCTTTTGTGCCAACCAGGTTGGCACGGAAGGCGCCAGAACGCTCAACCAGAGCCTCGAGTTCATACTTGACATGACCGAGATCGACATTGATCGATTCGGGCAGCCTCGAGTCAAGGGGCAGCTCGAAATTGTACACATAGTCGCCCGGATGGAACACCTTAAAGCCTCTTTGAGCGACGGTGGGGCCACCATTGATCGTGTCGCCTTTACCGAAGCTCCGTGAGTGATTGGCCTGCAACGATAACCTCTTTAGATCGCGGGTCGACGTAAGGCCCTTGGCTGGAGAAGCACTACGCTGGAAGAGATCAAAGGATGAGGCGGTGACACCAAGTTCCTTGGACTCGACAGATGGGCCTTTGGAGAGCTGGACAAGGTCGGCACCGTAGCTATACTCAGCTTGGGGGAATTGGGCGTTGAAAAAGGACCAAGTGTGATTCATGATCGTGGTGGTATCTCGGAACTCGACACGTTTTGGCGGGATGCCTTCCGGCCATTCCGTTTCTGATTTCCCCCGGAAGTTCAGAGATATGGACTTTAGCTTCGCCTGCTTCTGCACTCTCAAGAGAAGACTTCCGCGAAGCATGGTGGTATTGTGGGTGGAGGGGTCATTGGCATCGTAACCTTGTAGGAACAGAACTGGTTCTGCCAGCGCAATGGAGACAGACACGCCATTTCCACTTGCAACAGGCTTCTCATCCGCTAGTAAAGTCACGCTTGGCGCCACGGATTGTGTCTCAGGTGAAGGCGGCTGAGCAGTAGAAGTGGGAGCATTGCTGTTGTGTCTCGACCGATTGCTTATACCACTGACCACGCTAGAGCTCCTTCCCCTTCGTTCAGGTGAACGCCTGCCAACGTCGGCGAACACCATATCCTCCGTCCCTACAGAACTTCTTCTCCGTCCAATTCGTTCTGGTACGACCGGATGGAGGGGAACGTGCTGGGTGGATACTGGAGGGAGGTTGAGTCTAAGGAATTTCTTCGCGTGTTCTCGTGCGAACGCCAGTTTTGCGAACAGCTCAGGGTGAGTATAGTATATTGCGAGAAATAGGTACGGTGATATTGCAGCAAGATTGTGCAAGTATCGGGTGCAGTAACGGGTGTGAGGGGAGGACTCGATTGAGGTGGAGGCGCTTGTAATGTCGTGAGTGTCGTGAACCTGAAACCGATGGCTGTTAGATTGCGAGACGGGCGTAAGACTTGGGAGATGAGCAACAAGAGACGCAATTGACCGCGCAAGCCAATTCTGCGGACAACAGGTTTACTCGTGGGAGGGGCCGATCTGGTCGTGCCAACTTGTTGGACTCTTGGAGGATTCCCCAAGTCCGACTCCGCAGTTTCTTTGACTCCTTGGCTGGAGTGAACGCACCTAATGTGGGCAGCAACAACACCACAATTGAATGGCGTCCTGCAGTGCTACTACTAGTCGGTCTCAGCGTGTGCCGAAAGAACGAACCATCTTTGTTTCCATTGATGACGCACTCTCGGGTACTGTTTTCGACGATTCTTGGATTTGAAGGATGAGGAGCGGACGATGAGGATCAGCGAAAAGCGAGGGCTTCTGGGTTTTGCTCACTTGCCAGAGTGAGATCAAAAGATCCAGAACCTGACAGTGAGAAAATATGCTCTCGAATGCTGAGAGACCGAATGATGATGCGAGTGGGATATGTAACAGGCACGGCCGGCCCGGAAGAACCCAAGGCACAGGGCCGCTGATGGGCTCGGGTGAGGTTAGACTCGGTGGGGAACAAAGCACCCTCTTTGCGGTCTTGGGTGGCCGCCTCTGATCTGTCAGGCGATGATTCAAGAGCAAGATCTGCCACCTTACTGGGCACTTGCGCAGCAGTGACCTGCTGTGGGGGTTGGCTTGAAGCCGCGGCTGCCGACTCCAGAAAATTTAACTAATTAGGTTGATAGCTTATGCCGGAACTCAAACTCCCGCTTGGTCACTGGCAGAGCCTGTTCTGCGTTCGGCTGGATGGATATTGAGTCGAAGCATTTGGTCGACATTCCGCTCTGCTACAAGCACAGAAGGGGGACAACGCCTTGACTTTAATATCTGGTCGTCTTACTCATGTCGTGTGCCTGACTGACAATTTGCCGCTTCTGCTCACCGCTCGCGCCTCCCCTTCCTGGAGGTATTATGACCCGTCTTGGGGCTGACCGACGGTCTAACTCTGTTCTGCCGACCTGTGGTCACGATTTCCAACCGATTATACAGAGTACGGAGCACGTGAGAATCTGCATAGTTTCCGCGGGACGGCTCCCACAGACATTCCCATATCCTTATTAATGGGTCCTCGAAGGATTAATTGACTCAGAGCCCCTCGTGAGGCCTGCCCATTGCCCCTCAAGGGGTGAACGTGACGAAGCATAGAAGAGATCGTGCTTGCCGAGGTTTCCGTGATTCCGAGCTAACGCAAGTCGTCTTTTTCCCCTGGAATGAATTTTCGCAGCTCGTGTTGGACGGGTATACATTGTTTTCGGATGCGGCTTCGACAATTCGCTATGTTGACGCATCGACTGCATTGCATCGGAAAGAAGGGCCACCTTTACATCATTCGGCGTATGCTTGGGATACATTTAATTCGCTCCGAAGCGGTCCAGATCTTGCCTGCTTCGCGGAATTCCGACGCCCAGTAGCTTACCCACCATTACATACGTGGCTAGGTATGATGATGCGTAGTGTTTTATTCCACCGCCGTATCCTCGCAAGACACACTCTATCTGGCGTGAACCCGGTGATTTTACCCGTACTCGGTAGATGAACTTACCTTTGAGCTTGTCTGAACCGGCCCAGGCTACTCACCCTTTTTTCCCGGTGCGCTCCACTCGCATGTGCATACCTATCTTGCAATAGCAGCAGTTTAAAGATTTTGGAAGGTTGGTTCAGGCCTTGCAACGGAAAGTTGATTGATTTATACGCAGCCTAGAACTGAAAACAGGCTATCGAGGGCCGCAAAACTATCAACCAGAAAGTCCAACCTTTCTCTATTGATTGTCATAATCCCCATACATAAGGGTCATGAACACGTATTCCTTCCATGAAATCTGCCTTTTCACAGCGGCGCGTGTCGGCCCGGTGAGTCGCATACGTTCTATTGTTTGTAAAGGAACCCACTGCATATCTTTCAGGTCTGTACTCGGACACCAAGACACGAACGTTCTTCGTTTAGGTGCCCTGCGTAAAGGTCTGCCCAGTCTTAGCCGTCCAAGGACGGTTGACCGAGAGCTAGAAGTAGAAGGCTTGTGGCATTGCGTATATCAATGAGGCTGAGCAGGCTCCTGGTCCAGAAAATTGTCATGCGGAGGAGTCAGATTCGGTGGTGAGAATCTATGTGTCGCGGCCTACAGCTAAATGAGATGCGCGCCCACTATCGTGGAACTCCTTGCTATGCTTCGTTTAAGACGACAGACGCCAATGATTCTTCTTGAATATGGCGGAACGACAGGTCAGCGGATTCCTCGGCTCGCTTACTATCATACATCTCACTCCCGCAGCTCCCTTGTTATGTTGCCGCGTGGCCTGAAGAACGTTCATCATGAGATATTTTCGGCTGCCGCCACGCCGCTGCACAGAACTTTCATCATGGGGGATGGCAAGTAGTTCTCTAACTACGTACTTGTAGCACATGTCTACGAGATATTGCACGTGACGATCAAGTTCGTCGAGTCCGAGAGGGTTTCCGGGGCTGGGAAATTCGGGTTCTAGTTGTGCCCTGCAGTATGCAAGACCCCAAGCGAGATCAAGATTGTGGGGGTACTCGTACGGACCAGGCAGCCAAGGAACATGGGGCTTGCGGTTGTGAGTTGAAGCAGGTCGTGGTGCTACGAGTACTCGTACTCGAGTTGTTTTCAACCTCTCAAGCGGCCTCGAGTTCCTGTTGATCGCTGAACAACTGCGTCAGTGGCTGGGCATACGTCATTGGCCAAGGAGATACCCCACAATGCCAAGAAAGATGCATCTCGGCTCACTTGCCGTTCGTCGATGCGTCGACGCGTCTGATCACGACGCGTCCACTTCAGTGCACTAATTCCAGACCGCATCTCATTACTGACACCGTAAAATTATTGTTGTTTACCGGATCGCATGTACGCATTGACATGATGCATTATGCCACGACAGGAGTCCCCAGGTGCGTAGGGAAACCAATTGTGGTTGATGCCTAGCTAAATGCGTCTGACCAGAATCTGCCGAGCAACCGCTCCAGGGTGTGATGCTATGCTTCACTTCAATTGGGCCAGAAGACCGGGTCAGCACCGAAGCAATAGCCTTTCATTATGTGGCTGACGGGGACTCCAGACTCGATATGCCGACATTGCTATAAAGATGGGAGCCCAGCACAAGCTCGACCTGACTTCAGATACATCCCACCTAATCGTCGGTAGCACAGATACCCTCAAGTACCAATACGTTGCTAGAGAAAGAGAAGATATAAAGGTGTTGCTTCCAGAATGGATTGAGGCTGTGCGAGATCATTGGATCAACGACCTGCCTCTAGACCTGAACGCTCTTGCCCTGAAATATCGAGTACCCACCTTAGCCGGCTTGAAGATATGCATCACAGGATTCGACGACCTCGTCTTCCGTGCCCAACTACAGAAGAATGTCAAGGAGAACGGTGGTGAATATACCGGGGATCTGACCAAGGATGTCACTCATCTGATCGCTGCGAAGCCCGAGGGGAAGAAGTACGAGTATGGGATGCAATGGCAGAAGAAGGTCGTGAGTCTGAAATGGTACAAGGACAGCCTTGAAAGGGGCATGCAGTTGGACGAGACTCTCTACCATCCTACAGTCCCGGTTGCTGAGCAGGGTGTCGGGGCGTGGAATCGTAGACAGCGACCATCCCCTCAACTGGGCAAACGTACGCGAGAAGAGATCATTGGTCCAGAGCCATCTCGGAAGCTTCGAAGGACTGCAAGCGTAAGGCTCGGAAGTCAGAATAAGGATATGTGGTCGGATATTGTTGGTGGTGCTGGTTTTGAGGCTACGACGGATGCGCGTCCGCCGCTAAAGCCTTCTATCTCGATGCCCTCACTCCGAAGGCCAGATAGAGCTGCTATTGGGGCGGAGGACATTCGAAATGACCAAGTTTCTGCTGTATCTCATCCCGGCAATACACATCCTGAGGGATACATGGCTGGCTGCCACTTTATGGTACAATGCCTGGATCATAAAAAGGTAAAGCTACGACTCATTGCTATTGCCACACAATCTACATGCTTACACTGTCTTAGAATGAACACCTACGGAGAATATTGACTTCGCTCGGTGCGACAATCATTACTGAAGATCAAACTCAAGGTATTATTGAACCTAACAAATTGTTCGTCATCCTGACGCACGATGTGGCTTCGGTCGGAGCAGTACCCACGGGCGCCATTCCAGATGGCTTCCAGGTGGTATCTGAACTCTGGCTGGAGAAATGCATGATCGCGAAGTCCTTCATCCTCCCTGAAAATTACCCACTTGGGCAAGTGATTAGAGAACCCCAAACATCACTGAGAGGTTTGACCATCAACGTCAGCGGCTTCGACGGGATCGAGAATGTGCATATCATCAAGATCGTCACATTGCTCGGTGGCACATACGCGAAGGCGTTCACTTCAGCAATTTCAGTGCTTATATGCAGAGCCACCTTTGCGAGGAGGGACAAACTTGAGCTGGCGCATCATCTTGGTATCCCCGCTGTGACGGAGGAATGGCTGTGGTCAACAATTAGGGACCGGGCCAAAGCAAGCATAAACGACCATCTTCTGCAACCTCTACGAGCCCACGACGTGAATACCGAAACGGCCGTTCCGAAGAAAGCACCCTCGGACGACCATGTGCAATTGGGCACGACGTTTCTGCAGAGAAAGGCTGACGATGGACCAGCACAGCGACAAGGACCACTGCAGGCAGCTGAGAACCCAACTAGGACGGGGGCGGTAACAGTTAATCCTAATAGGTCGAGGACGGCTGTCGTTGTTCAGCAGGAGCCCGCAGATGGTCCTGATGGGCCCGAAATGCAAGTGTTATCTGAGCATACGAGTGCCTCTGGACGAAGCGACACGCAGGAAGGTTCATACATCTCCGGAAATTGTCCTCTCCAGGAGCTCTCTCCAACTTCTGCTCGCAGAAACTTTCGGGGAGTCGAACACACTAAAGCTCAGATCCGCTCTTTGAATGGTATGTCCAGGATGGAAGAGCAGAAGTCGAAAGAGAACGCGATAGTCACGGTAGGAAACGCAGCAAAGCTCACCGACGTCGATGCGATCAATGGAGCAATCCGGGACATCTTGAATGAGCACTCGAGCAAGAAAGCAGCCGGTAACAAAGTGGCCGATGAAGCAAAGAAGAAGAGCAGATTGATTGGCCGGGCCCTTAGCAACCTGTCCAATTCGTCGTCAACCTCGAATGTCCGACCTTCGAGGGCGAGCTCAATTGGCAGCATAAACACAGACGGCATAGGCAGCGAACTTCCTATCAAGCAAGTAGGAGAGCATCAGGGTGGCGAATCAACATCCGCAGCCGAGAAGAGGAGCTTCAGCTTCACCGGACGGGCTACGACTCCTCTAGCAGGACTGAATTCTGCTGTGTACGGGATGGAAGACCCTGATCTGGCCAGGCCGGCAGGCTTCCACACCGAGCAAGAACCAGCACCTCGCATGACACAACTGGGTTACGAGGATCCTGAAGAAGCAGTCCGGCTACGCGAAAAGCTGGCTGCTTCGAGGCGGAAAAGGTCAAAGAAGAACGGCGGCGACAAGGAAGCTGAAAATCAAAACGAAGGGGCAAAACTAGCAGTGACAAAACAGAAGACCTTTGACCGCAAGATTCGCGACGATGATCTACTGGGTTTGGCTGACACCGGATGGGGAACCGGAAGAAGGACAAGGCATAAGCAGCGGAGTCCCCCAGGTGTCAAAGGGTTTTGAGTAGGAGGTCTGTGTGCGCTGGCATCTGTGATAGCTTTTGGTCTAGAGGAATATGACGGATGTCTGCAAATGTTTGCCGGAATGCCTGCTCTTCGTTGCCGATCTATATCTGCTACTTTGCCTGCCTTACCTAGGCAGGTTAGCAGTCCAATCTAGGGGAGTGTGTCCGAAAGGTGGATAATGACACTACAGAGTACGGAGTAGGGTTGACGACGTTCGATCAGGAATTTGCAGGCGTAAAGCGATGCAGATCAGCATTAGTAGTGTGATCGACAGGGCAACTTTGTTTCATAGTAGATGCCCGGAAGATAGTATGCACCTATGTGTTAGCGTGCTCCCTTGATCAGCAAGTGTACCAGGGAGCTTCACCAAGCAAGAAAGATGTGATTAATACTGGGACGAGTACTCTACGTGCAGCGGGGGTTGGTTGGTGTTATGTAGAAGTCGACTGATCAGTCAAATAGGGGAAGGGAAGGCTCGCCGTGGTGACAGCGGGCATCTTTGAAGCTGGCCGCTCAGGCTACTTCTTTCGCCGATGCTCGAAAATGTAAGGGCTCACTAAGAGATTCTTCGGACCCGGGGCAAGGGAGTACTGTAACGGTGAGACGGTGAGATCCAGTGGGTCAGGCTCGGGCGGAACCAGTATCGACATCGACAGAGAAAAGATACGATTACAGTTCACCTAAGTTTTAACTCGCACTTCTTCGAGCTGGACCGCAGCCGGTCTGGTCAATCAACCCGTAAGTAGCGCCCGTCGGAGATTTTGACATTGGGCGCAAAAACCTAAAAGATAAATTGCCATAATGCGATGCGAAGTATCAACCAAGCTAACTGGTCAGCGTAAGGCTGGAAGGCTGGCGTCAACCCCGGGATCAGCTGTTGCCGCTGTTCAACTGTTTGAAGCCAAGCTTGGAGTGACAGGAAGCCAGTGACAGCTTCGGAACAATTCTCCCATTGCCGTCTCAGAACCATATAGAGGCTGTACCTCCAGCTTGCATCTTTCTGAAACCTTTCCGTGTGTATTCAATCGTCCGTCTTCAGCTACAGTAGTGACGTGACAGTCTGACGGACTCCGTCTACCACTGTAAACACCCGGGCTTCTCTCGAGCGTCTCGAAGCCTCATCGACCCGTCGGCGCGGTCTAGACCCACAACAAGCTGCTGCGCTTGTGCGAGCTCCCGCGAAGGCTTGCGTTTCAGGCCATTCCTCGTCCGTGCTGGTCTCGAGGGCTTTTCATCATCCCGTCCAATCCAACCCCGTCTCTCTGACTTCTCAAACTGCCAACACTTGTTGCTCAGTTCACATCTACCTCGATTGAGCAGAGTGGAAATCGCGCTACGGACTTTGCCCTCCTCATCTGATCGGTTTTCTGGTCCCCGTCTCACAAGCGCAAGCAGGAAGACAGGGTTTGAGACCGCGTCGTCCCCGTGTGTGTCACAGACCCGGCAGGGCTCTCACCAGTGACATCTTCGCAACCCCACCGTACGCCGACTCCTGGGACCCATTATCTTCAAGCCGCTTGGTCGCTAGTCACGCGAGGGGAGGATCAGTTCAACTACATCATGGCCGACCTCGCACGCGAAGAAGCCGAGCGATACTTCTCCCATCGCGAACATCCGACATCTCATCCCGAAGATCGCGACCGAGATTCGATACATTTATCTGACGACGAGGCCGAGCCTGAGCACGACGACTTCTCAGATCCAGGCACCGACGACGAAACCATAGGCAACATGGCGACCATGACCGCCACCAAAACCACCTACCATCTTCCCACCCAGACACACTTCGCCAACACGGGACCCAAGGGTGTCATTGCGGATGCCCAGTCCTACAATCGAGCCAAGCAGTCTACCTTCCGCCAACGGCTGGCCAGCTTCGCCAACAACCTGACCTCCAACGCAAAGTCCACGGCCGCGACCACTGTGACGGAGAAGAAGGACAGACGGAAATCCATATTTGGGACGTCCCCAAAGTCAACCACGTCCTCGGAGTCGGACAATCTCGCCCTGTCCGACGACGAGGCAGATTCGGAGTTCATGCAGACATGGCGGGCCAACCGCCTGCAGGAGCTCTCCACGCAGTCCCAATCGGCGTATCAGAGAAAGCCCAGCCAACGAAGCTGGGGCACTTTCCAGGAAGTCGATGCGAACGGGTATCTCGACGCCATCGAAAAGGTGTCAGACGACACCTTCGTGGTGGTCATGGTCCACGACCCTTCCTCGTCACAGAGTGCCGAAGTCGAGGACGAACTGGGCATGCTCGCGTACAAACACAACAAGACACGCTTCGTCAAGCTACATTACCAGGTTGCCGAGATGGAGACGGTCCAGATCCCCGCCGTCCTGGCATACCGAGCCGGCGAGGTGGTGGCTACGATATCTGGTGCCAAAGCCGAAGGCCTGGAAGGTGTCCTGTTACAGTAAGTCCATGGCAATGCTTCTCCTGCCCCTGCCCCTGTTCAGTCCAGGTGTACAACTTGAGCCGACGCTGACCTGCTG
This sequence comes from Phialophora chinensis, assembly GCA_016109575.1. Lineage (NCBI taxonomy): Eukaryota > Fungi > Ascomycota > Eurotiomycetes > Chaetothyriales > Herpotrichiellaceae > Phialophora > Phialophora chinensis. Next base: position 1,658,333 of record JADWPU010000003.1, on the reverse strand, counting down.
CAAAAAAAAGGAACCGCGTCCTCCAGTGACGTTTGAGCGCTTGTCCCACGCCCATGAGTTTACGCCTCTCCTTCTCAGCCATGTATTACTTCCCACCAGCCATGTTGCAGTTGGTTTCTCACCACGATCTCATGCTTCACAACGAATGAGGGCGTCAAAGCGCATAGCGCTCCCTCTATACCGTTGGTTGGGCAGGGAGAGACTCGATCGACCATCCTCATCCGCGCCATATGCTGTCACCTTGAGCGTTCCCACTAATTTGACGTCGTCTGTGCACATACAAAGCATTTCCTACTGTCACAAACACAGGTCGCCCTCGTTTGGCAATGAAATGCAGCAAGAATTTGGACGATTTCTAGAAAATCGAGCTGAACTATTTGAGAAATCCGGTCCCGCTGCTCGAGGACATGGCGTCCATCTGAGCTGTACAGCAAGACCATAGACTTTGGATACCGAATGAACTCGCGTTCACGAATTATTGCTTCTTCATTCCGTGGGCGAGCTCTAATCTGCGTTTCATGGGCACTCACCCATGCCTAAAATGAGTCTGATTGCCAAGGCCGCTCGAAGCAGCCAGCTAAGGTGAAGCAACCCATTGCTGCACTGTCCGTGCTCGCTCCCGCAGTCTCGACGGCATAGCCATGAATCCAAGCCTCCGGAAACCGTGTCCATGCGCCCCCATTACGTTGGACACCCCCACCCTACGCCCTTCGCATTGATTCCATGTAAGATGTTTGGTACCATTTGCGTGAAAGTGGTAAACATGCAGAAAAGCTCAGGTCGCCTCAGATGAATGATGGTACAATGGGTCCAACTTTTCTGGAAATGCGCCCACGCCGACGCCTGATGCTTCGAAATCGACGACCGCAAGCTCAAGGAGATCCGGAAGAGTCATTTAGATGAAGACGCGACGTGGTGGGGCCTAGGGAAGATCCACGACGCACACTGTAGGCTCCGCCATTGTAGCCGCCCCGCCTTTACTTCACACGTTGAGTTCGTAGCTCGTGCACCTCGTTTTCACGTCCATTCGCGTGCTCTGAAAAAATGCACCGTACAGATCGGAGAACCAGACGTCCTATGCGGATGACGAGATGGCGTTCTTCTCCGTTGTGAAGTCCCAGAGCATCTTGATCAGGTTCTCGGGCAGGGTGTACAAGTCGACATGGAACTCGCCCTGCTCAGCGTCATTTCTCATCCACGAGTCCTCGCTCTTGTTGTCATGGACCATCTGGACGACTTGCAGGAGATCGTCCTCTCCAAGTTTCTGCAACCCCTCCGCTAACTTGTCCATATCGACGACTTTGGAGTCACCCTTCTTCTTCTTCTGCGTTGACGCACCGCCGATCTCGCTTGTCCTCTTCTTGCCGGCTACGGGTGTATCTGCGCCATTTGCCGCCGCACTTTCGCCCGGGATGGGGCCGGAATTTCGCAGTGCCTCGAGCAGTGCGCCCTTGGGGTTCTTGAATGTGATGATTTGCTTCGTCTCATAGCGGGAATTGGCGAAGTTGAGGTCGTGGACTAGGAGGTGGGTCTTGCCAGAGAGGTCCTTCAATTCAATTTGCAACTCGAATTCACCCCAGCCATCTTCGGAGACGCGGAAGGGTGGTTTCTTGAGCACTGCGAAGGCGGTCAGTTTAGTACTGTCATGTCACACGGTGTCTGAGGGGGGCTTCGAAAAGGTTACCTTGTCTGGCCTTGTCGCCGAAGGACTCGTGGAGCATGTATGTGACTGACTCGAAGATGTCTGCGTCAATCTCTTGTTTGGTGTCGGCGTGGAGGAGGACGATCCTTAGAGACCAGTGTCGCAGGGGGAATCCCGCAACGCCGCTGTCGGCACCGGGGCTATAGCAGCAAGGTCAGAACATGAGCATGTCGCATGTAACGACCCTTTCGATTCTTCCGGCGCAAGTAGTCACGGCGCCGGGAACTCAGCAGGTAAGGGTGACGAATGGGTGAGCGCGTGCGGTGGTGTGATGGAACTTACATGACCTTCTGATCGGTTATGATCTTGATGCTGCGCTTAACCTGTAGAGCCCGTCAGCCAGCCACTCAGACAGGAGCGCCGTGTGTTGCGACATACGTCCGGCATGGCGGTGACGCTGTAGGTAGTCAAGCTTGAAGTTGCAGAGAACCGTGTGGGGTTGAAGACTGGCTATGGCGCCGCTGACGGTGGATGTGGTGGAAATAGAATCTTCGATGACGGAGAAGAAAAGAAGGAGTGAGGAAAGCAGCAACAGAGAGACGCGATTTCCTAACGTCTGGTCAGTCGACAGTCAGAAGTCATCCGTCCATTGTTTCTGTGTAGAGAGACGGGGAAGTGAGGCGGGCGAGGCTGCGACAAGCGCGGGCCAGTCTAGCCTAAATAGGCTAGCGTTCTTTTGGGGGATGCATTTCATTCTCGATTTCACTCTTGTCCATGTCTGCGTGAACTCCGATCTCTATCTAAGCTTGGGTATTGGCACAGGCACCGGTAGAGTCCAAGGCGAACCTTCCACTGTGTTATCGCTCTTCCATCATGCTCTGCTCTGCTCTGCTTCTGTCGTCTCCGTCAATTCAATGCTGGACACCAATTGTCACACATTCCACACTTGCTTGCTTGCGATGCGCCAAAGGATCATGACTTCTGGAACAAGGCCTCGTTCTCTTGCTGTGCCTTGATAAAAGCCTCTTTGAAGAGGTTGGCATCTGTAAAGGAATCAGCAGCTGCGCATTGTTTGCGTGATAAAGTTCCACCTACTCTCACTGTTTCCAAATCGGATTGCCAAAGTTTGGGCTTCGGGCTCCCCTTCGCTGACATCGGCTGCGACGTTCCACACCCAGCTGCGATCGCTGCCAACATTGGGGGAGAGCTTCATGTCAGGAGTAACTACAGGAGTATCAGCACTTGCTCGTATAGAATGTCAAACAGGCAGAAACTTACCGTAATGGTTGGCGCAAACCTTCAGAGTCTTGTCTCGGCGCATGACCAGTCGAGTCTTGCCGTTTTCCTTGTGCTTGAGCAGTCGCACATCGCCAGTGCCTCGCTCCTTCCATTCTCTTGAGTCTCGGTCGAACTTGAAGAGTTTGGCGCGCATCTTGAAGACCTGCTCCTCAGATTCCTCGTTGGTCTTGGTGTCGACTCGCTCTGTCAATCGGACAACAGGTTCAAACTCGACGTCCGCTTCTTCTTCCTCGGCCTTGTCCTGTTGCAGCGACCCAACTCAGCTCACTTGTCCAGTTAGACTGTTGTAAATCTTACCTCATCGTCTTCGTCCTTCTTCTGCGCCTTGGAACTTCCACTGGGCTCGTCATTGGCGTCATCCGCCTCTTCAGGTTTGCGTTCCTTCTTGGCTCCGCCACCAAACATAGAGAAGACAGAGTCCTTCACATTGGAGGCGGCGGCAGTTGCGGTGCTGGCTGCGCTGGTGGCGGCATTGGTGGCGGCTTCTGTGTAGGTGGGAGGCTTCGTCTCACTGTCGCCTTTGGCATCAGCTGCAGGAGCTTCAGCCGAAGAGTCACCGAGCGGGTTCTTAACGAGGTCGGTCTCTTGTTCCGCGGGTCTCAGGTCGGCGGAGGCATCTTGAGTCGCAGAAGGGGTCGGTTTGGCATCGCCTGCATCCGCCATGATCACCGAGATTGAGAAGAAGGCTTGATGGAATTAGAGTTGAATATTGTGCGTAAAGCGTCGAACGTGGTCTGAGGTTATGGTCCCGTGAGTTGCGAATTGAAAGAATTGTTTTGTCACAGGAGAAGGACAACACAGGACATCCCGCTAAATTGTCCGCCAAGGCGCTGCTCTGCGATGATATCACAGGTGCGACCTCGTTGCCCTCACCTGGCCCTCACCGTCAGCTTTACCTTTCTGTACGTCCCCAGCCTTACCCCTCCAGCTTCTCCTCCTCTGCTTGTCCATCTCCATCTTCAAGGTATATGCTTGGTTTGCAAACATGCCACTGCTAGATCTGCCTGATGATATTCTCTCCATCATCCTGTCTTATTTGCCCCCCGAGGACTACCTGAGGCTCTGCCGAGTTTCAAAGCAGGTATACGTCAAGTATCGACAGGAGTCGGTGTATTGGAGAAATGAGACCTCAAACACATTCCGGCTGCCCATAAGTCCCCTGCTCGCTGCGGATGGCCCTCGCTGGTACTGGCTATACAAACGTCTCAAGACCCAAACCCGCCTGTACACATGGGGTCAAGGAACCAACCAGGATGTAGGCCCTGAGAGACCGGTTTTATTGCCTCGTCGTCCGCCACCACATGTTCCACAGCGAGTGCTCCCTCGTGTACCTGCTCGACCGCATCCAGCAATGCTTCCTCCACGACCAACTCCGTCCAGGATCGCTCCTCGCGGGACCTTTCACCGAACCTCCTCCAGCTGGCCCGTCGAGGTGCACATTCCAGACGAGGTAGGCGTGATTGCAGATCTCCAGTGCGGAGGGTGGTCGACAACGATCTTATCTGCCGATGGCAAACTATACACTAAGGGCTCCATTAATTCGATGGACCGTGGGTCAATAGGCCAAGCATCGAAGGATTTCCACCTACTCGAATACTTGACCCAGAGCATGTCTGCCATCCGACAGTTTTCTTCCGGGCGTGCTCACGTCCTAGCGTTGACAGATCACGGGAAAATCCTCTCTTGGGATCGAATCAACGCGAAAGGGCTGATGGTGTTCTCGAGAAGCGGGACACACTTCGAAGGCAGGCCGACAAGAGTCGCCGCAGGTTGGGCAGAAAGCTCTGCCTACGTGCCGGAAGTAGGAATCATATATTGGACTCCCCTGCCAAATGACCAGACAGATGACATGGTGGACGGGAAGCCCGTCAAGGAAAAGGTGATTCCGGGGACTGCGCTCAGAGCCACTGAGACCGGGCACGTCGAAGTCATCAAACACGTCGTTCTCGAAGATTACATCGTCTATATCACCGACGAGTCCAAAGCATATGCATGTTGTATGCGCACAGACGACCCAGCCCAGTCCGAACCGTCGCAACCCCCGTTCGAGATTCCAGGATTTAGTGCACCACATCGTGAGCTGAAGGATATCCAGGGCTCCTTCCGGCGGTTCAGTGTATTCACGGCGGCGGGCGAGGTTCTATCCGGCAATGTTGACTACGTCAGACGCTGCGCCGAGGCCGCTCGAACCTATCCGGAAGCCGTATCGTCGGGCGACTGGTCCACCTTGTCCAGCTTGCTTGCTTCCAGACCGCAAGATATTCCTGCATTGCAGCACACCGGCGTTATCTCGTTGGCATATGGAGACTACCATTACCACGCCCTGCACGCCGATGGAAAGATCACCTCGTACGGCACTGACTCTCAGAGCTGTGGATCACTAGGTCTTTCTGGCCCAGAAACCGGCGGACGTTTCCGTGGCCTTCGTCGCGAACGGGCTGGCCCTCGCTCTGACGCGGAGTTGCTTCCTATCGCCAACATCCGAGGCCGACAAGTCTGGTTCGAACCTGAGAAGGAGGACTGGCTGCAATGGATGGAAATCAAGCTCAACAAGCCACTCCTGGCCGCCAATGGCCAGCCAGCCCGACAAATCTGGGACGTAGATGCCGTTAAGCAAGCCGCGTTCAGCGAGTGGGTCGAGCAGGAAGGGAGGCATTGGGAAGAAGGGCCACTGAGCGGCGTGTCTGCCGAAGCGTCAGCGCAAACAACCAAAAAGGACAGGGCAGGCGACTACGCTAACCTTGGGTCCTTCTTTCCTATCGCAATCGCCGCTGCGGGCTGGCATAGTGGAGCTTTGGTCCTGGTCGACGAGGACAAGGCTCACGCCGTTCGAACCAAGTGGGTCGCCCACCCACAGCATGAGCTCGAAGACGACAAGACGCCTTCCATGCCCGGCGCATTTGAGAGCCCAGAGCCCGACGAGGTGGAGGTGTGGAAGAGGGACGGGTTTCCCAAAGTGCGCCTTCCGAATGGATTTGAAATGCCCGGTGAAGGCGAGCCACGGCCTTGGAGGGACGGGACACCGACCATGCGGGAGTTAGGCCTCGAGTAGCTGCCTCCTGCATGCAGAATCAGCCCAGCGCCGCCCAGCCCGTGGATGCGATGAGAGAGTGATGGTTTGGGAACGCTGTCCTGGCACCCTAACATCATGCAGGCATGAATGCGGGCCAGCACAGCATGGTGAATGATGAGATAGACACGGGACATTGATATGAACACGATAGCGACCCACGATAAGATAGACATGGACGGTAGTTAATATGAACTCGAAAAACGCATCGGCAAGTAAGTCTCTTGCTTGGAGGCAGTCACAAGAAGGAAAGGATACTAATACCCGTACAAGAATCGTATTAGATTGGATCCAAGCTGCTCTAGTCCCCATCATGGTCGAATCATATCATATCATACCGGATGCGGCAACCTGGTGCAGCCTCACATAACACCGCCATGCCCAGTTCCAGATGGAATTCTCACATCATACCAGAATCAACCCTGGACCCGCACCACCGACTCGGGCTCGGCTTCCTTTCTTCCTTGGCCGCCGCGCTGGTCCAGCTTCCTCCTCGAAAACACATTCTGCTCCCACCCCGTCAACTCGTCGACCTTTGTCTGCCTGATCAGTTCGTACTTGCCGACCCGAGGCAGCAGGACGGCCCAGACCAGCCAATACACGCCACCGGCAGCGATGATGCCCATGCCGACGACGCAGTGCAACGCGTACCACAGGTCGTTGTACACGTTCTGGCCCTCGTCGGGGGGCACGAACGGCGCGACCACGAGGTACAAGTTGCTGAGCAGGAAGAGGAGCGTGACGGGCCAGCTGGCGCGGAACGGCGGCCGCCACTCCCAGTGGTACGGGTTGACGTACAGGAACAGGAGGCCCGCGGCGACGAAGCTGTTCACGATCGAGAGCGGGTAGGAGATGACGCTGTAGAGGAGGGGGAATTGCGGTTAGCTCTCTGTAACTTTCTGCTTTCGCACATTCCGAGATAGCATCGATGGTGTGTCAAAGGGGCTTGGACGGGTGAAAAACGCGGCGCGGCACTCACTTCAAGATAAAATTATACGCATCTCCGGGTGGAGGAGCGAGCATGATGATCACCGAGACACACCAGTGCTCGAACAGACCCGCGAGAGGGGCGTTGAAGGGCTTGTTGCTCGCCCAGAGGCGGGAGAACGGGAGGATGCCCTCGCGGCCCAGTTCCTGGACCAGGCGGCCCTGCGAGAAGATGACGCTGAGGACGTTGCCGAAGGCCGAGAGCGCGACGAACACGGACAGGGCCCGCTCGGCGCGGTGGCCGAAGACGTTGCGGAAGAACGACGCCGCGAGGATCCGGCCCGACGAGATGATTTCCTCCTTGGGTACGGCGGCAAAGTACGCGATGTTGACGAGCATGTAGACGATGGACACGAAGATGATGGCCGCGGGGGCCGCGATCTTCAACGTGCGTGTAGGGTTCTTGGTCTCGCTCAGCGCGTAGTTCGCGTTGCTGTATCCGATGTAGGACCATATGACGTTGTACAGGGCCGTGACGACGCCGTACCTGTATTTCCGTCAGCATTCATATCCGTCAGTTTCATGCCCGTTAGGCTGCTTGCAAGGATGGGGTATGGCAGGGGCACCACTTACGCGCTGCCGGTGGTTCCAGCAAATGCGTTGTCGAAGTTGTGAGGGTTGGGAACCTTTAGTGCGCCGCCGAGAGCAGCCCAGCCAGAGACCACGATCAACAGGACGATGATCAGCTTGATGCCGCCGATGAGATTCTGCAGTCGCAGGCCCCATTTCAGGGCACATCCATGGATTAGGAATGCCGTCGTGATGCATGCCAAGCCCACACCACGCTGGTTCCATCTGTTGACCTCCACCTCTGCAGCATGGAGGATGTACTCTCCGAAGATGACAGAGTTCGATCCGGCCCATCCGAGAAGGACGACGTAGCCGGTGTAGAAGCCCGTCGCTAGGAACTTGGGCCGTCGATACACGAATTCGAGATAGTTCTTTTCTCCGCCGTTGCGGGGGATTGCAAGCCCGAATTCGAGGTAGACGGCCATTCCACAGGCTGCGATGATCATGCCCGCGACCCAGATGAAGAGACTCAGGCCGACACTGCCGGAGAGGGAGAAGATGGTGCTGGGAGTGGCGAAGATACCGGTACCAACCATACGATTGAAGATGAGGAAGAAGGCACTAAAAACACCGATCTCGCGCTTCGTTTCCGTCAGGGTATGCAGTAAGGTTGAGGAGCCTAGACGGCGTATTAGCATCCAGCTCCGCGAGCTTGTTCATCGTGCAAGTTACCATCGTTCTGCTCAGGGTCCAGTCCAGCTCCTGCCTCGGTCTTCGTTTGCTCGGATCGAACAGCCACCGGCGTCGTACGGTAGAAGGGAATGTTGAACCTTCCCATGGCGGACTCAGATCATATGTCAAGACGTACAACTGATGGGTCCAGAGGAAGAGAAGGCATCCTGGAGCTCCTGCCAGCAGGCAAGACTCTTATACACCTCCCCGGTCGTGCCATGCTGATCCCCTAGCCTCGTGTTCTTCGGGGGATGCCGAGCATCAGGACACCCAGGTGGCCATGGAAAACCTGGAGCTCAGTAATGCCTCACGTCGACAATCCCCTCAAGTCATAGCACATAGCGTGAGGTAGCATGAGATCGCGACCGGAAAACGTCCTCATTGGCCTCGCACCCTTGGAAGTCGAGGCTGGCCCTACATTGCACCATCCTTGGTGAAAATTTGTCCCCTCCCCCAAGTCAGAGTTGCTTCGGTTGAGTAAGAAGAACTCGGTGACGAGGCTGCATTGCCCATGTGGAGAGCCTGCGAGCGGGCCGGTCCAGCGTAACCTGACGCATAGGGTGGGTGAATTGCCTGCAACCTGGTTTTACAGGAGGCCAAAAGGCGCAGATTGCGTGCTCGGGCAGGAAAATGATACACTCGAATTCCAGCCACACAAGATTTTCCTCCAGGCGTATCATTCGCTCTGGCGACATTGGCATGGCGCGGTCACCGCGGTTAGCAGCGGTAGACACATTCTCGCGTTCATGATCATGGCAGCTGTTGAGAGGCCAGAAAGAAGATGTAGCAGCTTTGCATCGCGTGGATCCCGAGATCTCAACCGCTTGCGTGGGTCGCCTGCCACAAGAGCTTAGTGGATACTAGGATCTGATCAGCTACTAGATCCAAGCAAGGCGCCATCAGAGCCAAGCATGGCACTTTGTGATACAAGCGCAGAAGAGTATAGCTGAGCATTGTGCTGCTGAAGAGGGTGATATGCTCTTGGTCTGTAGGAAGAACGGAGTGTGCGTCGCCAAGTGGCACGTGACTTCGTGTTTCCTGGTTGACGAGGTCGTCGTGGTCTGCCGGCTGACTGTGCCGTCTCAATCATCCAGCGAGATATACGGTAGGCGGTGGCCTTAGCAACACAGCCCGAACTCCAGGATGTTGCATGCTGGGCTGGCGGGACTGTGCGTGATTTGCAGGTTGCTCATTCGCTTGCTCGCCTGGACGCCGGAGCGGTTTCAGTCAAGACTGCATCGATTTCTATCCAACTCGCGATTGTATTGCAAACAATGGCACTGCGTAGTACTGTAGCCAAGAATCTCAACCGCCCAGTCTAGGATCAATGCGTGCCGCCCTCCACGCCATATCCAGATGCCGACGTAGATAGACCTGCGAGATCAACCTCGCCTTCACTTTCTTCATCTCGGACCCCCGTATCCGGCCGTCCCTGCCATTGGTCGTCGCTCGCTTCCTCCCTCTTCTCTTCCTGGTCGATAAACAAGAAGCTGCCGACCACGATCCCGGCTCCGACCCAATAGACCCATCCCTCGTAATGCCCTTGCAACAACATTTCCCCGACCAAAGAGAGCGGGATCGTCAGACTCAACCCCACCGTGACCAACAATGGACTCGTCAACACCATCGCATATGCCCAGCAAATGTCCGACCCGAAGCTCGCCATGCTGTTAATGATCAGAACAGTCCAAATCCTCCGCGTGGGCGGCAAAGCAAACGGCTCTAAACCCGTAAAGTGCAGAATGGGGAAAAGCGGAGAGAGGAAGATGAAGTTGAAGGTGCCAACGAAGCCGAAGAACAAGGGCATGTTGATCGATCGGGGAAGAGCCGTCAACGTGGCCTTTTTCAGCGTGACGGTGTAGACGCCGTAGAGGATGGCCGAGAGCAGTGCGAGGGCATCCCCGAGAGCGAGCTCCGCGGCCGGTTTATCGGGGAAGGTGTCTTCTCGTCTCGTCACGGTCGTGGTCTCCAGGGCTGTCCCCGTGGCCTCCCCTCCATCCGTCCTCGCCGACAGGTCAACCTTGCTGATCAAGAGAATGCCGGCGAAACTCATCAGGACACCAAAGAGCTTTCTCCACGTAAATTTCTCGGTGTGTGTGAGCGCGCCGATGAGGAGCGTCCAGAAGCTTGACGTCGAGGTGAGAATCGTGGTGGACGCCACGGTCGTGTATTGCAAGCAGGACATGGCGAAGTAGTTGGCGCCGAACCAGAGCATGCAGAATGTGAAAGACAACCGTGCAGTCGGGATGATGCCTAGGTGTTTGCCCTCTTCTCCCACGTCGTGTGGCCCTAGATCGCGGTTGCGCGCTGTAGATCTCTCGCCAGTTCTTCGCTTGTGGATGGATGTTTCGGACTCGATGTCCTCTTCCTCCGGGTCTTCTTCTTGCGAAGTGTCATTGTCCCGTAGCGGTCTGTAGCCTTCCTTGCTGATGGTGCGTAACACGTTTGAGCGGATGGTCTCGTACAAGTCTCCTCGATCACGATGTCTCCTGTATCCGGTGCGGACCAGTTGTGGAATCATGGCCAGCATGAACGTCGACGTGTTGAGATAGGTGAGGAAGAATGGTTTGGCATAGGTGCTGTCCGCGAATATGCTCTATAGATCCGAAGTGTCAGCCTGGCTGCCATTGTTGCGGCGAAAAAGCGTAGAGTGCATACACTACCCAGAAAATTGCACATGGTCCAGAGAAAGACGACGCACAGCAGCAGAATCAAGCCCAGAGTGTGCCTGGCGACTCCGCTCAGCCATCCTCGACCAGGCTCTACCGGATGCTGCAGCAGCCTCTGCCTCGAGTGGCCTCTCGACCCTGAACCGTGGTCGTCCATCTCGATCTCAGGGCTGGAGGACTGAGACAAGGAGAGGGTGTCGACCATGTCGGAAACTCCAAGTACGGCATTGCTTTTTTGACAAGCTAATGATAACTCTGTCACGAGTGCGGCGCTGACGTCGTGACCCGGGCCCTAGGGAATGGCATGCAGGTGTAAGAAAACATGCGATACGATAGTGTCCAATGCGCCAGGGGGTCCCGAACTTCCGGGGATGATAAGTGAAGAATGATACGATGACAAGGGCCCAGACCAAGTGGAGGACGGCGCTGTTAGAGCCATGCAAGCCACGCTTTCGGCAAGGCGAAGCGTCGAACTCGAGTTTGAGGAGATATCCGCGCCAATCGCTTCAATTGCATACTTACCACATGGAAATGGTGGGGGCGCTCTATCTCGCATTCGAACCGATTCTTTACCGCAGAACGAGTATGTATGCTCAAAGCTCGCAGTTCTCGCTTTGCTCTCCGAGCAAGGAACTCAATCGTTCCCCACGTACAGTACTGCAAGTGCCTTGAAGCGTGCCAGCACACCACAGACTCGCCCTGGAAAGTCCTAGTACGGAGTACATCCCAGGGGCCATCCACGCATCATGGCTGTTGCGACTATGTACTTCGACTTCGACTTCGACTTCTACTTCCACTTCATCCCCAACCTCTGAAAGAACGAGAACAAACTCCCCTTGGGCACGTATCCCGCATACCTCGACTGCCACCACGCCGCAAAGGTACCTAAGCACAGGCACGCGAGCCAAAGTTAGATTCGATCTCTTGTTTCGTTTCACCATGTAGTTAGGCGTTGGGAAAGGAGGTGGGGGACACATCGCATCCGCGGGACTGTAAATGTAGTGTAAGGGAAGCGCAACACAAAACTTACGAGCAATAGGACCTTCGGCACCGAATCCCAGCGCCTCAATCACCCACGGTAGCAGCACGACCAAGATGCCTAGCGCGATCAGGGTCGTCCAGACGGGATGGTCTCTCGCGAAGTCCGCCGCCTCGGCTACGGCCTTGTCGAAGGCGTCTTTCAAGGGCCCTTTCAGAACCATGCCAGTCTGGTATGCCCCGCGCGAACGTCAGCCCATCGGCAATACAATCTTAAGAACTGTGGACGATGCGGTATCCGCCACCTGTTCCGATCTTGTCGACGTGCATAACGTCGAGACAAAATATCTCGACGCTCAGCAGCAAATGGTGCTGGAAAGGAGGCTCCGACTACACACCTTGATGCCGTCGTCTAGACGAGCCAACACCGCCTTGGCCAGGGATTCTGTCCACCCATTGATCTGCACCACATCCGCGACCTTGATGCGGAGTTCTTCCCCTGTCTTCTCTGCGTCTTGCATGGCAGTAAGGATTTTCTGCGCGAGCACGGCGTCTGTGGTGGTGTCCGGGGCCTTCTCAGCCTCGTCCGACCACTTCGTCTCCGTCGGGACTGCCATGTCGTCGTCTCGACCTGCGTTGATACATCGCCAGATTGCCCTGAACATTGTGGTATGCAAGATAATTTAGTTCTAGAGGGTCTGTACGAACTCTGGAGGGCTTACTTGAGCGGTGAGGGCAGAGAGAAGTGATGCCAGCTGGGGATGAAGTGTGCTATAAGCATTCTCTTGGGTGGTTACACAAGTCTAGCTTGGTGGGGTCTAGTTCAACCGCGACGCTCCAGGCAGAACAGAGACCTGCCAGACGACCGATCGAAGCGCCCGTCGTGATTGCTAGACCGGCGCACGTGAGATGCTATCGGGAACTGGTACCCCAAAAGAGTTGTGAGCCTCCAAGGCTGACTGCCGGGCAGTGCTTTTCTTGACCGTCACCTCGACATGTGTTTACTTCTGCGCACAATTGTGAGGGCCTCCTCCATCAGGGTCAACTGTTCTCAATTGCCGCGGTGGCGCAGGGTGATGGCCCCCAAACCGTACCAGGTCGGTCGACCAGCTGCAGGCCTGACTGACCTGTTGATGCACACATGCATCTCCCAAGCAAAGGCTCCGCGTCTGCTCAGCTCTGTGTGCTCTATGGTTGTGTTGAACAGCCGACCCTGAGAGCCGCTATTGAGCAGATATCACTTGCTCAAAGCCTGTTATTGGCCGAGCTTGAGGCTCACGTTTGGGACAGCCCGCTGGTCTATCACCAATATGTAGATGTTCTGCCTGATCCTCACACGGTTTTCATCGTCGGGGAGTAAGCCACTCGTTGACCTCGGAGAAGAGCTTAGCTTCCTTCACGTCCGTACCTGGCACTTGAGTTGCGGCATAGACCTGCCAGCGGTTAGTATCATTTATGTTATCCGGCGGGGTGCGAGTTTCGCTTACGGCGTCCCAAATCTTCCAGGCTCGGTCAAGACTCTTTGTCAATGTGCCGCTGCCTCGAAGCTGCGCGAACCAGTTGTACTTTCCCTCTTGCTGCTTGATGCTGGTTTTCAAAGCCTCATTTACCTCAGACTCTTCGCTGACCGCGTCCAGGTAGGTCTTAACAGCGATGCCGTTGCCCGAGCCATTATCACTGGCGAAGGGCAGTCTGAAACCTACGTTAGCGATGTGAACCGCGAGAGGCCGGCTCTACGTACTTCTGAATGAGAGCAATCCAATCTTCGCGGTCGCGATTAGCATCACCATTAAGGAACATACTCGTCAAGATGGTCTCCAAGAGATCTCGAAGAGTCGTACGAACCGCCGTGATCTTCCAAGCGAATGTCAATAGCTGCCTATCAAGAGGCCCAACGAAGCCCATAGATTTGTGCTGAATTCTACTCAAACACGCGATCTTGGAGATGAGGTTGGTGTTGACCTTCCGATCGTGATCCTTATCTGCAGTTCCATTAGCAGTACCCAGCTACAGCAGTTGGGCCACAAACCAGTCTTTGACACTGGGTCTCCAGAGGCAAAGTTGCCGGTGAAGAGTCCCATTCTCAACATCTCTATGCCAACAATAGTGTACTCTTCATCAGCAACTTCCAGTGCAGCTTCTAGAGCTTTGCCCCATGTGGTCAAGTTGTGCTGGTCGTCAACGTAGCCGCGAACTTGTAGATATCGGAATATTGCATTAACCACCACCTCGTCGGCAGTTCCAAGAGCTGGATGTTCGACCTTTTCTTTGGTTATGGTCTCTTTCGCAAAGGCCGCATCCTTGAGAGATCGCAGACAAGGTAAGAACAAGGTAGCATCCTGCAAAAGTCAACAAGGGCGAACTACAAGAAGGAGGCAGGGGAAAAGCCCACCTCGCCTTTGCCGACGACAGATTCAACGTGGGCGCCTCGGACTTTCCACTGGGCCAGTTTCTGCTTCATGGCTGGGGCATAGCGGATTTCGATGGTCAAATTGCTGGTATCTTGGTTGACCCACGGGGTTACCTTGATCACTCTAGACTGATAGTAGTAGTTCAGAGACTCGGCCAAGATTTTGAGGGCTTCGCTTCGGAAAGGGTTGAGCAATTCTATCACCAGCCTGCGATAAGGCTCCGAGTCCAGCACCCCTCCAGGTAGAGATAGTACGATTTCGCCCGAGGTGAGCCAATTTGGTATCTCTGGAGCCAGCATGCCTTTTGACAGGTAGAAGAACAGTTCTTCGGGGAGCCGTTGTCCGACGAATGCGTGGACGTCACCAGGAGCTTCCTCGAAGTGGAGAGGGGCCACCACGCCCGTCTTGTCCATAACGACATGATGCCTGATAGTCATGATTGCCTTTTTGTAGCGATCAGCATACTTGAGATTCTGCACTTGAGCGTTTTCGCGGTGGTAATTGCAGAGCTGAATGACACTGTTGCCGAAGCCCTTGAGCAGACCAATGGCATCGACGATACCGGTCAATTTTGTAGTAGCCATTGCTTCAAGGATGGGAAAGGTAGGCGTGAAGGACGTTCCAAGCAAGATTTGGGCGTCTCGAAGCAGATCTTTGTCGGCCTTCAGGATCCCCTCGCACGTAGCCCGGCTGACCAGGCCTAGGGTCGAATCGTTCTTGTTGAAGTCCGTCACCACACGATCCACGCCAAAGAGGAAGCACTCGGTACTGCCCATGACCGCATCGATGAACTGGTCTTCCAAGGCGAGGAGATATGACAACTTCGGCCTTGCTTAGCTTCGACTCTCGACAGTCTTGACCCCTATGGACTCACCTGCGCAGTCGCACTGTACGGGGCAACCAAGTATTCCACGCTGTTCTCAGCCAGTAGCTTCTGCAGCGCCCTGGCCGTGGTGTCAACATCGTATGTGGCTTTCCCAAAGTCGGTCACGGTCCGCTTGCTGTCCCCATTCAGATAGGCGTGCCAGGCATCATCCTGCACTCTCCTGCTCGCAGCCAGTTGTGAGGTGCGCAAGTTCTTGTTGACGTAGTCCAAGCCGTCGAAAACAAAGATGAGGGTGATACCATTCTGACGCAGAAAGGCAATATCTTCCTCGACCATTCTCTTGAAGGTGAAGGGTTGTCCGCCAAGGGCGTGCTTGAGAGGTTCCTCATTGTTCGCATTGAGGCGCAGGTTGAGATAGTACGAGGCGTCGACGCCGATGACGGCGTCCTTCAGCATGTGCAATTGGCAGTGTTCGACATGTTTGCTCGCCCAGACGTCGAATTTCTGGACTAGGATCTGGTGTGAGCGACGCAACGATTGATTGTTTGGGGTACCCATACCTGACATCCTGGGGGTGCCGGAGGAGGAAGCGGGAGGGGCCTGCGTGAATACGACGACGCTGAAAACAAAAGGCAATCGCGGGCAAAGAACGAACGAACAATCACAGAGTCGTGCGGGCTTGTCAAAATGAAGTTGTAACTCGTTTCAGAGAGGACGAAAGAGAGAGAGGGAGAGCGAGAGGGAAAACTGCGCCCGAACAATTCATTTACTATGTGCCACTCACTCCGCATCCAAACTAAATCGATGTTCAGGGGTCCAATGCAAGGCTGTACGACAGCCTCGTCAACGGGGCCCACGGCAGCCAACCACTGTTACCTTCAGGCAGTGTCCTCCTTCCCCTTCGCTCCCCTAAAGTCATAGGTCGCATTCAACCGACTAAGGAGATGCTCGTGCGCTGTCAATGCCCTCTTACTTGTGGCTCCTCCTCCGTAGCCTACCTCTTCACCTTCCTTCAAGTGATGCGCAGCCACGATTTTGCTCGGCACAGGCGTCAATTCGACGTCGTTGCCAGGATGAGAAAAGTATGCTATCGAGTAGCGATCCTCTCCTCCTCGCCTAGCGTCTTTGGGGAAAATCACCCGATGCACTGTGCTCTTAAGGATCCCGTTTGTCCAATACGATAGCAGGTCCGCAATGTTGACGAGAATCGGTGGGAACGTCGTCGAGTGGTATCCTTCTGGGATGACCGGAACCGGGGCCCATGTATCTTCGGGCGTCCTGATTTCCAGGCCAGGCTGCGAGGGCCGCTGGAAAAGGAGTGTAATGCTTCCATAGTCCGAATGAGCGCCAGCTCTCACATCCACCTCCGGTTCATAGTCGACATCTGCGGGGATCGCAGGATAATGGAGAAGACGGACGGTGCACCCACTGGGTTGAGTATGCCGCGACGAGAAGAAATTGGGCTCCTCAACCTCGAGTCCCAGACCGAGGAGATCAAGGACCCGATCGCAGGTTTGCTTGCATGTCCGCTCGAACTCTGCGAGCTCGGCGATATGGCTTTCGAGGAAGTTGGGAATAGGTTGCTGCGGCTTTCCCTCCTGGAACTCTCCCATGTTGAACGCCTCCTTGAAGTCTCCCCGACGCTGCGATTTCGGATCGAGGATCTCGCCATGCATGCCTGTCCAGCCACGATTCGTCTGGTTGATTCGGCAAGGTTCTTTCTCCCCGTCGGGCAAGGCGAAGAATTGTCGTGAGAGCTCGAACTCGCGAGTCACCATCTCCTCCGTAAACGCTGTGCCCTTGGTGTCGATATAAAGGAATCCATACTTAGTTGCAGCCTCCAGCACCCTCTTGCCCACTTCGACTGAGAAGTCGGAAATATCAATGACAGGTAGTCGGATGGCGCTGTTGCTTCCCCCCATCGAACCCATTTTGACGACACCAAGTATTCCCCGAGCCAAGTATTTGATAGCCCACTTTATGCGTCTCTGGCGGATCCAGGAAGATGAAAGCTCACTCACCGAAGGCGGCGCGGTCGTGAATGTGCCCAAATAGACGAGTGGCTTTGCTCGAGCAATCTAACGGGGAATAACGCGAAGAAGAAAAGTCAGCGGCTCCCGCAAGGGTAGATATCGCCAATGGCCCCCTCCGACCACTTGAGGCGAATTCTGGTCTCCTTAAGCGGCGAGCTCCGCGACTTTGTCCCTCCGTTCGTACAATCACAGTCTGCCAGCCAACGATCATTGTCCAATGAGATATGCTGAAAGAACCTTTCCCAGTCAAGCACAGCAGCTTTCTCCGGGAGGGAAATACACAGGCCATGTTCCTCACTCAAAGAAGGGCTGTGGATCGAATACCGGGAGGATGGCGCTCGACAAACGAGCCAGACGCAATCTTTGGTAAATGTTCATCATTTGTGCACTACTCAGGTCGTCATATTACACGTTTTTGTGTCAATACCAGTTCATCCAAGGCTGCAGAGTGCCCGCCCGCATCAACGCTTGACCCCAGCTCAAAGGTTCAGCAATCCAAAACACCTTTGATAGCCCTTGATGCTCATTTCTGTCCTCTGGACACCGTCTCTTCATGTCAAAGCCGCCGCATCCTCGGCTGCCGTCATCGGTAATATGTTCTGCCCCAAAGCCGTTCATGCTTCGTTCAACAATAGGGAATCGCTGTACATCAATCGTGCTGGTCGCTGCCCATGGCTGAGTTTCAAAGAGATGCTGATATTTTACGCCACAAAGCGAAACTCCACGACGCCAACCCAACGCTCAGTTCACGTACTCCATGGCTATGCACATTTGATAGATGGTTCATGCATTGCCGCGTCGATTGAGGTATGCATTCTCCAAATGGCACCAGTGCCTATGCATACTCCACGACTCTCGTTGGCATTCCTGGGAAGACGGGTCAGCATCACATTCTCAAAAAGGAACAGAAGCACGACATACTTTGCTACAATACTTGGTCCGGCGGCAACGCCTGCACTTGGCGAATTGGCGTGTGAATTCTTCCCACTTGCCACACTTGTAGTTGGCACACTGGCGAATCCCTCCTCGAGCGTCGTCTTTCCGGCACAGATTGCGCATGACTACACATGCCCAGTATTGCATGTCTTTCGAGTGGTGACGAACTGTAAACTTCTCAACCAAGGGGAAGATATTGTAGTCATCTTGTTGTAGAAACTCCTCGTCTTCGTCTTCGGTGGGTTCTGGAAGTGGTTGGCAACCTCGCATAGGCCCGTAGATCTTCTCGACTTCTCGATCGATTCTCAGCCTTGGCACCAGGTGGGTTTGTTGGAAGTAATGGCGAAGGTAGCAGTATTTCGATATATACGCCAATAGCTGTAGCCCCATCAGGACGTCCTCATCTCGTGGCATAAGAGCTGTTGTTGATGCCGTGGCTGTGGCGTTTCGCAGAAAAAAGTTGGGATATGCATTGAGTGGTATGGCAGGAGAAGCGGCAGTGGCTGGAGGAGGAGGAATCGGTGAAATGCCTAATGTTTCGTGGATAGTAGCACCCAAGGGATTGCCCATGCCGCCTGTGATTGGTGTTTGTTGAGCAATATCTACGTCGTCGATTTCCCGGGTTTGCGGCGGAGGAATGGCCAAAGTCAAAGGCTGGCGTTCATCCATCTCATTAGGACTCGGATCGCGCGTCTGATCCCGGCTTCGATTTTCAGCGGGGCCTTCAGGGTCTAGCAGTTCGTCATCGGCACCAGCTACATCTTCCATGCTCATGTCATCGTTGTCACCAGTCGAATTCTGATGACGAATTGAGGGCCTCCTCAGCCTGCGTCCGACTGGCGACAAAAGGCCACGGTGCGGAGGTGCCGAAGGTGTCGTTGGCGAATCGGGATGCGAGGTAACCCCTGTGTTGAGGGGCGGCAGCATGGAGGGCAGTCTGTCTACCTCGCGGACCGGGCGCAAAGAGAATCCGTCTGTAGTGTCCATAGAAGGTACTGCGGTAGCCGGGGGTTGTAAGGGCAGAGATGCATGGTTAGAGCCTCTGCTCTCACGCCCGCGGCTGTGGTGGTGGTGATTGTGCAAGTCGCGGCGCGGGAAGACTGTCCGTTCGGGCGGAGAGGTAAAAACACTGGGCGGTATCACGCCGCCATCCGCTGGGCCTGTTTCTGCACCGCCAAAGCCTTGAGAGAAGGATTGAGGGAGCTCAAGTGACGGTGGTGGAGCTTGGCGACGCGAGCGGTTGTCTGTAGCAGCATGTAAATGTTCGAAGAAGGAGGTCCTGGCCGCCGGGTCTTGGGCCAAGTCTCTTGATAACTTGGAGGATCGGGAGCTTCCCGAGTGTTTTGAACCATTGCGCTTCTCCTGCTCAGCATCGGCCTTGGCCTTTTCCATTTCAATGACCAAGATATAGTCCCACAAGATGGTCGCTATGACAGGCACCATGTCTGCTTCCACGACACGTGTCCGGACATTCTCTGACCCTCGCACTCCGATGTTGACAATGCATTGAAACGCGAGATTCCACTTCCACATGTGCATTTCATCCTTGCTCCTTCCCTCCTTCAGGATGCAGACGAGACGCTCCACACCGCCATCAACAGTAAGAATATCTCGAATACGCGCAGAAGAAGTCGTAAGGTAGGCCAGATGGTTGAGCGAGTTGATCAGGGGCAGTGTTGAGGTGCAGTCCAAAGCTCGGCGGTCATAGAGGGTCGTGGTAATATGGACCGACGCCTTGTTGACATTGGGGATGCTGAAATTGACCTCTCTCATGATGTGCAATGCCTCTTTACCATGCGAATAGGCAGGGATTCGAGTCCGAATTGTGTGGTCAGGCAATGTTTTGTATCCACCGCACAATGGTAGCAAGGTTGCAGCAAACTCTCTTGTTGATTATGACGGGCCACAAATTTGGCAAAGGGGGTTCTCGACCCAGCGGAAACCTTCTCCAGCTAGCTTATGCAAGGCGATAATGGACCAACAGCCATCAAGTGCCCGACTCGAACAGAAGGGGATCGAATTGGCAAAGGGCAGCAGGGCGTCAGAGCGGGTGAGGATCGGAGGGTGGTCGGGGGCAAGAGTCGGCGGGAGCAGCAGCGTGACGTTCAGGGGGTTATCTGGTAGCTGACTATCGATGTGTCGCGGAATCAGGTCGAATAATGAATACAGAGGAGAGCGAGATTTGTAAAGAGAGTGGCGGTCGGAGTCGAGGACGCGGAGTTCCCAGTCGGAGGCGGAGGTTGCTGAGGCGAGGCAGAGTTCAGGCAGGACTCGAGGATTTCCGCTGCCCTAACTTTAGGGAGGGATGGCCCAGCTCCGGCGGATGGAATCAAGCAGGCTCGAGAGAGGGACTCAACACGCGAACCACAAATGTAGACAGATGTGAAGGATGGAGGTGGGATGATGAAGGAGAGGACAGGATGATGGAAGAGTGAGGAGGCAGGTGCAGTTGGTGCAGCGCAGCGGTGGTGGTGGTAGTGGCAGTATTGAATTTAGCGTCGTTGAACCCTTCTGCACGATGGTCTCAAGTTGCGCTGGCTGGGATCTCGCTGCTCTTGGTTCGCTTCCCGACTGACCAGGCCCAACCCAAGCTCAAATCTTCACCAACCCACGGGCCTGGGACATAATCACTACCGATGAAGGGTCTATGCTCGTCTATGTATGATTGTCCTCCGGACTGTAGCTGCACCACAGGAAACACTGACTGGCCAGCAAACCTTTTTGAGGACTGCGCCAAAATCCCTGCTGATAGGCTCTGCCACCTGAGATTTTGCTTGGGGTCTCCACCAGGGCAATCTTGCCAGACAGCTCTCACTCACGGCACCCTCGTCGGCCCTGCGGCGTCGCACCTTTGTAAATCAGCAGGGACCATCAACATAATTCAGAAGAGTTCCGCCCGATCTGTGCGTGTCGTTAAGATTGCAGCCGACGCGACGAGCGTGAGTTCCGGTCTCCAAAGTCTCTCACGGCCACAGACGGTCGCGTCATTAGTCAGACAGCCCGCTTGCGCAAGAGAAACTGCTGGAGTCTGTTATTCTCCGTGCACCAGCCTCCGCCGCGCTAATTCTGCGTTCGTCTCAGACTCTGCTTGTTAATTCGGCTGCGCTCATGTGGCAAATGGTACGAGTACTCGTAGAAGCTCGCTTTGTGACGACTGCTGCGAGGACAATCGCTGAATTCTTCCCGTGTAGCTGGCAGCCTGAGAGTCTGGACCGGAACCCGACTGGTCTCGCCCGTTTAACGTTGTGGAAGCATCCGCCGAGGCTCTGGAGGGCATCCAGGCCTCTCAGGAGCCTCCGATCTTTTGGTCCCGACGCCTCGCCTCCTCCCTACGTCCCGCGATCCATCGAAGCTGCTTGACGTATTCTGCATCTTAGCATTCCATGACATGTTGTAACAAGTCAGCAGCAGCCTCGACAACTGACTTGACCTTTCCTAAACGGTTCACTCCAAAGCGTTGCTATTTTTGCCCGCCTGCGCATGCCAGCACGGCCCCCGGTGTTTCAAAGCGCCTAGTCGGCCAATAGCCAAAACATTCCATCGATGGAGAATTCGCTTGTCTGTAGATCCTGTCTCAATCTGCTCCAATATGCTTCCCGTGGCAGACAACCACAACAGCTCATTTTGACGACCCCTCGCTCGTTGCTGCTGGATCATGCAGACAAGACGACAAGAATCCTATTTTCAGTGCGACTTCCCGTGTTCTGTTCGTGTTGGTGTGTCTGTCACTATGTAGGATCAAGGGGTCGAGCGCCCGTGCAGAGCGCTTCGCCGACATATCATCGTCGTCACTCGACATGAATGCATGCAGACTGGTCGAATTGGCTGCGAATTGTTCCCTTTGCTCGGCCTCGATGCGAACAGGTAGGTCTGTGCAGCTCCTCAACATTGATCCGTCTCTCGGGATTCCCACGTACGCCTCTGAAGGAGTTGCCGGATGGACTCGGTAGAGCCGCAGGGGCCGAGCGACTTTGCTGATATCGCCATTGTGATCGCCTCGGAATGAATCATCACGGGTGTGCAGCTCAACCGAGCCCTACCTTGGTCCCTGCCCATTGGAGGACACACGTGCAGCTGCTCAACTTGGAAGATACAACCTCCTTCGGCATGGGAGGGGCGACCGGAGGGCTATGAGAGACAGCATCCAAGTCAAACGAACAATTCGAGGACACATGCAGGTTTCACTGCTGTGGGTTCTCATTGTCGAGACACGTCTTCCTGCCCCAGATGAATGCCATCTTGATATGCCATTAGCAGGAGCTATCTTGGCCGGGGTCTGCAGGTCAGATGGCTCACCAGCAATGGCTACCGACGTATGTGCCGATGATGTCTTCCATGTAGTCCACATCTTTGCGAGAACATCACTGCACACGAAGCCATCGGCTCGTTCTGCGGCTGATTGATTGCAGCCTCAACACCCTTTCTCAATTCCCATCACTAATCAAGCGGCCGCATGCCCGTCCATTGGACATCCAGAGTTGACGGACATAGGACCGCGTCCGCAAGGCTGCAGCGGGAGCCCGCGACAAAAGCCTCCTAAGCTCGAAAGGGACGGCGCTGTAGAACACCGCGTCTTGCCGTTCACTGGGACAACCATAGCTCTCGGCTGCCTTGTCTTGCGAGCTTGTCATCGAATACAGTTACAATATGCCACGAACGAGTGCGGCCGCTTTCGAGGTGAATCAGGCCTTGCTATTGGTGGACTCTGACCGGTCCTCGAGATGGTTTCCTAATCCAGACCTGCAACACTTGTTCGAATATGCTTTCTCGGAGAGAGAGAGTATCCCTAAGTCCGTATATGCTTTGATTTTGAAGGTATGACGTCTTGTTGGAAGCGCAGTTCAGGGGGTATAAAGAAGACGGGAGACGTCGTTGGAGAGTGCCCTATTCTCGTTGCAAATCTTCTCACAGGAAAGAAATACAAGAGAATCTAAAAGCAGGCTCACAGACTCCTCAAGCAACAAGTTGAAATGGCCCAAAGACGTGTGTTGCTCACCGGAGCCAATGGCTTTATTGGCAGCCATATCCTGTCCCTCTTCCTTGAGAAATCCGTCTTCGTCCAGGCCGTCGTTCGTTCCGAAGCAAAAGCACAAAAGGTCCGGCAAGACTTTCCTGCCTTCGACAAGTCCAAGCTTGACTTCTCTATCGTCCCGGACATCACAGCTCCTGGCGCCTTCGATCAATGCCTCAAAGATGCTCAACCACTTGACGCGATCATCCACGCAGCTTCGCCCTTCAACTTTTCCACAGCGAAGACAGTGTCCGATTTCATCGAGCCAGCCCTCCGTGGCACCACTGAAATGCTCGAGTCTGCAGCGAAATATGCGCCGGGGCTGAAAAGATTGGTCATCACGAGTAGTTTTGCAGCAATTGGGGATCCTTCAGACCTCCAGGGCAATGGCCGGGTGTATTCTTCCGATGTGTGGAACCCTGTGACCAAAGAGCAAATCCCGTCGTTGAGTCTGAGGCATTCATACTGGGCAAGTAAGACGTTTGCGGAACAGGCAGCATGGGAGTTCATGAAGACGCAAAAACCGAACTTTGAGCTAGTCGTCCTCAACCCGCCGGCTGTCTATGGGCCTTTGAGGCACAGCATTGATTCGATGAGTGACTTGAACACCTCGAACACGCCGCTGTGGAACCTCTTGACATCGGAGAAGACAGAACAGGTGCCGGAGGACTCGTTGCACATCAGCGTCGACGTTCGGGTAAGCAAGTTCTTGCTGACAGTATCACGATTTCGCTCGCTCACATTTTCTCCGCAGGATCTGGCACTCGCACATGATCAAGCTGCCTTTGCTCCCGGAGTGGGCAACCGACGCTACCTCGTCACCGTGGGCAGTCACGCAAACCAGGAAATCTGCGACATCATGGGGAAAGAGTTCCCACAGCTGGATCAGAAAATTCCTCTGGGTCACCCGGGCAAGCATTCTTTACCTGAAGGGTCCTTCAAAATCGACAACCGGGCCTCGAAAGAGGTATTAGGCATAACCTATCGGCCGTTCGCGGTGACAATTGCAGACACGGCGAGAAACTTGTTGGAGCTGGAGAAGAAGCTGAGCGCGAAGGCCTGATTTCGCCATATGGACATGCTGGACATTGCACTCAAAGCGATGATAGAGGAGAGAGTCGCCGGTTAGATGATGTATAGACGGTTAAAATACATGTGTCGCTCGTTCTTGCTAGCCTAAGGGAGAGTGATTCTCCCCCGACTGGTGAAAGCAAGAGCCCCCCATCCAGCAATCAGACACAAGCCGCCGATAGGCGTCACCGGACCCAAAGCTTTGAAGCGTTGAGGATCCAGGACAAGTAGGTAGATGCTGCCACTGAACATGGTCATTCCGGCTGTGAAAAGCGCTGCTGCGACTTTGTTCTTGGGTGCTACAGATGCCGCCAGAAGTAGGACGCCGCTGTGGATTAACTGTGAAAGAGGATGAGACGTCAGACGCTACCTAGTCTAGGATTTCGGGACGTTTACCTGATACTGTGCTGCCGTAGACCAGTTCGCGAGCCTTGCAGGATCGGCGATGTGCCTCTTCAGACCGTGAGCTCCGAAAGCGCCGAGCATCACGGAAGAGGCACCATAGATGCAGCCTACCGTCCAGAACATTTTGACGCGGGAGATTGGCGGGGAGGATTGGAGGAAAAGGCCACAGTTCTTCTGCCTTGATGTTGACGCTGACGCTGGCGATTGAACGAAGTCCGGAGAGATTCGAAGCTACTCGGAACTCACGAATAATACTGAATTCTTACCCTGTTTGCTGGGTTTGGCTGCGCGTGGATATGCTAGTGTCAGCCGCGACTGCGCCTAATCGGGAGTGAATTTTTCAACGACAGAGTCGCTTCCATCGAAGCTGCACCGGGAGCGGACAGCGCACTTGTCAGGTTCAGGATGCCGTTGCTTTCCTGGTTGATTGGGACCTGTCCTGAGGTTTCGCTTGGGGCTTAACACCAACGGATCATATATAATGCTGAGACCTCGAACAGATTTCTCATCCCAAGATACGCTGTAACTAATTGCCCACGATCTAGCTTTCGGAGTCTGGCCTGGAGTCTGGCACGTCACGAAGACCTAGGGTTCGTGCGCAGTCGTCATCTGCTGACATTGAGAGCAAGCCAGATGGTGCCTTCCGCTACAGAAGTCGCCGCCCAGAGGAGTCAGATTACAGATCAGAGTTCGAAATGTTCGGCTTCTCCTATATTGAAAGAACAACGAGAGAAGGGTGTAAAAAATCGACCACATCTTTGCTGGCAAGCTCTTGCTTCAAGGCGGCGCAGTTGTTCTATGCAGTCTTCTGAAATCTTACAGAAGGTCGTCTGGAAACACTACCTTGGGACCCTCAGGATTCGGTCTGAACAGGTGAGGTGAGGGGGTTGAGGCAGTGCAAGCATGATTCCCGGAACAATGTGTGTGGCTCTTTGAGTGTTTGGGTGATCGTATGATAGAATCATGACCCGTGCTTGTCCGCGGGAGTCTGGTCGTGTACTTTCAAAGTTTCTGGGGTCCGTGGCTGGTGCTTGCGATATGTGGCTATACGAAGGTGGGCGGAGAAAGGTTCCGGACTGCGAGGAATGTAACTGCTCCTGACAAACTTAATCTCAGGTTCCGCCTCTCCAGAATATGCAGAAAATATTCTGGCAGGTGAAGATTCGACAGCAGCAAGACTTGGCAGTCACCAGCACTTCATCCAGAGAGACCGGATGTTGATCCATACCAACCAGTCAATTTGGATCAAGTGTCTCCGGTGTAACATGAATATCGTACTCACCGGCTCCGTTTTTACTTCTACAGAGTATAGATATTGTCCGTGGCGTTGTATAGGGATGATCTTTCATTCAGACTTTGTGGAAGAGGTCCAAATCGCCTGTCATTTTGTGGTCATTGTCTCCCTTGTCACAAGATTTCGATGGGTGATGTTAGTTATTTGACCTCGGCGACACAAACTATCATCGACGATAGCGAATGGAAATAAGGCCCTTGCAACATGTTACTCTGTACCGTGCACTCCATACTCCTGGCTCAGGTCCGGGCACAAAACGGGGTACATGGCGAGGTCAGTTTTGGGCGATGCTACATAGTACGGAGTACGTACGTATAAATGGCTTTATCGAGGAGATTAGCGACACCACGTGTGGTTCGTGGTAAAATGGAAATGATCAGCAAGTGACGATCCCTCCTGGCTCGAAGCTGCCGGCTAACCGTTGTGCTGTTCTCTTCAGATTGCTGTGTTTGCTCCCTCACCAGGGCTTGTACGGCTGGCCGTCCATGAAGTTGGATGTTCTTCAGGTCGAGATTTGGCGGCGAACAGGCTGTCAAGGCTCTATGAAAGGGTCAAGCAGCACATCCGGACACCCACCGATAAGGTTGCGGGGGATGATTGCCTGTGCGCAAGTGGGAGGATAAAAGGCCCCAGTGAGCCCCTCAATGGAGTCGGAGCGAGTGGTTTGACAGGCGCGCCCCCTTTCTGCAGCGCGGATATGAAAGCAGGGCAGGGCGGGTGGAAGCTGCAGACGGGGATCGGGCGCTGCACCAGGCTTGTCTCTAGCCACCGGTCTTGGACGCGACCGGCCAATTTCTCTTTCTGCGCGACTTGTTCTCGCTTCCCATCTTGCTCTGAACTGAAGTCGGCTTTCTGCGCCTTCCATTGGCACCTGAAATTCCTTGGGCAGGCCCGGCGCGCCTCGTTTGCCCTGGTAGAGCCACTCGGCTCTTCACCCCCGACAGGCCTACTGTTCAACCAACGCATCCCTGGGACGCGGTGAGAGAACAAAGGTTGCGCCAGCAACTAGCCCAGCCGAGGGAAATGTCGTTCGTGAGCATCTGTCTACTCGTAAACGACAAATTTCGGGATCGACTGCAGTTACATTCCCTACTATTTTGGGAGAGGCCCACGACTGTGGTAGCTGCACCATTCACTATCAACCCAAACCTAGTTCAAGACGGTGTTGGGACCGCAGTGCACGCCGTGACAGCGAAGATCTGCAACTGTATTCCGTAGAATCGACCAGGCCAGACACCTGACCGCGGTCGGCTGGTTGTTTGGCCCGCCAGTGATACTCGAGGGAAAAGTCCTGCTTGTCCTTTGTCACTGGCAGCTCGTAACAGGCCTGGGTGCTGGGGCCTCGTAATCCGTTCTAGGACATTTAGTTAAAGGCGCCGGACAGGGGAGTGCCCAAACCAACCCGCTTCGTTAGACAAGTTTGAGTGGGTGGGACCTCCACTTCGGAGACACCAAGAGTTCAGAGACCAGCGACCCAGAAGCGGACCTCTTCCTCAATTCTGTGCCCCGACCTCACCACCGACCCTCAGTGTTTGTCCACCCTCTAGACTGCCGTTGTCTTTCCCAGATCCCGCAGTTCTCTTTTCACCTCTACGATCAATCAGGGCGAACTCGTCCTCACCGTGCCGCTCGCCTCCTCTGCAACTTCCCGCGACTCGGAACTCCCCATTGGAGCTTTGGTGGTACCCCCGGCAATTATCCACCGTATCCCTGATACCTGGCTCGTTTGAGCTCCTGCGCCCCGATCATCGCCCACACCGTTCCAGCATCGAAGACACAGCGATTCCTGTGTGCGCGCCGCCTCGAACGGCTCCATCCGTCCCAGCTGAAGTTGTTGCGAGCTTCCATCGTGTCTTGGTCCGGAAAGGACCTCACCCCGGCACCATGTCGTCCGACTTGACTGGAGAGCAAATGCAAGCCAAAATCACGGCTGCGAGAAGAGAAGCAGAAGGTCTGAAGGACAAAATTAAGCGCAAGAAGGATGATTTGGCAGATACAAGCTGTAAGTTGCCGGACACGTCGAGTCGCAGTCGTTGAAGCCCTCGAGGACGGATTGCTAATCAAGACTGCTTCATCCAGTGCGACAAGTCGCCCTCAACAATACCGAAGCCTTGCCACGGATAGGCATGAAGCCTCGACGGAACCTCAAAGGCCATCTCGCAAAAATCTATGCCATGCACTGGTCGACAGATCGCCGGCATTTGGTCTCCGCATCTCAAGACGGCAAGCTCATTATCTGGGACGCCTATACCACCAACAAAGTTCACGCCATTCCCCTGCGCTCCTCTTGGGTCATGACCTGCGCCTACGCTCCCAGCGGCAACTATGTCGCCTGCGGTGGTCTCGACAATATCTGCTCCATCTACAATCTTTCCACGCGGGAAGGTCCCACACGCGTTGCTCGTGAACTGTCTGGCCACTCCGGTTACCTCTCGTGCTGTCGCTTTGTCAATGACAGGAAAATTATCACTTCGTCTGGCGACATGACCTGTATGATGTGGGATATTGAGACGGGCTCTAAAGTCACCGAGTTTGCGGACCATTTGGGCGATGTAATGAGCATCAGCATCAATCCAACAAATGCAAATATTTTCGTCAGCGGCGCGTGCGACGCTTTCGCCAAGTTATGGGATGTGCGAACTGGGAAGGCTGTTCAAACATTTGCCGGTCACGAATCTGACATTAACGCCATTCAATTCTTCCCGGATGGAAATGCCTTTGGAACTGGCTCGGACGACGCTTCATGCAAGCTTTTCGATATCAGAGCTGACCGGGAGCTGATGTCCTATCAGGTTTGTTTGAGTCGACATCTTGGATGCGGGATTGTGCTGATAATGTGTTCAGAATGACCAAGTCCTTTGCGGCATCACCTCTGTCGCTTTCTCAGTTTCCGGCCGCTTGCTCTTCGCTGGTTATGATGACTTCGAATGCAAGGTTCGTACTGAGCTGTGTATATATCCTCGATCCAATACTAATGGTGATCCCTAGGTCTGGGATACTCTTCGCGGCGATAAAGTCGGGTCATTGAATGGCCACGAGAACCGCGTCAGCTGCCTTGGTGTTAGCAACGATGGGATCAGCTTATGTACTGGTTCATGGGATTCTCTGGTAAGCCGATATTTCCGCTGGCCTACGAACAAAACATGCTAACTCGATTGTTTCTCAGCTCAAGATCTGGGCTTGGTAATCGGGCGCCATGGAGGCTATATTCTGTCACATCAATGAGAGCTAGCTCCATGCTCTTCTCAACTTGGCGGGCACCCATCGTCATCATCATGATCAACAAAGTCGCTGTATCAGGAACCTCCCACCGCCAGCTTTCGACGATTTCTCACGTGCTTCCCACTGACTTGGACTGACGATGGGGGCCCGAAGACCATTATTGTGCTTTTAAAAACACCCGGGAAAACCTTTGACTGGATAAAGCTCTTTGCGAGTGGGGAATTCGAGGGACGGGCGAAGCTATGGCTTACGGACGGATGGTCTTATTATTCTTGCTCTCAGAAATCGATTGCAGCAGCAGGGAGACACACAGCGCGCGTTGTTTGAAAGTCTACGACTGTCATGATCACCGGTACTGGGTGCGGGCGGAGTTCATTTTTGTCCCATGTGCATTGCTGTCCGCACATCGAGCACTGCCCTGTCTTCTCCCTTTCTCTCGCAGAACGAAAAAACGGCTATTTGCCAGAGTCCACCCTTGTTTCGAGTCCTTGGAATGAGCAGCACAGCAGCAGCACGGCAAACACCTTTTCTTTACCACAATAGCGGTGTTGAGTGCTCCGCAGGAGGCAGAAGAAAGACCAAAAAGTTGAACAATTCGACATTTCAGATCCACATCTTGATTTTGTTCGTCGTTTCTTTTACTTTTCTTTTTTCAGGAAAAACAAGCAAACAGGGTTTGCTTTACCTTTGTGCTCTGGAGTAATTCGTCCGAGCTCAAGTAGGCTACATACAGTAGTACTGTAGTAGTATCAGGGGTAACGACGAAAACGGAGCTCGACAGTCCTCGGAGCAGGGTGGACGAGCAATCGATCTCGACCTCGATCTCGGACCTTGACCTCGAACCTCGAGACATCGAACTTGTCCGTCTGCCAGGACGGAGTACAGAGTACGGAGTATGTACGTGGCGTCGACTAGAACAGTTCGTTCGTGCTCGTATTCACACTCGTGCTTCTTCGTATTGTTCTGAGGACTTTTGTTTGCACGAGTACAAATGTGACAATGTATTTAATGTCTTGGGTCCTCGTCGTCGTCGGAAACTGTAATGTATGTGTGTCTGTGCTTGCCAGTGGCTGTTGGGGATGTCTTTTATACAAGAACTACTCCGTATAGTATGGGCGCGAATTGACGTGGTAGCAGCACTAACGACGAGCACGAGAGCAAGGCAATCATCTAATCTTGCTGTCTGCAGTGGGCAATTGCCGGGGTTCAACGATTCCTCCTAATGGATGTAGGTCCTGGCTGTACCTGTAGCGCGGCGCAGTCTTGTGGTGGTGGTCAATCGATTCCAGTTCTGTATGTCTGCCTGTCTGTACACTCCATGATACCGCTGCCGCTTGCGCCAATGACGCCCGATTCCAACGGGCAGAACAACAAAAACAATCCCAACAGCGCCTGGGACATGAAAACGACGAAACAGACAAACTACCTCTTGGCCTCTCTTGCAGACCTGCAGATGGATTTGCGATGTCCTTGGCCATCCCAGATGAGATGGACAGACGGCGATTCTCCACCTCCTTCCTCCTTATCCTCGTGTGTAAAGTGGAGTGCCCGACCAGATCCGTGACGTGAAGTGCTGCTTGTAGAGCAGCCCCCCTGGTGCCGTCTATCGGGATCATCCACTCGCGACAGACCGGCCGTTGCACCGCTCACCCACCCTAGCAAGCGCAACCATCCCTCTCCTGATCCAGATTGATGTTGATTGGATCCGAAAAGTCGCCACCATACTCCTCACTCTCTTCCTGCGCGAGGGCGTTTCTGGCAATCACTTCAAACGCCTGCTCTACATTGATACTCTCCTTGGCGCTGGTCTCAAAGTACGGCATCTGCCCCCGACTCTGACAATATTGCTGCGCTCGCTTCTGGCTGACCATCCTTCGATCCTCACCCATGTCGATCTTGTTGCCCAGAACCACGAACGGGAAACTCTCTGGGTCACGGGGGCTGGCTTGAATGAGGAATTCATCGCGCCAGCTGTCTAGGGTTTCGAAGGACTTTGTGCTGTTGACGTCGTAGACGAGCACGCAGCAGTCTGCGCCGCGGTAGAAGGCGACGCCGAGGGACTGGAAGCGCTCTTGGCCGGCGGTGTCCCAGAGTTGAAGCGTCACAATGCGGTCGTCGACCGTGACTTCTTTGGTGAGGAAGTCGGCGCCAATGGTGGCTTTGTACGAGGTGGAGAATTTCTTGTTGACCTGGGAGGAAGTTAGGACAGCGGGCTCTATGGGCAGTGATTGAGAGCTACTCGTACATATTGATTCATTAAGCTGGTCTTGCCGACGCCGCTGTCGCCTAGGATGATCACCTGCGCAGACGACTTGTTAGCTGGATGTGATTGCGATAAAGCTGAGTGGTGGATGGATACCTTCAGTAACACCTTCTTCCTCGACGCCATGGCTGGTATAGTCTGTATTCTCCTCTCTTTGCTGTCAAGCACAGGTTTGCAAGATGCTCTGGCAGGTGTCGCTCCCTCGCCTTCAGCTCAGTTACCCTGCGGCTGCGAAACTGCTAGTGGAGTTTGGCCGGGAAGAGGTCACGCGCAGTGCGGAGGTTGTCAGAACAAACACAATGACAGCAGGCGGAGGCGATGGGTGCCTGGTAGGTGAAGGCAGGTGGCTTGCTTCTGGATTGTTGGGCGTGGGATGGCAAGCTTGTAAGTAGTGGTTGTTTGATGGATCTTGCGACACACGATGCATCACCACAGACGTCAATCAATCACAGCCACCTTCCCGCTCCAGCCTCCAGCCTCACACCTCACCACAGCGGCTGGTAGAACAAGGAAGGTGAGCCGGATACGACACCTGCTTTGAGAGGCTTGTCCCCTTCTCAATATCCGACTCTCTCTGTACCAGTCTCACGTTCCAACATCTTCGGGGCTTATCCTCTGTAATGATTTCAATTTGCATACAAATTGTGAAACAATGAGATGCCGATGACCAGTCCAAACCAACCATGGCAACATGGAGAGAACAGTACCTCGCTGCCTTGCAAGCCCGGGATCAGGTAGAGAAAGCCAACCTCGACCTCTACGAATACTGCACCAAACTGGCAGATGATAAAGCCGAATTAGAAAAGAAAGCCAGACTGGCAGAGAGACCATCCGGAACAGAAGATGCTCCTGCTGTGCCTGAACCTGTCAGCACGCCGGGGTGGGGCATAAGGAGAGTCACGTCGCCAGCCGCACGCCCCGAGTCGCCGAATTCAAGCGCTGCTACACAGCTGGCGCAATTGAGACAGGATCTGTCGAAAGCCCAAAGCGAGCGTGCAGACCTGCAGACCCGTTTGGACGCCGCACTCCGTGACCTGGACGCGTTGAAAAGCAAAAGTAAAGTGGACGGTAAACGGATCACGCAGCTCAGCGCTTCCGTCAATCAATTGGCGATCAAAGTCCGGGACAGAGAGGAAGAACTCCGCGGGAAAGCCAAATTGATCGAGGACGTCCAAGACGAGAACGTCACACTGAACCTTCAGCTCAATATGGCAGAAGAACAGTCTGCAAAGCTGAAGAAGGAGAACCAAGAACTTGTGGACCGATGGATGGCCCGCATGGGTAAAGAGGCAGACAGGATGAATGAGGAAGGGAGATTTGGCTGAGGTGACTGTGCACAACGCTCAAAGCACGTGTCGAATTGAGTGTGGCTGTAGTCAGTCTGAGCACTGAGGCTGGATCTTTGATCGCTGTCCTCGACGAAACCAGGTCGTCGGGACGCTTCTTCCTCCCACGCAATCCAGCAGGTAGGCGATCAGCTACGTCCAGAAATCGTCAGTGAAGCAGTCGGTGTCAAGTCTGTCAAATCATGAAGGATATGCCCCGGCAGTCTGTTGCCAGTGCTCGATAGAGACCATACCTCAGCTGTAAGTCGACCGTCAGACCTGTCTCTGACCATCTCAATTATTTCAACAGGACTGACTTTGCAACAATATTTAAGGCCCATGCAGATAACGGTGTATGACCAGCAGGACGCCAACCATGCCGCCGCACACGCGAGAGAGAGGCAGACTCCTGTGGTCAACTAATGTTGATTTCAACTTCTGCAGCAGCTTCATATCCACAGGCAAACACCAGAGTCTGATATGTCACTTCTATCCTGAACCCCACAGCTTGCTGCTCGCCTTGTACGGTATCTGCAAAGTGAAGTGCCCGCGCTGTACAAAGAGACTCATTAATCATCCAATTGCTTTCGCTATGCCAGTTCAAAAGTCCCAAAGCCCAGCACAAGTCGTCAATGCCTTGACCAGCGCCGGTACTATATCTGGTCGTCTTCATCGCTTATGTGCTTCGCCATCTGATCCGTCGGCGCCAGTTCGCAGCCATCAGCTCCTAACACTTCTCCGTCCCACCGAGACCCTCCATAAAGGCTTGTAATTCCCTGGAATCCTTGCGTTGATGATACCATTTGCCTGGATCATCAGTCCAGCTTACCATAGAACTCCACCGCTGCTTCTCCACCACCCGCAGCACGTTGATCGGGTCGTTGACATTGGCGGCTTTGATCTGATGCGTCGGACTGCGGAACGGTTTGAGCGACACAATCTGGCATCCTTCCTTCAAATCGAGAAAGACGTATTTCAACTTATCATTCAACTCCGAGGTAAATGCTTGGTTGTTGATCAAGATGACGTCGGCTCGCTTCAGGACCTCTCGGATCTGTTTGTTCTCCAGGAAATCACCGTGCACGAGGTGGATGGCCCCAGGTTTGATGCCCCAGAGACGACACCGAGCCGGGAATTCTGCGGCCTGGAGCTGGGCGAGCGTGTCGCAATTCTTCATCACTTCGCAGCCCCATGATTCACAGCCTGTTTCCAGCGCGGCCTGGAGGACACAGTTGCCGACGCCAGAGCCCAGGTCGATGAAAACTTGGTCGGACTTGAGGCGCGTTTCCTTAAATATCTGACTCAGGAACTTGGGGAGGAGTTCGCCATAGACATTGTCCGAGAATCCCTCATACTGTCGCACGAGGTTGACCCGAGGCGAGACGGTCCGAGCGTAGATCTGATTCTTGATTATGTGCTCCACCAATTTGAGATCGACCCGGCGCATCTGATCCAGTTTTTTGGCGATCGTGCCATCCTTGCGCTTTTCCGCCACCAAAGCGTTGAATTTGTTGACCAAGCCGATGTATTTTGACTGAGCTCCCTGAGCGTTCGGGCGGCCTTTGAAGCCAAGAAGAGCCTGGTGGTGCAGTTGCTCTACGATGCCTGAGCCGTACCCTTCGCTTGTGACTATTTCTGCAGATGCACTATCGAGATAGTATTCTGCCACGATTTTCATGTTCGCTTCAATCTCGTCCAACGGTTTGAAGTCGGATTGGTCATTAGGCCTAACCAGCTGGTATTTTTCCGTCTGCAGAGAAGTAGGATATTCCAGCTCGATAGTAGGGCACTCCTCCTCGTGGGAATCCAAGATTTTGAAGAAGGCGGCGTATTGGTCATGGCTGTGCTCGACGAGATTGTTGTTCGCAATGTCGTAAGCGTGCACCATGTGGAATCCCCCATCCTCCTCTTCAGAAAATGCTTGCACATCTCGCACTTTGCGGTTTTGGTCGATGCTGTCCTTGCGCTCGAGGCGGATGCGCTTCCGCGGCTGGGTGGTGTCGTCGTCGGTGTCGTCGTCGGAACTCGTCAACTTGGGCGTTGACACGGCGGGGGAGGCTCGCTTGGTTTGGTTTCGTCGTGCATTCTTGATGCGCTCGATGGGCTCTCTGCTGCCTTGCCGCGAAGGCACTGAGACCGGCGTACTTGATTTTCGAGGGGCACTTGCGGTCCGGGAATGGCCGTTGCTGAGCGGCTTCTGTGATGCTGAAGTCGGTCTAGCGGGGCCTACGGATGGGGATGGTCTCGCGACTGGCTTGAGCGTCGAGGTTACCGTCACAGTCTTGGTAGCGATCTTGAGAGGAGCCTTTTTGGCCTTCATGGCAGAGAACGACAAGGGTCGCCCTTCGGTAGGCAGAGACCCCATGCTGAAGAGAGCGTGCGGCTGATAAAAAACGATTTGGTCCAAATAGCGCAAGGAAAGAACGTACTATAGAATATATGACATGGTAAATGGAAGGAAAAAAGGCGCAGTGAAGATGAAATCCAGCCGCACTGCCTTGCCTGTGGCACGAGACAAGTGGAGGTGGGATCGAGGGAAAAGAAAGCGGAAGAGGCGACCGCGGCGAGATCCCTGAAGCCTCAAGTGAGGCGCCACGGCGTCCTCCGTACCTTGCATTATGGGTCCTTGGCGTGCGTCATGCGTGCCCGTTTCATTGTGTGATCTGTGATACAAAAGTACAGACATACAGGTGTTAGGCCTCTGGCGACGAGCTGTTCCGCCTGGGAGGTCTTGCATCTCTCCTGGCCTCCCCATCATTCCATGTCCTCTTCCGGCCACCGCCTCTCCATCCGCCGCCGTAGTTTGATCGCTTGTGACGATAGTCCCTCTCCGGCCGATCTCGATCATCGGTTCTGTTCTCGGTCGAAGGCGGCGGGTGCGTTTCAACCCATGCCTCCAGCACCTTCGTGATTTTTGGGCCCCAGATATCCTCTCCAGCGCTCAGGTCCTCCCATGTGAGCGCGGGCACAAACTCTTCTGGAGTGGGTTCAATGTTGGTGAATTGCCCTTGCTTGCTGCGGACCAAGGCCGCCATCGTTCCGTACGAGCCACAAGCAGTTCCAAGGTCGTATGCGAATGAGCGAACATAGAAGCCACTACTGACGGTTAGGCGTATGCGGGCGGCCGGTGCATTTGCTGGCTCCGGCTCAAGTGTCCCTATGTCGTGAGTGTGCATTGCCGCCTTCTTGTCAGGAGGGAGATTGTTGGAGTCGCGGAAGTCCTTGTATCTCTCGCTTGGAGGAGTCCGCGGCCTCGTAGGTTCTGTCTCCTGGCCCAGGAACCTTTTGGTCGACTCTGCTCCAGCGATGAGCTTTTGCGCAACAGCCTTCTCCTCATCGGTTGCTTGCTCAGCCGGCCATCTGTAATTATGCTCGCCGGGGGCATAGTAGTCAAGAAGCGTACACTCCGAGATCTCAATGTCCCGGCTTTCCAATTGTCGAGGTAATTCTTTGCCACTTCTCGCATATTCGTACAGCTTCATGCCTTGGACCTTGATAGCACTGTAAATGGGTGGAATCTGCTTCATCTTCCCTTGGAACTGGGTCAACTTGTCTTCAACCACCTCTCGGGTGATGCTGCCGGTTGAAGCCTCCGCTACTACTTTGCCCATGATGTCGTAGGTGTCGGTGCTTTTGCCAAAGAGAACCACTGTCTCATAGGTCTTCTTACAACCTAAAAAGTCGGGAAGAGATTTGGAGCCTCGACCGATTCCGACAATCAAGACGCCAGTCGCCAGAGGGTCCAAGGTGCCGCCGTGGCCCATCTTGAAGATCTGATCATCGCTCGTCCTTTTCCGACGTTTCGGCTGGTGACGATCTTGCTCTTCCCTGGATCTTTTGGTTTGCTCAAGTAATGGCGCAAACGTCTTCGAGCCTGCAAATTTATGTTGGAGGTCGCGAAGAACCTGAGCGGAAGAGACGCTCGGCGGTTTGCTGACAGCTAATGGACGACGGATAGCCAGTTAGGGTT
Organism: Phialophora chinensis; assembly: GCA_016109575.1. Lineage (NCBI taxonomy): Eukaryota > Fungi > Ascomycota > Eurotiomycetes > Chaetothyriales > Herpotrichiellaceae > Phialophora > Phialophora chinensis. The sequence goes on along the minus strand of JADWPU010000003.1, from coordinate 1,621,679 downwards.
TGTACGCGAAAATAGGAAATGTCTTGGGAGAGGAATCGGCCTCACCGAAGACGCCTTCGAGGAGCTTCCCCGATGGCTGTGCCATCCTGATAATCAAAGACGGCCTCATACACCAGAAGTGATGTAGCAGGCAGCTGCAGTTCGACAGAGTGACCCAGGAACGCGTGCTCCTATTTCATTTCTTTCGTAAAAGAAAGAGTCGAGCATAAGGTTTGGCGAAGTGACTCCACGTGACGCTAAGATGCTTGCGCGTGGCTGCGATTCGTCTCCCTCCCCCCCCTCCATCACGTCCAGCCTCTTGTCTCATTACTCCAGCCAGAATGACTCGGGTCCATTTCTTCCTCGATCCACGCGAACCCACGCCGACAGCAGCTGTGGTCGACATCGAATCCATGCTTACTTTGCATTCACAATCCCACACGAGCCCAGGGCACTGACGCGCATTTGCCCTGCCCACGACAGTGGACCCCATCGACCAGGCCGCAGCATGAGCCTGCCACCCTACTGCCTTTGGACATGGGCACTCTGCCGGAAGAACGCGTGCTAAAATCCCTCGACCCTCCTCCAGACGACGTCAACAAATGGCCAGACTTCGCGCTGCGAGAAGTAAAGATCTTCTACCAGGGTAAAGGCCGATATGCAGATCTGCTTCAGGCGTCGGACGAGACACCTCTATGCGTTGTGGGCGAGTTGATGCCTCTAGATGACGAGCAGGAGCATCTGGCATTAATAGAAGACCCCACCCGCGCAAGAATAAAGATAGACAATGTCACAAACTACAGTTTTGGTCAAGATGACAACGGGAAGCCTGTCATCTGGGCTGCGGGCAAAGCAGGCTGGTATGAGATATCGCCCTCCGACCGCTACCTGAGCCACTACAACGATACGGTCGAGGCTATCGATCTATTCTATTTTATGGTCGACCAGCACAACAAGCTGCCGCGAAAACAACAGCGATTCGGCTTCAAGATAGATCCCTTCCTCACAGATTACCAGAAGCACACGGATTACAGGATTGATGATGATGACGAAGCCATAGAGACGATCCATAAGCATCACCGGTTCCTACTCAAGCAGATGATAGAGGAGCGGGAAGAGATTGACTGGTCCCAAACCTATCTTTGGAAGCATTTGGCCGAAACATATCCCGATGAGCTGGAAGAACTGAGAGTCACGCTAGCACGTCTGAACCAGACAGACCAACGAATGGAGCACTCATCATCATCGTCATCGTCGTCATCTTCCTCCTCTTCTTCTTCCTCAGAAGAGGTGGAAGAGTCGGGGGATGAAGAAGTAAAGGAGAATGCATCGCGTACCGATGCAACCAAAGCATCAGACGACTCCGGCGAGGAATCTGGTAAAGATGAGTCCGAAGACAGTTCCGAGACCGCTGGCAATAGTTCAGAGGACGAGAAACCCGAGCCAATTGACTGGACCAAACCGATCTGGGACATGCTCAATGTCCTCCGCAAATCTGCAAACTTCAACATGCGCCACTGCGGCATCGACCAAGCCGCTTCAGAACTCGAAAAACTCCCCGTATTCGAAGGTACCCATTCGGACGCAGTCGCGGCCTTCGAACGCTCAGCAGAACCGCTCCTGAAACTCATGAACGAGGCCAAATTGCGCAAGAAATTCAATTGGTCTACCCGGAGAATATACGACGAATTAGCCGCCACGCTCGCGGATGAAGTGGCCGAGGAAACGATCAAGACCCCAGGCAAACCCGGGAACAGAGAGAAACAGCGACACCGAATGAAATCCGTGCTGCGGCCTAGTGGGGCCAGCAAGTCACATAAACGAGCTAGAGGCACGGTCGATGAGGATGAAGATGAAGAGATGGAAGACGTGCCGGTCTCGTCCCCCGTTGCTCGACGTCAAGGGGCTGCCGCGCTTTCCACGAGGGTCAGGGAAGTCACAGTCGAGTCGGACGCGAGTCGAGAAGACAGTCCGAGTCGACAGCTCAACGGTCATTTCGACCCGTACGCATTGCCGGAGTTGCCGCCTGGGCCAGAGGCCCAAGAAATGCTCGACCTGGTCGCACAAGAGGCGAAGCGAGTGGGTCGGCAGAACCAGACGGGCCATCTGAAAGAGTTTCTGGGCCAATGGGTGGTCGAGTGAATTATCCAGCGGAGCGTTGACGATGGCGCTGGGCTGGACTGCTGTGTCGAGATTAAAGATCCTGGCATGAACGAAGGCATGCATCTGTATGATTATGATACCCCCATCTGTGCTTTGATAGCTGTTTCGCTTCTGTCTGTGGCGGAAGAAGCAACAGAACCAGAATCCAAATATCTTTTCGTCATTTCATCAAAGTTCCGCGTGGGTGGGCTCTCACCGAGCCGCCGACCTCTTGCTCTTGCCCGGTCTCTTTGCCTTCACCTTGGCTCCTCCTTTCCCTTTCATCCTCGCGGCGGAGAAGCCCCGTATGTCCGAACTGCTGGCGGCATCACCACTTTTCGAATGCCTCTTCTTGCCTCCAAAGCCGTATTTCTGATCCCGCTTCTGCCTCTTTGCGTTGAACCCGGGTCCTCGTTCGCGACCGGAACGATCCTTCGAACCGGCCTTTTCGACGTCGACGGTCTGGAAGAGATCCTCGTCCAGATTTCCCTCGGCGACTTTGCCCGTGTCGGCACCTTTCCGTTCTATTCGTCACGTTAGCAGCCCGCCACGCATATACATCACGCCATTGCATGCAAAGTGCAAGATCTGGGAAGGGGGGGGAACGTACTTCTCTTCAACTCCTTGATCCTGTCCAGCGTGGTTTTCTTCTCCTTGGCCCGTTCCTGCTCTTTGGCAACTTGTACGGCCTTGCCGAATTTGCGGGCGTCACGCAACTTGCGCGCCTCCTCTGCGGCCTTCTTGCCTGCTGCTTCGTCGTACATCTTCTGCTTGACCCGCCCCATGTGTTCGTCCGTCTTGACCATCTCGGCAAAATAGTCGGCCGGTCGGGAGAAGGGGATGCCTTCGGATTTGAGGAGGTCGCGCGCCGAGAGCACCGCCGTGCGCGCGATGCGGTAGAACTCGAGTTCGCGGGTTAAATCGTCGTTGGGGTCGGGGACGGATTCGCTCGCGGGCGGCAGCGAGGAGACGAGGGAGTTGTGGTGGTGGAAGGGTGTGGTTTTCGGGTTCTTCACCACGGCGATGCGGGTTCGCGAGGCGACCAGCGCAGGACCGTTGTTGATGGTCATCTTCTGGTAGGGGACCGTGTCTTCTAGGTCGGAGTCCTCGAGGTCTGATACGGGGACGTCGGATTCATTTTCTGCTTCAGACGCTGAGGCGGCAGCGTCGCTGGTTTGGACGGGCTGTAATATCGTGGTGTTGGCTGTATCGTCCTCATCGGCTGCATTCTCGTCTTCGTCGAACTCGGCAAAGTCGTCCTTCTCGGTTGGTTCGACATTCTCCTGGTCCTCCTCTCCCATGGGTGACGCCTGGTCTTTGCTCTGTACCATATCCTCCTCCTTCTCATCTTTCTCTGAAGCATCCAGTTTCTGCCTCTTCCGTCTCTCGGCCGCTTTCACTTGTGCTTTTCTTTTCTCGGCCTGGTAGTCGCGGCCCTTATGTGCGTCCAGCGCGGCGAGTAATTTGCTCTTCTTCGCCATCTTGCCAAACTTTGCCTCGGGCTAGCTGTGACGCAGTGGTAGCCCTATGTACGAACGAATAGGATATTCAATCACTCGACACTCTCAAAAAAAGTTGTAGCAGTCGGGGAAATTTTCAGGTTGGAGTTTCCTCCGCAAAGGTGCCTACCGCCTATTGGCGGAGTGTGCCATGGAGTTTGTACGGAGGACCAAACCAGCGGGATAAGCAAGATCGAGGCACTCGGCTAGATTGCCGTTTTTGCTCTCTACCAGCTGGCTGGCCAGCCTCGAGCCTTGCGGGAAGCGAATTGCTCCATTAGGTGATTTGATGGTAGTGACTCCGTCACGAGCAACCTCCTCACAGTTGCGAAGTGAAGTGGTCTGGCTGGTCTGGTCGCTGGCCAGGCGACATGTGTCTCAAGTGAAGAATCCCGTGCACCCACCCTTGTTCGCTTGGAGTCTCACATTCCTTTTCTCCGAAAACGAGCACGAGCACACGCATTCCACCCATTGTCCCCAAGCGCCCTGCTTTGCGCACACACAAACACACCAAACAACACCCTGTAACATGAATATCAATATGGTAAGTCCAAGTCTACAGTACAAAAAGGAAACAAGCGTCTCCTCGTGGCCGTTAAGCGGCGCAGACACGTTCCCTTTTCCCACTTTCCCACCCACTTATGTAGCCGACGATGCCTAACGGGACGTATTTCCAGTCGTCGCCCACCCCGCCACCCCTTCCCGCCGGAGTGTCCACCAGCCCTCCCCTCTCGGCGCACCATACACACGCCACGCACGCCGCAGCGGCGCCGCCGCCGTCGGAGACCGGCCAAGAAGCCGCGACGAAGCTCGCCGAGGCGATCGACGACTTCCTGGGCGATTTGGAGAAGAAATTCAAGGGCATCAGTGATGAGATCCTCACCAAGCTGGACGATATGGCCGAGCGGTGTGATCGGTTGGAGCAGGAGATGCTCGTGAAAGAGACGAGCAGCACTGCGCTGGAGGGTCTCCGGCCGAAGGGCCCGGGCAGCCAGGCGTCGGGGTGAGGGTCACTGTGCGGGCTTGAGGGACTCGTGAGTTCCATTGAATGGCCTGGGAGATCTGAATGTGGTGTATGAGTCATACATGTGCATGTCCGGGAAGGTTGTGTTCGCGCGAGAGTCTCGGCCTCACGCAAAAGAGAAGGAAGCTCCCCACGCAGTACTGCGACGGAGATGGTACAGCACACCAAGGAAGGGGAGGAACAATAAAAGGCTTGAAGCTTTGTGAGTCCGAGCTCACGAGCAGCAAGCAGTGTCTTCCAAATTGCGGTGGATGGAGACGAGAGGAGAGGCTCGGCGTCTAGAAAGGGGCAGACGACGCGGGGAGAAGCACATCTCCTCTCCCAGTCTTCAAGCCGATATCAGCTCGCAGTCGACTTGGAGAGAGCTAGGGAAGCAGGCACGGGTACGGGCACGAAGCGCAAACTACGGCAACAACCACACAATGGCAGGTGAAATATGACAAGATCCTTTTGGAACTCCTGATGATACCTACCTACTTATGCCAATGTACAGATTCCACTACCAGCCGAGTAACTCCTTATTTTCCGCCAGGCATTTTAGACGCCCGAATCTCAGGGTTCTCGTAGATACAACCTTACAGTTCGCTCTTCTCCTCAGGCTCCTTAACCAAGAACTTGGCGAGGATGTTGCTTCTCTTTTGCAAGTCATCGATCTTCTCCGGTGCGAGACCGCCCTTCTTCAAGAGACCAGCTAGCCTGGTCTGCTCTTTCATGGCGTACTCGGGGTTTCCCGTCAATTTGGACAGCGCACGGAGGTAGTAATCGACGGACGAGTTCTTGAGGTCCTTGGCCGCGTTCTTGATCTCAGCCACTAGGTTCTCCGCGTCCTTGAGACCGTTCGCGGTGATGTACTTGGAGAGAAGGGAGTCGATGACCTCGATGGTCCCGGCTTGCGAGTTCAACGTCCCACCCGGCGCTCTGTATGTGCCGGCCTTGGAGTTGATGAATTCGACGAGGGCTTCTTCGCTTCTTGCTCCGCTATATGGTTCCGCCTCCTTGGAGCCCTTGGGGAAGAACTTGATGGTCGGATAGCCTGTGATGCCCTGGTCCTGAGCCGTGGCCTTTGAGTTCTCTGCTTCGGCGTCGACCTTGGCGATCAGGACATTAGGCTCGCTGGCGAAGTCGGCGGCAACCTTTTCCCATGTTGGAGCGAGGGTTTTGCAGTCTGGAGCGTCGGGGAATAGATTAGCACTTGCCGCCCATCTACATGTTTGGGGAAATCCAACTTACGACCACACCACGGAGCGGTGAATGCCACGAGCACGTCCTTGTCACCCCCGATCTCAGTCTTGAAGCTCGAGTCCGTCAACATCTCCACGTGGCTAGGCGCCTTCTTGGGGCCCTTCGCCTTCACGCCGCTCTTCTCACTGACGAACGCAGTCAAACTCTCTAGATCTCGGCCGCCATTGTAGTCCTCCGGCTCGGATCCGGGCTTGCCATCGAACCACTTCAGCGTCGGGAATCCTTGGACGCCAAATCTCTTGCCCAGATCTTTGTGCTTGTCGGCATCGACATTTGCGATCGTGACTTTGTTGCCCGAGGCCGCGAAGGCGGTGGCCAGCTCTTCATAGACGGGAGCGAGGTTCTTGCAGTGGCCGCACCAAGGGGCAAAGAACTCGACTAGGGCGGGCTTGCCGGACTCGAAGACGACTGTGTCGAAGTTGGAAGGGATCAGGTTGATCACGTCGGAGGCGGAGGCGAGGAGGGGCAGCGCGAGGGTTGCGAACGGGAGGAACGAGCGTAGTTGCACCATGGTGGCGCCCTCTTGCGTCGACTAGGAAGGATATGATGGTGTTCGAGCGGTTCAAGTGAGTGTTTCAAGAGCTGTGAGGAAGTCAAAGTTGGACAAAGGCGAGGGGGATGGAGGAGGTGGATTGAGTAGTCAATCACTCAGGATATATTCTTTGGTGGCGCCGCTTTTGGTGCCCTGAAGCATGTGGATTTCCAAGCAGATCCCGGAAATGTCTGCGTCTACGCCGGGGAGGAGAACAAGGACACCTTGCCTTAACCGCACAGCCTCGTGGACAGGGTGCAGATCAATCTATCTTTGTCCTCTTCTTAACTTACTGCGCGATTAGTATCCTCTGCAACGTGTGAAGCGTCCCTCGATTACTGTTCAGTCTACATTGACGGGTGTGATGTAGCAACGTGGTTCACTGTGACCGTCTGATGCTTGGTCGACCAGATGTTTAGTCATTTGTAGAAGCATGTCGACGAGAACCCCAGGAGAATTAGGTAGAGCATGTACGACTCACATACGTCCGTTTGTGAAGGCAGAGGCAAAATCTCTGTGCGTCATGGTTCTATCTCGATCAAGATTAAAGCCATTCGTGACTTCACCTCTACTCGGAGCGAGTCCTCGTTGATCCACGCGTGCTTCGTCTCCGGCCTTGCAGTTGGTGTCCTTTTGCTGGGGATGACATTGTCGAAACCCGGGATGTGCCTGTCATTCGATGTCGGCTATTGCACGACCGATTGTATCAAAAAAAGTTCGGGTGTTTCCAAAAGATTGAGCAGATCAGAGAGGTCAGAAACAAGATGTTCCCCGGTGCAGACATTAATTTAAGGGTATGTAGAACGACTGTGCTCTCTCATAAAAGGCTGGAATCCAAATTTAGAACTCTGTAGGTCGTTCAAGTTATCAACAGCATTTCAACACCGCCATTCGCCATCGCTTGTTGCTCGTCGTGCAGTGAACCACCAGCTATGCAAAAGTTCGTCATCCATTGGAGTCACCTTTGCTTCTCCTGGGCTTGATCCCGTACTTGCCCTCATCTGGCCCCGTATAATTGAAGGTATGCAGAATGGGCGTCAACAAGCACTGCCAGATTGGTCAATATGGGTCGCGGAGAGATATCGGAGGACAACTTACTTTGCAGCACTTGTTGCTGAAACTGCTTGCTTTCGCACGCACACTGGATACACCTGCCATCTTTCAAGTCAAGTATGACGCTGCAAGCCATCTCTTCCCGTTCGTAATCAGGCAAGGTTGGTCGCTTGAAATCGCCCAGGTGATATTTGCGACTGACACTTTTCATGCTACCTTCTGTTGCGGGCGGTGAAAAGATCAAGTATCCTTGGTCATCGATCCTCATAAAGCGCCGCTTCCATAAGAAGGACTCGGGAAATTGTACGTTGACATCTCCTATGTCGACAACATGAAGTAGCGAGTCAGCTATCGAGTTCTCTCGGGTCAGGTCCTGGTGGTCTTGGCCGTAACTTGGTTGAGATTGATGCGACTCTGCCTTCACCGGCGATTGCTGTTTGTTGCGCGAGCTGGTGAGATTCGACATCCGCTTCATTAGTCTGCTGGTCATTGACGTTCTTGTCTTGTCCTCGCTTATGGATGCGGCATCGCTGGCGGACCTAGGGCCGTGCCTCTTGTTGTTGCCCGACTTGGAAATCTTGCTGTGATTCGATTCGGAGCGAGGGAGGTTCGTGTGGGAGTTTGACCGATGTGAAGAAAAGGAAAATCGGCCTCGTTCGGATTTCGTGGGGCTCTTAACCCTTGGTTGATTGGCAGCCAGGCTCTGGTCAGAGCGCTGGTCGTGCTTCTCATGTTCGACAATTAAGGGACTTCTGTATAGATTCAAAGGAGCGTGGTAGTTGGAACTGGGGGCGAGAGGAGGATGCTTGCTGTTTTGGTCGCGGACAATCCGTGCTGTCACGGAGATGGTCTCACCCTTCTGGGACGATCCGCGGGTATCAACTGATGGGCGTCGCAGTTCTTTCACGGCGGCTGAAGAATGAGGATCATACTGGGCTCCTGTCATCGGTAAGGTTTTTGGAGGTGAATTGTCGGTCGACGCGTTGGGGGTCTGTTGTTGGTTGGAAAGGAACGACGAGCGTTTCATGAAAGCTGAAAAGGCAGAAGTTCCGGCACTGGTCTCGCGGATTGGCTGTCGCGGAGGGCTTGCTTCCTTTGTCCTTAGCACTTCCAATGCTTTGATGCGTTTTGAAATACCCGTGCCGAGTGTAGCCTTCTTCGTAAGAGGGACTGAGACTGGCTCCGCAGGTAATGGTGGCCACTGCGGCAGGGCCGTTGACACGCTGCGCACGCTTCCACTCGCGGATCTGCCGCGTTCAGGTGTGGTTGCGGCGCTGCGTCGGCTTGTTGAATGGCTCGTAGTGGGAGGCTTATTGACGATCTCACGAAGACGATCAGAGCTTCCTTTAGCCATGATTGGAGTTACTGGTGAACGCGCCACAGATATTGGCTTAGCTTCATGGACGGTGGCGGTGTGTATCTCGTCTATCAACGAGTCATCTTCGGAAAGGTCTGATGCCGAAGTATTGCTGTTTGGCAGCAGCTTCAGAGGCTCTGGTGGTCCGAGGCGCCTTGACTTCTTGGGTGAAGAGGGTTCTGCTGTTGATGTGGCTACCAGAGGGGGCTGCTGAGCTTCCAAGCCTGGCTGGGGTCTGATCTCGACGACACGTGTGTCTGCTTTCTTGTCTGGTCCTGCTTCCAGATAGGCCAGCGCAACCTTTACGTCGACGTCAGGGTCAGGTCCGGGCTCGATTGCAGCAATCGACGTGGTCGAACTGCTTGACGGTCTTATATCGGCTGAATCTGCTGTCTCCGCGCTGGTCTTGTCGTCCTCAGCGAAGGCCTTCGGTGTAAGTGATGAGCTGGTGGCCGAAGACAGCGATCGGCGGGAATGGGAGGTACCGTCATGTTCACTGACGGAAGAGGCTTTGGTCGACGGTTCTTCGGAGATGTTCGTCATAATCGTCGGGGATGTTGTGTAAGAGGATTGGGTTAGTTTCGACTCCTCGTCGAGGTTCGAGAGCTGCTCCTGGCTAGGAATCGATGATAAACGAGTACTTGAAGTATTCGTGCTTAGACTTGACTCCGAAGCACTCTGGGTGTGCATATCCGGTGTTGAGGGTGCCGCCGAAGCTCTTTGGGCCAATAGCATATTCCTTTTCCTCAGTTGCAGAGCCTTCATCAATCTTACCTTTTCTGGGGTTGCCGTAAACGCATCTCCGGTGACAGAAGATGGTCGTATGATCGCGGAACGACTATCGCCTGGGCTATATGGTGATCGGAGAAAAGATGGCGATGGAAGGGGAGGAGCGCCGTTGACCGACTGGCTCGAAGTTGCAAATCGACCAGGAACACTCCGGGTCGACTGTTGTGAGCCGGGTCTGAGCCCCAGACTGACCAGAGACTTATTGTTGACTCGAATAGAGGTTGGGAGATTAGCCACCGGCCGTATACTCGTGCTGCTGTCGGTTGTGCCAGATGTTTTAGGACGTCCAGTCGGTTCGACATGTGGACGCGGGCCTAGCTTCTTCTTCTTTGGCTTCACTGTTGCATAAGAGGTCACGTTACTACTCCATAGGCTGATACTGTCCGATTCAGCGGCTGAAAGGTGACGAGTGTGAGGGCGAGGGGTCGTCTGACTGGAGGAATCCGCTGTTGTTGCGGCCGTGGCACCCAAGAGGATATTGCTCGTGGTGTCGAAATCTGGGGCCGTGGGTGGCTCACCCTCGCTGGTAGAGGGCGGTGTCGGCTCAGGCGTCGCTGGGAGCGATTTGTCTGTGATAATCGACGGTCGGGGTGAAGGTAGGGGTGAGCCAGACAACTTGGGGGACGCAAGCAGACTTTCCTTCCGTGGAGGATGCAGGTTCCTCTCCTGCGCGGAGTCGGCATTGCTGCTGGGAGTGCCAGTGAGAGCAGACGCCGCGGCAGCCGCCTCCTCCTTCCTCTTCGCCAACAGAGCTTTAGCAAGCACGGCGCTGGCGGGCAATTCATCGAGTTCGCGCCTCCCAAAGACCGCAGTCGCGATCGGTGTCAGTGGCAGAGGCACCTCATCTGGCTTTGGCGTCACAAATTCGAGACCGAGCCCATCCTTTCCCTGTCGCTTTTCTTCCTCATCGTCGTCGTCTTCGTTGTCCTCCTCCGCCAGCACAGTGACATCCTCAGCATCTTCAGAGATCTCGTTCAACCTTCGCCGTCGCAAGGAAGAGCTAGACGAGGTTAAGGATCCGGCGGACGGTAGCAGCATTGTGGACAGACCCAAGGCGGACTCGGTCAGCTCGGAGGCTGCAGCGAAGGAGAAGACGGTGTCATGCGGTGTGAAGGTCTCCAGGACAGATTGAAATTGCACGGTAAGCCGCACTGCAGGAGGTGAGGCAGGTCAGTCACCCAGTCCTTCTCCCGAATTTACACGTCCACGCACCTTGCAGCAGTCGAGATGTCCCGTCCGGCACATATTTGAGAACAACCTTCTTGCGTCGATACTGCACCAACCCGTACAGCGGTGATTTCTCTCCATACTTCTGGATCAAGGCTCGCACTTCGGGCACTCCCCCAGTCCCCTTGCTCAGCACCTCTACCGTGTCGCGATTAACGTACTTCAGCAGGAACCTGAGCCACGTCAGCATTCAAAGAATCGAGCAGCGCGGAGCGACATACCATCCTCCTGCATCCGCCTGCGCAGCTTGGAGCGCCTCGGCGACTGCAGCTCCATCAAGCCCATTCAGTGACATTGCTTAGCCTTCATCGGAGAGGCTCCAACGCGCGTTCGTGTGCACTGTACAGCGCAGCCAGTTGGTGGTCCAATGTGAGGAATATAGAAGTACACCAGCTGAGGGCATTGACAGCAGCCCCCAAGATCAATCAATAACCACCGCCGACAGCAGCTGGCAGGAACAACAGCCTCGAACGCCCCGGGACTGTGCAGGATGCACCTTCGAGGGGAGCCCACATGCAGGATGCAGGACATTCGACAAATGGGGCACAGTGCGGAACTCAATGGGCGGGTTAAGCACTGTCAGGGGTGCTGGACCAAGCCCATTTCGGAGCGACGGCATGGATAGCACGCTCACAGTCCGTGGTCGATGTGCTTCAAGAGCGTGACAGTGGAGTGGCCTTTGACGCTGAAACCCCCGAAGACGGCTGCGATCCAGGCGTCCCATTCGCCCATCTCGACTTCTCCACGGGCCAATTTCCCGAACCCTGCTGCCGGCCTGCGGCTAGAGCAACAGAGACAGACACCATTCCCCTTTTGCAGGTTTGAATTTCCTCCTCCCACGTAAAACAAGCGAAGTCTCTCCAAAGCTCGATGCCGTCTACGCGGGCAAAGGCTGCTGGACACACATCTGTTGTCGATCTTTCATCTCTTCGACGCCTCAGGTCTCTCAGCTTCTCGGACGAAGTCCCGATCTCGATTTACCGGACATGCCCGGCGGGATTTGGAGTAGCAAGTGTTCCTTGCGACGATGCACAATGGCATCTGAAACATACATAGCGGACCGGTATCTGTCCGTGTCAAACATAGATCAGGACACACTACTTGCACACTACTTGCACTCTTGGGCGCTTGCTCGTGCATGAACAGGGCCTTTCTGGAAACCGAAATTCGGATTCCGCTGAGCATGTGCCAAACATTGACAGCTTCGCCAGATCCATTCTGACTGCGAGGTTCCCTTGCTCATGTCACGCGGAGCATGACTACGAATCTGCAGCCGAGGCCTCAGTATTCTACCATCCATAAACTATTGACACGCCGTTTCTCGCGCGTTCCGCAAACGAGAAACGTTCCATCAAATGGCGAGATGACACCGTCAAGTGTCCGCATCCAAAATGGTTGGGTTTTTGGATGGAGTTCTCGACTCTACAGAGTATCGCAGCAGGTTTGTAGCTAGTGCCGATATTGCGAAGTGCGTTGAGCCGTTTCGCGAGATGAACGCCAGACCACGTGAATCGAATCTCGACATGTTCGGGGGCGGCCGACGGTTGGTTCCAACACCAATGACGTCGGGCAAAGTATATCTCTCAGAGCGGGTTCGCTATTGCAACTGTCGAGAAGCGAAAATGTGAGAAGTGTGCCGCCTCACGCATCGAAATCTCCTTCCTGATAGAACTTCCCACCATGGCCGCTCTGCCACCCATTTCAACCCTCCCGTCACTCGAGACCGAAGAGCGAGCTCGAGTCCTCGACTTGCTTTTTGAGCCATGTACTCAACTCCACACGTTATCTGTTAGCCTGCTACACGAACAGAATTTCTCTTCGTACAGCGACCTCATTGACGCCGTAGGCAACCAGCTCCAGGAGCTCCATCAGTCCACCCTTGAAAGCGATCACAAATGGCTCGAGGCAATACTATCCGCTCACCCCAGGTTAGGTGAAACAAAAGTGGACAGCGAGCAATCCCGTAAGGAACAAGCACAGCTTAACCAAGGTGGAGCAGACCAGGCGGAGAGGTTAGCGGAATTGAACCGGAAGTATGAAGACAAGTTTCCCGGCTTGAGATACGTGTATGGTTTGCCCGTCCTGCCATCATCCTAGCTAGCCCTGCAAGACGTACTCAACCTGGCAATGCCCTCCTAACATTGCGACAGAGTCTTCGTCAATGGCCGGAGTCGGCCCGTCATCATGGAGGACATGGAGAAACGGATAAACCGTGGAGATATCCAGCTGGAGAAACAGGAAGCCATCCAGGTAGGTTTGTCGCTGATCCCTCGTCGCCGGGCACCTCGCAATCCTGGCGCGTCCCCGTCCCTGTCCATACCGGTCAGAAGTAATGATACTGATTGCCGTCTTCTCTCTTCGAACAAAGGCAATGGTCGACATCGCAAAGGACCGCGCGAAGAAATTGGACGGTTGAGCATGTGATCATGTCCCGGGCGTCTATCCGATGTGTATGACTCTCACAGTATACAGTACAGAACTGCGGAAAAGACTTCTTGTATACATGCACATGGCCACACGCAAGCATCAAATGTTAGGCACGATATGCGTGTCTACAATACAGCCAATGTGTGGATTGCTCCGCTTGTCGCGACACAGGACAATGTCAGATATCTTTCGCTTTTGTGGCCTTCCGCACCGATCCTAGAGCTTGCAAGGTGTTGGCCTCGCTCCCTCCTGGGGGAGCCAGAGCCCTATTATCTCCCATTCCTACGTCGGGTGAGTCACACGCCGGGCTGAATTCTGCACAAAGGTAACCGGTGATCGCCCAGCCGGTATTCTCGAGCGATCGTGCTGCTCCGTCGCCATTTCGTCAAAGTGCAAGTCCATCCCACCTCGTCGCCCGGGATCCGGCTTGATGGCGGACATTCTGGCTGCAATCACCAACCCGTGATGGCATGGGGGCGCGATCGAAAAGAGTGGACCTATCTCGTCGTTGGAACATGAGTACGTGCGCGGTGATCGAGGGACAAAACGATATGACTTGACCTGATCTGATCATGACATGATATATGGGCTCCGCCCTACGTGGCCATATCTCGACTGTAATATACCGTTGGCATTCTTCTAGCTTGACTCTAGCAGGCATGACCTTCGCGCGTCCTTGCATTGGGAAAAAAGGGGATACAACAACTTCGCACTAATGCGTTTAGTCGCGACAATGCAGTCCGGCGCAGACGACAGTAATCGCAGATACTCAACGCATTCTCGCAGGGGGGCCACATGTTCCCTCCTTACCCACAGCCCGACTACTTCTCAAAAGTATATCTCATCCACTCGCCTACGGCCTTCAAACTCTCCCACCGAACACTCTCGTCACTATCGCCCATCAACTCCAACAACCTTGCCTTGAGACCTAGTTTCTCCAGCATGGACCTCTGCTCTGGCACCTGTTTGACCAGATTGCCAACATCGTTACTGGCGATCGCCAACACTTTCTTGTCGTTGTCCCAGGGCTTCAACAAGATCTCGGCGAGTTTCTTGGCGAGTTCGCCGTTCTTGTCCTCGAGGATCTTGCGCGCATTTTCGCGCCAGAAAGTTGGGTTACGGTGGGGTGGGGACCAGCGTAAATGCCCGGATTGCACCTCGTCAGCGTACTCGTCGAAGGTGGTTTGGTTCTTGGTGTACTCTTCCAGCATGGATTTGAGAGCTTCGAGGTCCTCGAGGAGGTCTGGGTCGGTGAGATGGCGGCCGCTCAGATTGGAAAGCAGGGCCGGAAGTCTGGCTGTGGTAGCGGTGGCAATGAGGGTCTCCTTGTTCGTCGACAGTAGGTTGGTTAGAGTCGCCACTAGGAGTCGGGTGGTCTTCTCTTTTGGTGACATCCGAAGGAGCTGGGTGTATAGGGGCACGATCTCCTGGTCCCTGGGTAAACGTTAGCCCGGGCTCTCGATTTCAGGCTCCTCCCTCGATCTCTTACTGTTCGAGCCCTTCGCCCACCAGTTCCCCCTCAAAGCTCAGCTGCCAAATCACTAGGAGGACGTGGTACATCAGCTGGAGGCTGACGCCGCCACCAAATCTGGTGTCACTGCTGCGAATGCTGGCATTGCCACTCCATAGCGTCGAATCATTATCCTTTGCTGCTCCAGCAGCTTTGCGGAGGATGTCAAATAATGGGTCAACCGTGTCGTCTCTCTGCTTCCAAAAGATCTCTTTTGATTGTGCGGTTCGGAGCAGTTGTGACATGTGCTGGACTCCAATATCCTGTAGACCGCCGTCTTGGTTCTTAACCAACTTCGCGAGATAAGAGTAGAGCTGCGGAAGGGCTTCGTCTTCTCTCGAGGCCGGAGGTGAGGAGGTAGTTATAGAATAGGCGATGAGGTTGACCAGAAACGTAGCTGAGAGTAAGGGTATCGGGTCTTGTGGCTCGCTGCCCTGGCTGAGAAACGACAAGAAGGGTTTATAAGGGTTTGGGTGCTTTAAGATGGCAGCTGCAAGCTCCGGAGCATCTATTTCAGGTCAGCTGTATTCCTGGGGCCTGGTGGGCGAAAGTGCTCAATTCGTATACCATTGATGAGGTCTGTCGCCAGTACGAGGATATACTGGATGATATCACTCCGTTTGGAGGCCTTGTCGAGCACGCTGCCGCCGCCTGAGCCGCCTACTAGCAAGTTGCTGTAGCTGTTGACATCCTTGTCGATTGTCTGTTTCCGCTGCTCTTTTCTGACCTTGTCGACTGATCGTATCCTCTTCAGCTGGTCCTCTGTCAGGTTCCCCGCTCGCACAGCGCCATCCCAAGGTATCTGCGATCCTGTTAGACGGTTCAGCTTCGGTAAAAACACTTCGAGACCTACTGGGCGGGCTCTGATGTTGCTCTGCAGGGAAGCGAGATATGCTGGCGGGCTCAATGACATTTTGTCCAGGCGCGATGTGATTCAGATCAGAGAGTATGTCAAGTCCCAGGTCAAGCGACCAAAGCCATGAAATATGCTCTTTCAAGCTCTTTCAGGGTGTGGGTTGCGAAGAATAGGCGTCACAGTAATTCTATTTGCATCATAATCTCTTAGCGAAGCTGTGAACGTGTAGGTGGTTGCGGGAAGAGCTTCCCACGCAGCGCCAGGGTAAGGCAGGTTAAGGCAGGGCTGACTAGCCGATCAAGAGGCTTGACGTCGGCGGGACAAGCGCCCATGTTTCCCCATTTGTGTCCGCGCAGCCCGACAATTTGTCCTCAAGGAGAACGCGTCAACATTCGTATGCATTTGACAGTTCAGTCTTCCGCTGCCATGTTACATGTTTCGCCGTCTGCCTTTCTGAGGCCAATCTCGGACTTCCTGTCGAGCCTGGCACGACATTGATATTACCTGACTTTACAACGATGGCCGCCAAACCAAGAACAGGGTGGAATTTCTTGCAGCAGGCTGTCGCCTCTGTTGAGTCGAAGTTAGATGACATATTGGCCGAAGAAGGCGACCGCCCGAAAAGAACGAACACTCCTTCCCACACCAAGAAGCCGTCCTCGGATCTCTCACGGAGCAACAGCAATGCCTCAGGCACGAATGATCGACTTCAGGAGCGTCTCGCCAGAGCCATGGCCAAGAAGAGCGCGAGTCGAACCGAAAGCCCGGTGCCCCAAGATGAACCGTTGAGCCCAGTCTCTAGAGGGGTAGATCTCCCTACAGCCGCAGATGGCGCAGCGGAAGCCTCGCCGATCCTGATGCCAGACGCTTCCGACACGACTCCACGAAGTACTACACAAAAGACAGATGACAGCAGTCAGGACATAGATAGCATCCAGTCCATACCGGAGGTGGAATCCAATGCCCTGATGGGAAAAGAAAGAGCAGTCCCACCCATTTCACTGCAGTCAGATGACGATTCGACACGGGCCTCTACAGACGCTATGAGAGAGAGCCAGGCATTATCAGACAGGCCATCGCAAGATGTACAAAGACCGAGTATAGACAGCCAGACAAGACAGAGTACAGCGGACGTCCTGGAGGCACAAGCGGAAATGAATGTCTATCTTGAGCGCATAGATGCGTTACGAAGGGATCTGCAAACACTGGTTGACAGCGTCTCGGAGTCTGCACGTAAGAACGCCGATACTGCGAAGCAGGCCGCCCATTCTGCCGAACCTGGGAGTCTGGAGCAGAAGATAAGTCAGAAGGATGAGAGGATAGCTCTTCTTATTGAGGAGGGGACACGATGGTCAAAGACGGAAATGGACCTTCGGAGTGCAATCAAGAAAATTCGGGCGCAGGCAACGGCCAGCGCCAAAGAAAAAGAAGCCGCCAAGGTCCGCGCAGAAAGGGCAGAGCAGGCTTTCAGAGCAATGGAAGATCGAGCCAAAAGAGCGGAAGCTGCAAGTAAGCGCGCGGACCAGAATCTGGCAGTGACATCGACCGCGGCGAAAGAGCTCGAGGCTGTAAGAAAAGAGCGAGATGCATTAACCGCGACGTTGACAGACATGAAGGCCCAGTTAGCGAAGGCCCATGCAAGAGCGGAAGCAGCTGAGAGCAAAGCACAATCCGATCAGTTGGAGAAGGAGAGGAAAAGAGTAGCAGAACTACAAGACGACCTGAATAGTGTCAAAGTCGAGCGACAAATCTCTGAAGAGAAACTGCGTCGTGAGATCGAGGAGCTTCAGGCAGCCTTGGCAAGGGAGAAGGAGCAAGCACGCACCATGGAGTCTGAAATGCTGAGCGAGCAGGCGGCTCTTGAAAGCAAACTCGAGTCGTACCGAATTCGGGCTGAAGAAGCATCATCCACGGATACTGGTCATACGCAGGCCAAGCTACTCCGGCAGATTGAGACGCTACAAAACCAGTATGCCGCGGCGAGTCAGAACTGGCAAGGCATTGAGAGCTCTCTACTGAGTAGAATCACCAACCTCGAAAAAGAACGTGATGAAGTCGTCTCGAGGGATGCAGATCTGCGGAAGAAGTCGCGGGACACTACGCTCAAGCTCAAGAATGCGGAAAGAGAGCTAGACAGCATGCGGAATAAGTATGCCGACATGGACAAGTCACTGGCGGATGCCAACGAAGAAGTACAGCGATCGCAAAGGAAAACGATCCAGCTTGAAAAGGACCTTGCGGACGCGGTTAAAGACCTCGAGACGCAGAAGCAGGCTGCGGAGCGCGAACTGCAACGCAGGATCGACGAGGAGAAATCAAAGTGGACGGCAAACCTGCATATTCCACGCACAGAATCTCCCGCGGCATCACTCCGCAAGAACTCGGGGCTAGGTTTTGACATGAATCACCTGATGAGCCCCGTTCAATTCGAGCGAGCCACGAGTCGACGTTCCTCCATCATGCCCAACACGTTTGACTCGAATACTCCGCCACGTCAACAGTCCACCACTTCTTTCCGCGGTTTGGCAAATGGGTCGATTGCCGAGACGCCCTCAGTCGTGACGTCCATGGACCACGATGAATATTTTGCCAATATACCGCCTACACCCATGACAACAAGCCACCACTCTCAAAGGGGCGGCGTCAACGATCTGATATCCACTTCGACTGTGGGTGCGGGTCCTTCAGTACAGCTTGTCGAACGCATGTCGGCCAATGTACGGCGTCTGGAAAGCGAAAAGGCTGCATCCAAGGATGAGCTGGCCCGCCTTATCACCCAGCGCGACGAAGCCCGGCAAGAAGTGGTAAGCTTGATGCGCGAAGCCGAGGAAAAGCGCAGGATCGAAGAGCGGTTGAGGGCCTTGGAGAAGGAGCACGCCGGTTTGAGCCAACGGTACCAGACCACGCTGGAACTGTTAGGCGAGAAAAGCGAGCAGGTGGAGGAGCTCAAAGCCGATATCCTGGATGTGAAGCAGATGTATCGGCAATTGGCGGACACCATGAAATGAACGAGATATCATATGCCGGATACGTCTTGAATTCCTATACCAGCTCGCTTGTCGTCAATGTTTTTCGTCGAATAGGTCAAGTGAACGAGTCGATTCCCTCCCTCTCGGCCGCCTTCACAATGTACGACCGCACTTTGGCGTCCGGCGCGCACTCAATGGCCAGTCTGCCATCAACGTCCCTCTTGTCTGTCTCCGCACCAGCTTTTAGCAATTCGACCGCGACATCACCATTTCCCTCACTGATGGCGTGATGCAGTGCGGTCAAGCCATCCATATCCGTGCCATTGATGGGCGATTTGTTCTCTAGTAATATCCTGACAATGGGCACGTTGCCAGCGGCCGCAGCACGATGAAGAGCTAGTTGCCCTCTCTTATCCTTTACCCTCGCGCTAGCGCCGTGTTTGAGCAGCGTCCTGCAAACTTCGAGGTTGTTCTTCGACACAGCTAGGTGTAGCGGGGTAACGCCTGAATTCGTAGGCATTTTGGGATCGGCATCTTTGGAGAGCAGGACTTCTATGATGGGAAGCCCGGAGTTGTCTTTCAGGGACGAGGCAATCGCGAGGGACGTCCAGCCTGAACCATCCTGCGCGTCAGGATCGAAGGAGCGCGTGGAGGCGAGGAGTTTGACGATGTCGAGCCGTGCGAAGGCGCAGGCCCAGTGAACAGGAAGTCGCTCGTCTTGGTCGTGCAGGTTTGCCAGTTTGGGGTTTGCTCTGAGCAGCGACTCGACAACTTGGAGCCTGCCCTCGCGAGCCGCCTCGTGAATCGCGTACTTGTCCTCTGTAGACTCCGCCATGGCGAGCAGCGATGGGTAAGGAGGGAGTGTAGGCAGAGACGGGTCCGAGGGTCTGGCACGTCATGCCCACAGGCACTGGAACTAAGTAAATCCGGTCCGACGAGGCTGCAGTTGTTCGCTAGCCTTGGATCGGCAAGCCCATAAATCCCACGCCGGAGGTGAAAACGTGAATGCATCTTTCATTGGCCTCCGACTTCAACCCTCAGTCCGCGACTTGACTTACCCCAGTAGTTGACGTTGTCCACTCGCTTAGGCTTCGTCGCAGTCGTCCGTGGGTGCCGTGGGTGCGACTCCAGGCAGTGGCTACCGCCCGCCTTCCGTCCACTGTCCGCATGATCTAAACTATCTTTCTACCCCTCCCATTGGAAATTGGCCCTCGCTGTGTCGTTTTTATCTCAAGATGCCCTTGCTTCAATCTCATGGCTGGAAATCTGCAACAAAGTAATGGGAAGACCGTCAGAAGTCACCGCAAAAACTACCACCGGCGAGCCCCGCGCGCATGCGATGAGTGCCGTCTACGGAAAATCAAATGTGATGGAGGGCTGCCGTGTGGCCCTTGCAGCATCTCCAAAGATGGTGAGACCGTCGACTCTTGTCCCCGTAGATTGAAAGCTACTAAGTTGCTGGCCAAGCCTGCTCATACGATTCTGGAACAAGACCTCGGGAAACGCCCACACAGAGGATCCGTAAACTGGAGGCATGCATCCGCTCCGTGCGGACAACTCTTATGCAGCTCAAGGCTCAGAGTCCAAACCCTGCCAATGGCGATATAGATTCAGTCATCGGCTCCCTAGACACCTCGTACCCCGAGCCGGGAGACGGGGAGTCGAGCGCGGACGAAGACGATGCGAAACACCGCCGCTTAAACAGCATGATGGGAAGTGCTGGGCGCATCATTTCGCATTCCCCGTCGCAAACGACGTACTATGGCCCATATTCCGGATACGCGTTTGTCTTTAAGACGCTCGAGCTATTTCGGAGAATGCCAGACAACCCGGCCTTGACCACGGAAACGCAAAGCATTACCACGACCCTATTCAACGCTCCGATGCCTGAGGCTGAAGGGGGTCCGCACTATTCGTCGCAATTCCAGAGCCTACCCAGTTTCTCTACCACCTTGGGTCTCCTTGATGTGGTCTTCACGAGATGTCATCCGCTCATCCAATTCGTCCATGAGGCTGACTTCCGAGATATGGTCCACCGATTGTACAGTGAATCTGCGTTGCAGTTTGGGGCTTCGAGCCGTGATTTCATGCCTCTCTTCCATTCCGTCCTCGCCATCGCGTTGCTGTTCGAGACGCGGTTGCGTAAAAAGCATGGATGCGAAGACATTGTCAACGAGGCGTGGGTGCAATCTGGGCCATGGTCTTTCATTGCTAACAGCGCATAGTACGAGACATTTCATCCTGGCACGCAAAGAACTCGACATCGCACAATGCGCTGATCTCATTTCCATGCAGACGATACTCTGTCTGATCACCTTTTTAGTCACCACATCGCGTTTGACTTCGGCGTACACCTACCTTGGCATTGCTTGTACTTCGGCCCTAAGGCTTGGTCTGCATAAAGAGATCGGCAAGGACATATCCTTGCCCGGAACACAACAAGAGGCGAGACTACGAATTATGCTGGCCGTCCTACAGCTTGACACCTTTGTGAGCATCGTGCTGGATATGCCCACTCGCATTAACCCTGGATGTGTGGACCCGGCGGTACTCGCTGCATTACAGCCGCCTTCCACGAAGAAGTCGGCCACCTCGGCGGAGGCTCTTTCCGAACCCCAGGCCAAGTACGCCGCCTCTGCAAAGCACATGCAGCTCCTGGCGCTCACAGCTTCCGGCCTTCGAGGCATCTTCGTTCATGGCAGCAACAAAGAGAAGCCCGCTGACAGTCCGACTATCGATACTGTTGACACCAAGAAGATGGCGGAGGCTGAAGATGGGTTTCGAAAATGGGCAAAAGCCCTGTCTTGCGTGCCTCTCATCCCAGAAAAACCTGAGATGTCTGCAATGTAAGTTCGAACTCGGCGCCTTTATCGTGCGGACTTGCTAATGTGGACATTTAGTCTGAAGTACGAACTAGAGATGTCTTTCTATCTCGGCCAATTCATCCTCTACCAACCATTCCTACACTACCTCATACAAATGGCCAACGGCTTGCCCATCATCAAAATCCAATCGCAACATGCACTGGCCTGCATCAAGATTGCGTCGACAACGATAACCCGGTCTGAGGTCATGCATCAACGTGGGCTACTAGCTCCGGCGTCGTGGAGTGTCATGTACACGCTCTTTCAGGCAGTCATGTGCCTCTTGTTCCTCATTGCGACTCATAACGGCACGTCGCGACCGAGTGAGGCCTGGAAGAAAGGCGAACTAGGTATAAAGCTCCTAGCGACAATGCGTTGCTTCGACAACGGCGCGGTTAGATGTCTCTGGATCATCAAGGTAAACAGAGCCCTGTCTTGCTTCCTGCCCCGGGATACTTACCAACAGTCTCCTCAGATGGTCATCAAACAACTCTCCCACACTGTTCAATTCGATGTTGATCAAATCGTGGCCACAACGGACTGTCTCTGTTCCTGCGGCCGCACAAGTCTTCTCCCCACCGAAGCACTCGATCGTCGCCCATCTCGCGACCAACACGCCGACATAACCGCCGGAGGCGGTGCAAGTGGCTATGCCACGCCAGAAACACCGCACGATGCACGAGCATACCCCTCCGTTTGGAGCAGGCCAGGCATTGAACACATTATGATTATGAATCAGGATTCACCACGACATGATGCGGACTACATCCTTGCAGAGGCTCAGGCTATCACTTTGACATTACCGATCGACAATTCGGAAATGTTCAATATTGGGGAATCTTCATGACGGCGCTCGGGGTAGGTTTAGGGGCAGCAGTAGGAGTCGGAGTAGGAGTAGGGAGTATATCTATCCGGACATGGCGTTCCGCTTGACCTCATCTCAATCTGACCACAGTACATCCAGTAGTAAGCCTGCATCCGTGATTGCATAGTCGAATATATCTAAGTCTTCAAGACAGTGTGTGCCTTTTCCTTCTGCCACTTGTTGTCCAAACCATCTCACGTTCGATCTAATGCACGTCGCCTATGATGGACTGGGATATCAACGACTCCAAGACATACTAACTGACGAGTTGTGGACATTCCAAGGTGTCGTGACTAGACACTACACATAACATATATATATCTATACCGTCTGTATCCGTATATGTACTGCCCGGGCCATCCGACGTTGGGTCTATCTGTACACAACCAGGCCTAGCTCAACTCAAACCCGACCACACCCCCTTTCTCTGCTGTGGCCACAAGCAGAAGTCCAGTTTTAACCTCGACTCGAACTCAAATCTCCTTGAGAAATCCCACCTCAATCACCTTCTCGGTCGGCACGTTCAGATTCGCCATCTTGGTGCGCGAATTCTCCTTCATCCACAGGAACAGCACGAGCAACGTCCGCCGGAACGGGCCGGTCGTGGGCTTGATCTTCATCTGCTCCTTGCCGACGATGTACATGACCTTGTAGCTGAAGGCGCGGTCGAGGCGCGCCAACGCCTCGGCGGGGGATTTTTCAGAGTTATGATGTGGGCGAGGGGACGGGTGCGGGTGCGTTGACGATCGCACTTGCGGCATCTTTTCGTCCGGGGGCACAGAGAGCACGTCGGCGGCGTCGCCGGCTGGAGGACTGGAGGTCGACGTCGTCGTCGTCGTTCCGGATTTCTCTTCGCCAGTCTCGCTGACCCCTGAGCGCGGCGGCAGTGCTTGGCCCTTCTGCTCGCACAGGATATACAGGCGGAGTTGCTCGTAGATGACGGAGGCCAGGTCCGGGGTGATGACTTCGTCGTTGTAGCCGTAGCGGACGACGAGGCGGTAGCAGTGCGGGATCGCGAGGCGCGACACAGTATGCCGCTTGGACGGCGGCACCGAGGGCGTCTCGAGCGGTCGGAGGTGGAAGAACACCGCCACCTCGGGCATGGCGGTGAGTTTGATCGCGAACTGGCTGAACACCGTGGGTGTGGTCTCGCCGGCCTTGTCGAAGAAGATGCCGAACCCGTTGATGGAGCTGAGCGGCGTGCCGTCGAAGCGGTCGCTCAGTTGTAGTCCGTCGGGGGATTTGCGCACGAAATGGGACGTGGGGAATCGATCTTCTGCTTCGGCGAACCATTGCTAGCAGAAACGAGCCGTCAGCATTGCGCAAATCCGGATGCTATCTGCGTGACCTGAAGTCTTGGGGGGGAGTACAACGGCGTGGACTGAGACAATAGCTCCTTTGAGGTGCATTTGGCTGACTCGACTGCACTGGGTTCAAAGGCAGAGAAAAGACTAAATGAAACTTACCTGTTCTTTGCCGAAGCGCCAGAGCATGAATATCGTGCCCAGAACGATGGCGAGGGTGAGGGTGAACCAGGCTCCGTCTGGCACTTTCGTAAGTGCAGAGGAAAGGAAGGTGCCGTCCAAGAGGGCGATCGTGAGCCAAGGGAGGAACACGATGAAGGGACTGATGCGCCATACGAATATGGCCGCCAACGACACCCTGCATGTGTATTAGCATAAGTCAGAAAGCGGGGAAACTCGGCCACAGTGGTACATGCCCTCGCGCTCATCAGAGAGAAACTTACATGCATGTATCGAAAAAGGTGACGAACATGACACAGACGCCGTAAGCGTTGCCGAGCGACGTGGTGTTGTTGTAGATGGAGGCGATGAGGATTGTCCCGATCATGAGAAGCCAGTTAGCCAGGGGGATGTACAGTTGACCGTGGAAGATCTTCGAGGTATGCCTGACGGAGAGTTGTGGGAAGTATGACAGTTTCATGACTTGGTGGAGCAGCTGGAAGGTTGCGGTGATGATGGCCTGCGAGGCGACAATCGCAGCTAGGATCGCGATGATCAGAGCCGGGTAGACGGTGCCAGGAGGAGCGGCCTCGAAGAACGGGTTGGCGTATCCTTCTGGGTGGTCGCTTATGTAGGCGGCCTGACCGATGTATGCGAGCAAGAGGCACGGGAAGGTGTAACACAACCAGCTGAGTTGGATGGCTCTGCGGCTGAAGGCGCCCAGGTCCGCGAACAACGCCTCGACGCCGGTAAAGGCCAGCAGGACACCGCCCAGCTGTCTCCAACCGTGCTCGCCATTGTGGATCAAGAACGTGAAGGCATAGCCAGGATTGAAGGCTTTGAAGACCGAAGCGTCGTGATGAATCAGGTTGTATATTCCAAAGGCCGCGTTGAATCCGAGCCAGATGAGAACGACGGGCGAAAAGGCGTAGGTGATCTTGGTGATTCCAAAGGGCTGGACGAGGAACAACAAAACGAGGATCCCGTCGGTGATGCCGATGATAGCACCCTTCGAAATGCTGGGGTTGACCACCCGGGCACCCTGGACGGCTCCCAGGACGGATTGTGCTGGCGTGAGCACACCGTCTGAGAGAACCATGGAAACGGCCAACACTCCCATGGTCTTAAGGACTCCACGCACAATGCGGCTCGACTCGATGCCCTTGCGCATGGCCCGGCCGGCGCTCTCGAGGTCTCCGGAGGCGTGTCGCTTCAGTCTCACAAGCGTGGCTTCCCTCGGGTCGCGATTCGTGATGTTCATGTACCGGCTGAGGAGCGTATATGTGCTGAATGTGCCGCCTTCGCCCTCATTGTCTGCGTGCAGGATCACGATGATATACTTGACCGTGACCATCATAATCAAGGACCAGATTATCAGTGACAGTACGCCAACAAGGTCTTCTTTGGATGGCTCGGAGGTGAACGTCGAGGAGTAGACGTAGAGAGGACTAGTGCCGATGTCACCATAGATCACGCCAGTGGACTGATAGGCTCTGTAACATCATTCCTCAGCATTAATATCTGCATCGGGACGAACAGAAGCAATACTCACAGCCAGAGCAGCATCTTGCCGCTGAAGACCTGCATCAGCGTCAGTTGAGGTGGCCTCAACTGGGACGGCCAGTGGTCATTCATACCTGCTTCTCCTTGAAGTCACCTTCCTTGCGCAATCCAGGATCCTCGTCACGTTGCAGAGATCTGGTGCGATAAAGGGTCAGATCGTGCGAGGATCTCCTCGAGCGCATGTTGTAGATGCCATCATCATGTGCATAGATCGAGGTAGAATCGGCAGTCCGCCCTTCCTTGCCCTGCAGCTCATTCTTGGGATGGGCTTCGTTGGCAATGCGAATCGTAGCCATTGCGGGAAACGCTGCTGCCAGACTCTGGGTAAGAAAGAGCAGAGAAGGGGAGTTGAGTTGGTAGATGGGCACTTAGACTGGACGGAGAGAGACCTTATTAAGTCACACAGACACGGAACGTTGACCTCTCGGCTCGACTTGACTGGGATCATGAACGGATCCATTGGATTGACACATGTGCTGGATCAAAAGCATGGCCGCAAAGTTTGACCCTTTTGGGCCAACATCTTGAGTGGTAGGAGACCCTTCGGCGTGGCATGTATGCGGGTTGCATCGGCTGCCTAGCCAGGGTCGCTGTGTTGCAAGATGTGATCGTTCCCAAGCGGACATGGGAGCTGGCATCGAAGTGGGCTTGTCATGGCAATGACGGACTGGGGACTAGGAATGCGAGGTTGCAGGACGCAGAGCTGTGCCATTGTGATGCCCGCTAATACGAGATGCTCAATGAGCGAGCCTGTGCGCGAGCAGTCCGATAGGTAGAATGTCGCTGAGGAATGGGCATCCTGCAGGCTGGAAATCAAATGCCCATGGCGGACAGGACCCAGCGCACAGATCTTGGCTGGCAGCATCTCGTTCCGTCTATCCAGAGGGATGGTGATTGGCCCGGTGCTGACCATGCATGCCCCTTCTATGAGAGATTTTCGACTGTCTTGCAGGGTGGAGGTCTTAACTCGACTTCATCCAGCGTCCACCATTCCCACTCAGCCACACAAAGCAACGGCAAGACGGAACAGGCAAAAAGCTTGTGTCGATGCTGGGCTCATCTGGATCTGGCTTCACCTTCTTGCTGAGCGCGCTGGATGGCTGCATCTCCACCTCTCACCGGAAGACCGCCATCAATGGTCCTGTACTTAAACAGCCCAGGAGAAATTGTCCGTAGATGCTGTTAGGTAAGGACGCTCATCCGCATGTTTGGGTGTATGAGGCATTTTCGAACGTTCGATCCTGCGGTAGGACAGAAGGCGTAGGGGTGTGCTGTTAGCGGCAGGGCATCTATGCCAATATGAAAGGCTTGTGGTCTGCTCTCAATCGAATCTAGCCTTCCAGCTTGGCTTCTGCTGAGAGCTGCGGCCTGGACTCTCTCATGGCCACTGCTCCGCCACCGCCAACATCCTCTACCAACACGGGCAAGAACCGGACTCTCATCACGATAACTGCACTGGTTGGAATCGTCGTTGTCGTCGTCCTGTTGGCATTATACGGTAAAAAGCGTGGTCCTCGTCAGCGACTCGAAGAATTGCATCTTCAGAACGAACTTCGACAGTCTGGATATCGCCGACGCCGAAAGGAACAACAAGAAAGGGGCATCACGCCAACCCTGCTCCAGTTCATCCCAGCTGTCAAGTATAATAGTTTGTCAACCGGAACCGGAGAACGACGGACCAAGAGCTTGGACTTAGAGAAAGGACACGCTGAATCAGACACCCAGACATGGTCGCTTGCGCAAAGCCAGCTCAAGATCAAGGCATTGCAGGTCGAGATGAGTGAAGAGCAGATGGGGCTGCACAGGCATGACAGAGGCGGGACTTTTGAAGAGCAGGAGTGCCCCATCTGCACGCAACCCTTCATCCAGGACGACGATGTCCGCGTCCTCCCTTGCCGTCACATCCACCACAAGATCTGCATCGACCCGTGGCTGTTGGGCTTCAGTGGGACTTGCCCGGTGTGGTCGGTACATATTGACTCGTTTGTGAGAACTTCTGCTGACACTCGTCGACAGCCGCGTGCACATGGACAGCTTCCAATTGCCGTCGGACGAGGAGTTGGATCTCCCACAGAAACCCGGCCCTGTTGTGGTGACGGGAGAGAATTTCGAGCATCGATACCCTCCTCGTGCGGATCCGTAGCGAATGCTGAGACCCTCTGGCTATGTTGCTTCGAACGAAAGGCTATCACATAGAAAGAGTGACCTCGATTGCCGAGCTCAAGCTCAGCCTCCCTTTCCAGGCCCCGATCACCTGAAGTGCCCATGTTACCCGTAGCTTTACCATCGTGGTTATGACTGGGGACGACGTAGGGCGACCGACTGCAATGAGACTCCGCAAAGGGCTCAGATGGCCTACTTCACGTTAAGTTGACATTTCCACAAGTTATTTTCTTATTTCCTCGCTCGACAAAGTCATCGTCTCCTCTCACCATATCAATACCCTCTCCGCGTCTTCTATCTACGGGCGCCGCTTCCCACGTTGAATCCAAGCCTGGCTCTGACTCGTTGACTCCATATGGTTCCCTAGAACATAACTTCCATGCTATTTCCAATCACTTGCGGGTTCTCCTAATGAGCGTATTGGCCTGGTACTAGGTGTTCGAACGGGAACATAACAAAGTTGACACAACTGCATCGACACAACAGAACGGAAGCCTCACGTTACATATCGTTTACATAGACTGGAAGACTATACCGGACCTTACCTTGGGAATGGACGCCATGTATTTTGAGCAATGGTCTGTCGCTACAACCAACACCAACTCAGCTCATTATTATCCGAGAAGAAACTTCACCTTACAGGTATTTTACGGATTAGGAAAAGCAAATAAGAGACGAGTCAATCGATTAGGTAGCGGTAGATCGACTATTCCACTCCTTGATCATGATCCGTCGACGACCGACGTATCCATGTACTCTCGGTGAGGAGGTAGTAACCGCGGACTGAAAGGGCTCATACAATGAAATGCAACCATTTTCACAATTAACCGTTTGCAGCGCAAAGGTGGGCCGACATGAGATCACCAGCAAGTACATACCGCAATGACTAAAGATCCGGCGCTCACACTCAAACATCTCCTTCCTTCCCCCCACACACAACCCCCTCCTCTAAAAGAAAAGATTATCCAACGACGAAAGTCCTCTGCTGAAATTGGACCCCCTGCCAAGGTGCAAAAGAGTCCTCGGGAACGTTTGGTCCGATATACTCACAGTCGCAGTCATCGTGGGCATGCTCTGTTCGGTACACTTTCCCATCAGTCCGTTCCCCAAGGCACCGCTGCCAGGTGCAGTCGCGGTGCCTTTCCCAGGGCTATCGCAGGGTCGTCCTGGCCACGTCGATAAAGCAACAGCTTGTCCGTTGTGTGTTCGGCAGGCAGAGTTGAGAAGTGGTTGAGGAGGTTGAACCAAGACATCAAACTTAACAGATAAATGCTGTCCATGGAGAGAAGACCCATGAGCTTTTTGGTTAGATGTGGACACCATTGGCGCCTAGCGGCTCAGCAATGAGAAATGGTACCACCAGGCCAATCCGTGAACTGGGGAACCTCGACTCCGTAGCACTGCATTACAACGGTCGCCAGCATTTGACCAAGCATCTGGATAGACCATGTGAGGCGGAGCGACACAGGCTCCTCGGAAAAATTGCCTGAGCTTTGGTCGGCAAACGCATTGTCGAACGCCTCACCAGCAGTGATCGTGGTTTCGAAAATGGTCTGCCAGTGCTCAAATGGTGGTCGTACCCGCCTCTGCCTCTCTGACAAGCGTTCGGCAATTAGGTCAAGGTAGTGTGTGGGCGTTGAAGCACCACCGAAACCGAGGCAACCGTCATAACAGACCAGGAACGTACGGACCGCGCAGAACCAGTAAGGTACTAATTTCTCAGCAACGTGCTCTTTGCGGATCGTCGGCACGCTTGATGTTCCTCAGAGCAGGTCCATAAGCTGGGAGTTAGAAGGGGATAGCTCAATCTCCGCCCTGCCAGATTGAATCATTGACTTCGAACCTCGACATCAAGTTGTCTTCCAGCATGGAGATCACTTCGCTGTAGAAGATCTCGCGGAAGCCTTTGTCCTCAAAGCTGAACGACCCAGAGTATGGGTTGGGGTGCGGACACAGACAATACCGCACCGCGCGCAGATACTCTGTTGTCATGTTGATGTCGTCCGAATGGTCTTCCAACAGGTCTTGTGCGACAGCCCGGTAGTCGCTCCCACCCTGTGCATCGACATCGTCTTTGATCGAACGGTTCAGGTAGATCTCCAGCAAGATTATACCCAGGGCATGGAGGTGTGAGTTCTTTCGTGCGACCTGCCCTGGGCTTCCTGGCGTACCCGTTTCGGCAACTACGGAGCGAGTGAAGGGCCTTCTCAGCCTGATCCGTTGATCTGGGCTTCGGCGAAGTGTGAGGCTAGAAGGTCCCAGGCCGAGGAACGAGATGCCCTCGGAATTCCAGATCGTCTGCCACCACGAGCTTTCGTGCAATTGGAGAAGTGAATACGCGAGGATTACTGCGAGAATGGCCTTTTCCCGGTGCATCCATCGTTTGTGGTCGTAGAGTTTGAAGTTGGACATAACCTCGCAAAGAGATAGGACTGGGTCTTGATCGGGTGGCTTGGTGCTCGACTGCGCGATGGAGGTGGTGTACAGTTCGCCCTTCTCGTCGATGACCAGTTGGAGGTCTGCTTTACTCAGCTGAGCCAGCTGGCTCTCCTTGCATATGTCTTGCAGCTTTTTCAACTTCTCACAAGGAGAGCTTGTAGCCTGACTCTTCGTGAGACCTATTCGCACTCTCTTCTTTGGGGGCTCCGCTTGCTCTGAGGCCTTTATCATTTTGACGGATATTGCGCAGACTTTGTCGTCTGAGTCGAAGAGGAGGAGTTGAAAGCATAGATCTTGCGCTGTGGCATTGTGGTGATGGTGTACGCCCAGCTCAAGGCCAACATTGCGCTGTTTGAGAGGCTGGCAGTTGCAGGCTCTGCAAATGCCTTCGTAGAGCTTCTCGGCATCGCCGCGAAGTTGAAATGTCACATGAGCTCTTCTCACCTGCTGCTTGCGTGCGTATGGCTTTGCGTGGTTTGCCGCGCTTCCCAACTTCTCCAGCGAGGTGTTGTAAGACTTCAGCTCTGCCAGCATTCGCAGTCTTTCGGGTTGTTTCCAGCTGAACTTGATTCTATTGCAGATATCTTGCTGCCCAGATACGCCTTTCTGGGAAGCATCAAGGCAAAGCTGTTCTAGCCTATCCACCTTATCCAGCGTCAGATTCGAGCAAGAAAACGTCAAAATACCCCCAACACTTACTAGATCATCGCCCGTCGAATCAGCGTCTGTCGCACCATCGGATTGAATTTGCTTTGCTAATGTTGTACAGATCGTGACCAGAAGAGTGACGAAGGGCTGATACGCATCGCCAAGTTCGTCGCGCAGTTCTTTGACCACATTGGGACTTCGCCACGCATCCCCGTCTGGCTGGTCGATCAGCTCGGCCTGGGTATGAGGTGACAGGGTCGTCCGTCCTACGACCGCTTTGATGTACAGGCACAGCAGGGTTCGCTGCAACTCAAGCTCATCTTTGTATTGTTTGATGAACTGCTTTTTGCGAATGGCTCGCTTAACGAACTGAAGGCCGTCACGATAGTGTTCGGCCGCGGAGATGAACAAAGGCACCGCTCCCAGCACCAGGCCGAGAATCTCGATCCCAGACATGGACGATCGACCCGGATTCCGTAGAACACATAGACTCTGTAGAGTGTAGTCCACTGCACAAAACGGAGCAGACTTTCAAAACTTCATTCTCGTTCGGCAGCCTTTTAGACCACCGGTGAAAGCGGGCGAAGCACGTCGCGGGGGCGGAGCTGCTGCTGCTGCTGCTGGCTGCCTGCGCCACCACGCTCTGTCAATTTCTGTAACCAACCAATTATTGCAAAGCTCGTGGTCTCGCCAACCAAGCGAGTTCGCCCTGGAGTCTGCCTCAACACTCTGCGGCTGAGAGACAACAACTTGAACCTCGATAATCTCGGTGGCCTGGGATCTGCAATCAGTGAGTGTCCGCTCACGGAAAGCAAGGCATGCAGACCGAACACCTTCCATCTGATGTGAATGAGTTCGCCATCCAGCACAGTGCAGGGCTTTGTCGCAGCAAGTTCCGCCAAATCCTTGCCCTCGTCAACCAAGATGAAGCTGTGGCTCGCCGCATTCTGCTTCTCTTTGCTCAGCCAGAAGATACACGACCCATCCTGACCATCTCGGACCTTCGTGACGAGTTCGAACAATTCCGAGTCTGGGCCGACAACATAGGAGTATTTGCATCCGATCACGCGTCTCTTGACTACCGGCTGCACGAGGCCCTCGATGTCAAACAAGGCATTGTATCATTGCTACATAGTCTTGACTCCGACCTTGACGAAGGTATCCTGCTTGCGAAGGCTTATCAGCGTCGCTAACGAGTGCCAGTGTCAGCTCTCCTCAAGGAGGACCAAGACTATGGCGACAGAGACAAGCCTGCACCCGATGCGGATGAAGAAGAGAGCTCAGATGACGACACAGAAGCACTGACAGACTTGGAGATTACACGCCTGGAGATCCAGAATCAGCTCGACCACATCTCTGATCTTATCACCAAGCTCATCCACTTAGCTCGCGTCATTCGAGTCTCGGGAGTACGAAGTCGTGCCACCAAAGCCGCAAGGTATGTGCATTATGACGAGTATGGGATCGATCAGACCAAGGTGTTCGAGGAAACATATTTGCCGTCCGTTCTCCGCTATCGGTTCCAGGTAACAGGGCCCTTGCTACTAAGGCTATGCAAAGTCATTTCTTCGCGGCGCCGGCAGTTCATGTATCAACAAACTCATCAAAAACGGCTCGCTTACGATGGAGCAGCTTCAGACTATGCTCATTCCCCTGCCACCACGCTGTTACTTCCAGGCCAGAAACCACCATCCCAACAGCTGGGTCCCGCCGTTACGCAGATTTCCGGAGCTAACGTCACCGACCACCATAAGCCAGCCCTGAGTACCATTTACCCGCCAACTCTTGCGACGACATTCCGAATGACCGAGTTGAAGAGGTTGGCGCCTTCCACTATTGTGGCGTCTACAACGAAACTCGCGATGAACACCATAGACTTTCCACAGCCGCCCTCTGTTTCGGATAAGGCTACGCATTTTCAGTGTCCGTACTGTTGTTTACTGGTTGAGGTGCGCAAACGTGCTCCAGCAGCTTGGAAAAAACATCTTCTAAACGACCTGAAACCTTTCATGTGTATTGAGCCAACCTGCTCCGATCCATATGTCGTTTTGGATACCTGGAATGACTGGGTGGAACATCACAGATGGACACATGCCATGGAATGGTGGTGCGATGGAATTGAGCCGGGCCATCCCCCGTCGCGATTTACAACCCCCGAGGAGTATTCCGATCACCTCTTAAGCGACCACATGTCCAGTCTCTCCCTACGCGCCGTGGCCAGAATGGTCAATGGAGGCGGAGGCCCATCTCAAGAGCCGTTCAAGAGCTGCCCATTCTGCGATTTTCATCGGCATGGCAATATTTCAGCGAGTGCCTCATTGCTGGCGCTAGAAACAGCGAAGGCCAGGCAAAGCAAGCTTCAGAACCACATTTTCGACCATCTAATCTCCATGTTTATGCTCGCCTTGCCTGAAAGAGAAGACCTTGAAGACTCAGTAAGTGACAATGACCAGTCGGGCTTGCGCAGGGGAAGCGTCCTAGTCGGTCTGAGGACCGACTTGTCAGACCGTTCCCCCTTTTCTAGCTTTGGAGCCGCAAGTCAGCCGGAATCAGACTCACAGCGATCGCGACAGGGCATCAGTGATGTACCTCCTGCTCAGCCGACAACCGCCCCGACACGGCCCAATGACGTTCCTGGTGAAGCAAAAGCTAACGAGTTAGAG
This sequence comes from Phialophora chinensis, assembly GCA_016109575.1. NCBI lineage: Eukaryota > Fungi > Ascomycota > Eurotiomycetes > Chaetothyriales > Herpotrichiellaceae > Phialophora > Phialophora chinensis. The sequence goes on along the minus strand of JADWPU010000003.1, from coordinate 1,588,405 downwards.
GAATTCTTGGCCGAGGTACCTGAGGCGCGGCTTCCTCGGATGGTTGATAATGGGGTGGCGGAGCCCACTGGAGACATGCCTGATATAGAGATACAAAGTCTCGTCGAAATTATAAATCCTAAGGACAAACCCGCGCCAACCAATGCGGATGATGAACAGGCTATCCCAGAACGAGCTGGGCGTTCATTAAGGCGAGAACGGGCGCCTCAAAGAGCGCAACGAGTGCAAGATTCGCCACAGCGATCAGCGTCTTCAACACGAAATATATTCCCGCTACTAGAATCAGGATCTTTTCCCGTCCATGCCATACCATCTATGGGTCTAGAAGGGGACTCTCAGGAGCATTTCCTTCTTGAGCTTCGCAATTGGACCCACGAGGTCTGGATTCAAGGTCGCTGGGATGCAAACCCACTCGCGGGGCACGACCGTGGAACTCAGTGCTGTCGAATCTTGGTCTCAGGTCTCGCTGCTGGCGTAGATCTTTTCGAGGACGGAAGGAACCAATCTGCCTGGCGCTATTGGAACTTTGCCTTCGGGTGGCTTCAGGACCCAGATCTTTTCAAGACGTACCAACCCGAGGTGCCCATGCGCCTCCTCTTCGAGTCGGGCAGGCTATTTTCGAGTGGCCATGAGGCAGTAGCCAAGCTTTTACTGCAGCATATTAGAAGCTGGGCAGCTAAGTTCCTGGACGACGCTGACCCACGTTACGCTCTTTTCGCCTGTTTCGCTAATATAGACCCGTCGTCGGTAAAAGATCTGCATCTTCGTGCTGCACGATTGTTGTTTCAGGACCTGGAAACCCGGATGGCCCTTTCCAACCCAATGCTTGTTGAACTCCGCTTCACCACCACCCTCGATCTACTCTGGAATAATCCAAATCTGGACTTGTCAAAATGGATTCCTAGCGATGAGAGCATCCGCACCGGAGTGTATGGACACCCTAGCCCGTGGGATTCATATTCGCACTTGCTTCAGGTTTACGCATTCATCGCCAAAGATTCGTATGACGAAGCTAGTGGCCGTCTTTTGCAAGCTACTGACACCCTATCCGCTGCAGAGAAGAGAAACATCGACAGCTGGCATGTCGCATGGACGTACTTGCGGATCGGACAATTGGAATTTTCCAAAGGGCGTTATCCAGAAGCCCGTCGGAGCATGAATACCGCGATTAGATATAGTCAGGAAGAAGTCGAAATCAGTCGCAATGTTTTGACGCAGATTTGCTTACACCAAATACGCATATCTCAGGTAGCAAATGATGAGAGAAACGTTTATGAGTGGAGCCAAATTTTCGAGAATGTTGTGGAGAGACAAGCCCTTGAGAAGGAGAAGGAGATGGAGAAGCAGAGGAAGACGGGGATGGAGAAGGAGATCGAGAAGGAGACGGGGAAGGAGAAGAAGAGGAAGGAGACGTCTCCCGCTCCTTCTTCGTCTTTGCGCCTTAGGCCTTCTTCGTCTCTGCGCCGTAGGCCTGAGACACTATAGTGTCCGCAAAGAAACTATCCAGGTGAGGCGGCAACCGATCTTCCAGCGGACTGTACTAATGTTTGGCCCAGCATAATTCATCCTAATTCTATAGTGGCTTACCTATTCAATTCGTCCACGACACTCGTGCAGTTCGCCGTTGCCCAGAGGGAGGGGAAAATGAATTCTTGTTCTTCCGTTGGCCTGATGCGAATTGGTCCAGTCTGCCATCCACCTATCTTCCAAAATCCGAGAGTGATCAAGAGCTGTGGTTCAGGCTCGTTCCGATATGCCAACTCGAAGCGATCCGCCTCGACGCCCGTGGTCAGGAACAGCAGCGGCGAGGTTCTCCAGGGTAGCGAGATTTAACTCCGGATAGGACCCTCGTTCCAGCACCACTGCGGTTCGCAAGGGAGTCGAAAAGCTGGTGAAATAGGGCGGAGCCTATACATATTCAGGCGTCATCGCTCGAGAAGTTTTGCGGTTAGGAATACTCGTACAATGCCCGAGTTGTAGTCGGCGGATTGATTGACTATTAATTAACGTTGAGCAGCACAGTTTCCAAGATCCTCGGAAAGCGTGACAAGTGCATGAATTTGCAGCACAGGGTCCATATCTCCACCTCGGACAGCAAGTCGCGCCCCGAACAACCGGACCCTTGATGAGAAACCTCCCAGGGGGCTCGACAGTCGACCAGAAAAAGGCTTACCTTCCACGGCTGACGATCTCCAGGAGCAAGGAGATGAATGGCTCTCAACCACCGAGAGCGAGACTGGTCAAGCGGCAGTCTTTAATGCAGACTTGCTCGACGAGTCTGGAAGCCGCAAGTATCGTCTAATTGCGCAGAAGGTCGACGAGGACTCGGATTGGGCATTGGTAGCTCCCATATGCCCAGCCTTCCCAGCCACGCGGACTCCTCTCAAGAGCCTTATGGCATCGTCTGCGGACACCTTGCTCGATATTAGCGATTCGACCTCGACCTCGCCTGCCGAAGACGACAGCATGCGAAATCGGGGAATGGCCATTCAAGAACGGGCCAAGAGTCCTCCGACTGAGTAGGCGCGGCAAAACATTGACATCGCACGAGGACATGAAAGGTTGTGGCGGCCGCCGTGAAGGTGATTCCCATTTGACGGTGAGTTTCGATCCTGTCCCTTGGGCTAAACATCCTGACCGCTTGTCTCGCCTTGATAAGCTTCGCTTGGTAGAGCGCGGAGCGGAGGGATTATCGTCGTTTCCATCACTGCGACCTCTCAGGCAGATGTTGTGTCCTTCCCAAATTGCTTAGGTGAAATGTTGGGAGGGACATTTGGCATCCAGACACGATTCACAAGCGACATGTAATGCTTCGCACTGGGGAAAGTTGATTGATATATGGGCGGGAATATGTATAGCTAGCTTAGTCTGTGGTTTTATGATGACCAAGAGTACATTGGAGGCATTTGCAGGGGTCTTGGGCCTCGAAGTGACTCGTAGCGCGAAGTACGGAGTACTTGCCTTGATATGCACACATATACCGTATGGTGGCAATCCGGTAGCGGAATAGCATAGTAGGCCACAGCAACAGTCTTCTTGCCCGCAGGATGAAACCTGAACGTGGAAAGCAGCAGGATCCTAGTAAAGGAGGCACGAAGACACCTTAGGCGTGAACTCGAGTGAGAGCATGCAGAGGGCTCGATTTTCCAAACGACGTAATGATATAACATCTCCCAATTGTCCACGGTGGTCTCCTTCCAGCTTACCTTGATCGTAGTCACCACCTTCATTTATATATGCGTCGAGTGTTCGATGGCTGCGCGTTTGTCGTCGTCTTCGTCACCGTTGACACCGCGGGAGTGAACCGATTCCTTGATGCATTCGTAAGGCTGGGCGGTACGCGCAACAGTCTCGCGACGTTGGAACGCTGTCCATGTTCACGTCCACAGGAGTCTTTCTTGATCTGTGTTCCTGTCTTGTTGTGGCGCATCACAATTCTTCAGCCTCGTCCCGTCAATGACAGCCTCACCAACAAAGTTTCACTCGACACACCGCCTTTTCGGCACAAGCGCCCAGACCAGCCTGGACGAAATTGCGCCCGACTGATACGTGCCAGGTCACGCGCACCCTCAAGGACCACAAAAAAGACAAAAGGCTCGTGGCTGTGCCCATCGAACGTGCTTCGAGGGAGTTTCTCGCTGCTTTGCTGTTCTGCTCATGCGTGCCAGCCAGCTGGCTGGATGCCTTCGCCTCGATTGCATCCCAAAAGGGCAAATCCCGCAAGTGCAGTCTGTGTCCACGTAAGTACCCACTTGATCAGCGCTTCTCAGGCTGACGGACTAATTTAACGTCCGCAAGCTCGGGCAATGTTGTTTAGACGTCAGCCCTATCCTAGCGGACCACACACTCATCTTGACGGCCCACACCATAACGGCCGAGCTTGGTGATTGGGCAATATATTGATGGCTGCTACGGATATAGGAGCTGGTAAAGGGGAAGGATGGTGAAGAATATGAAGAATGTGAAGATGCTGAGAGCTCGCGGGGTTCGAAGGGGAGCCAGACAACCTGACGTAATGAATGTGCTCCAATTGCGGCGTGTGTGAAATCAGTCCACCGGTCGGACATGTTGAGACAGACGAGGTTGACAGCCTGTGGTCCGTTGTTCTTCACTCAATATCTTGCCAGCACGCAGGTCAGGCGGTCGTTGCGTGCCCAAACACCATCTTCAGGACCGGTCAGCGAGGTTGACGCACGAACTAGACAGGGTTCTACGCCTCGCCAGTTGTCACCATGGCACCACCCAACACGGCCTTGCTGGTCATCGACATGCAGGTCTTCTTCGAGTCGATGACGACCACTGCCCTTCCGAACATCATCAAGCTATGCGAGCACTTTGCAAAGACATCGGCGCCGATCGTCTTCACAAAGCACGGCCACCCGAAAGCCGAGATGGTTGCGCACTCGACAAGTCAGCTGGTGCGCAGATGGGGCGTCAATGGGTCGATTGGAGAAGGCTCGGCAGAAGGAGAGATCGTATTAGAGCTGCACAAGTATCTGCCCAAGGCGAACAAGACGCCGACCATTGGCGAATCGCTGCCGGGACCCGAGTCTCCCGAGTTTCCCAAGCTCTTGCCAAAGAATACGTATGATGCGTTCATCAACACGCCGTTGTCGACCGTGTTGGAGAGTGCGAAGATCGAGCGTGTGGTTGTCTGCGGCGTAATGACCGACTGTTGCTGTGACACAACGGCTCGCTCGGCATTTAACCGGGGCTATGAGACATGGCTCGTAAGTGATGCCTGTGGCTCTGCGAACAGGGCACAGCACGAAGCCGGCTTGAGGGGGTTCGGTTTCGCTTTCGGGGGGATGATGAAGACAAATGAGGTGATATCGATGCTCAATGAGTGATCCAGAGCGTCTGGTGGAGGGTTGCATCCCACAGAGACCGGGCTGGGATGATTGCGCCTTGTCAGGGGTTGTGAGCAAAGACTCCGGGTGCCGAAGGCCCCATTCGGCCGTGTTGCGAGCTATGTCTATTGCCTGCAAAATCATGATCAATCTGATGTTATACATGTAATGCATGTGAATAATGCCAGTCACTTCCTTTACTCGAGGCTGCTATCACCACGGCGCTCATACCGAGAGGCAGCAATGGCCATTACCTGGCTCTACGATGTCTGTTCAGAGCTGCCGACCGCTGGAGTGTGTAGAACAGATGGTCTATTCGCTCCGAGCCACCAGATGACACAAAGAATAACGATATCTGGCAAACGAATAGGACACGAGTCTTCGCCCGTGCAAAACAGCTGTACAGGAAGAGAGACGAGAAAGCATGATCGGTCTCCGTTCGTAATAGCCACCCAGGTACACCAAACATGTGGTAAGGACAAGGTTCACGTCCACCGTTTACTACACAGGCAATAGCGACGCATGTCCACGCCGACAAGTACCGCACGGTCAGCGGCGTGTAGGCTGAGGTTTCAAAGATCGAGAGAAGCCCATCGTTGCTACCTACTACGTACGCTTTCCCCTCCCCTCTCCGGTCAGTCACCCTCTTCTACTGACATCCTAACCACTCATTCAGGAAACACTTCCCGTTCCACATCCGTTCACATTTCCCACAAATACGACCAGCACTGCAGCGAACGCAGCGGACGCCGTGAAGACTTCCACTCGCCGAGGCCGTGCGATAAGCGTCAGCGTTGTCGAGAAGAGAAGGGTAAACACGACTATTGCTACCATCCTGGTCACCTGGTTGTTGATGAAGTAGATTGCAAAGGCGGCGATGGTGGGCAGGACCGAGGCTAAGATGGTACTGAGGGTGTCTATGGTGCTTGTTATGGCGCTGTCCGAGTATGAATACACGCCAGAGCAGTCGGTCTGGCCGACCCCGGCTTCGGGATCTGAGATTGGCTTGCGATACTTGTGCCCGATGTATTTGTGCCACACCTTCCTGATCCATAGGTCGGCCCACCTGGTGAGCATGTCTTTGTTCTTGTGTAGTCCCGCCAATGATGTCAGGTCGTTTTCACTCTTTTCGTCGTATGTATCGTACTCGAGCGACTGAGGAAAGAGTCTACCGCTGCCACGTGGGTTCTCGAGCAACTCTCTCACGCAGGACAGGTCACCTAGGTTCACTGGCGCAAGCTGAGAGAGAGCCGCGACTTGCAGCAGTGCCTCGTCTGGATTGAGAGCAAACGAGTCAGCGGAATGGCCAGGAGAGGGTCAGGAGGAGCGACTTTGGGGCTACAACTGTATTCTTTCAATAGCTTTCGCACTTCCAGAGTGGTCTGCCATTGCGCGTCATCCTCAAGTGCCTCATGCGGGCCCTTCATAAGCCCTATGTTGTACTGATACTGGCTTCTCTTGGGGTCTTCGCTGTCATCTTCGATGATCACCTTCAGCAACTCTTGAAGGTGTAGAAGCTCGCCCTGCATCATCAGCAGGTTCCTGGCGTTGAGCGGAAGGAATCTTCGGAAGATCATCAACGCTGGGTTTTCCCCTTGGTTCTCCGACAGGCTGTCATAGCTGGCCATGGTGTCTCGTGAGGGTGTGCACTGGACGCAGCGATCTCGGCCTGAACTGTGGTCTTGAGCTGGCCGGCAAAGCAGCGGTGAAGGTGTAATGAGCAGAGAGCCGCATCAGGCTGAGATAGTCATTCCTTGCGTCTCTGCGCTGGCACCTCCCCTTGCGCGCGGATCGCTGCCCAAGCACGGGGAAAGACCAGTAGAATTGTTCGGCGGCGACATGAGAACGCAGTTAGCCCCCTGCCATCACCACGTGCACGGCCTTCCGACCTGGCAGTGAACTGGCGTTCATGCACTCGACTTTGTGCATATCGACAAGGTCGAGATGGATGCTCGCGCGGCTTCGTTACACAGGGGGGTGTGACCGGGCCACCAGACGAGGAAAAGCTGGGCTTGTTCCCAAGCTTGGACCTTAGTGTCCTCTTACGCAAACCACCCACACCTATGTGGAGATAGGCGTGCGCCGAATGAAGAAGGAGGGACGAGAAGAGTCCAGCGTTATGGAAGGAGTACATAAACACTCGCGACAGCACCATTCAAGAAATTTTCCTGATTACCTTTCTTCACCTTGAATCACAATGCTGGCCATGCTGCCCAACCCAAGGCATTCCATTCTCTTATGGGGTTTGTCCTGTTACCTACCGAGACTTTGAATTCGACCCGATCTTTGTCCGCGCCCTTATCAGTTTCACTCTCCAAAGGCAGATTCGGGGTGCACTCAGTGTAACGTTGTTCTTGGAACAACATTCACAAAATGTCGACTGCTGAGATGACTGAAGGCCGTGGTGTACGGTAAGTACTTGTTGGAGCAGCCCTCTCAATGGTAAATTCGCTCAATACCCGAAAGGAGGACTCAGTACTTACTTACCTCCTGCTAGAGTCCAGGGCTAAACCGCCTATCTGCTCGGCGCAAATTCGGCCGTCTCTCCGCGCCAGGTGGAAATCAAGACCAAGCTGATGCGCTAAAGGTTGCCAGGCTCCAGGCCGCTGCGCTGCACTGTGCCGGAAGATTTCGCTGGACGGGGCTTCTTTGGCCCCTCAGTCTGAGCAGAGGTTGACTGGCTCTGTCGAGGTAGTGCTTTGCAGCAGCTTGGTGAGTTCATGTCTGGGATGCCCACCGGTACTCGCCATTATGATCCAAGGCAAACAATTTTGGAACCGTCGAGAAGGTTCGGCTCTGGAACGTGCGATGGTCTCTCTCACCGCCAATCCACTTGCCAATTTCCCGGGTGATAGAGTGAGTCCGTCCGACGACGCCGGCCACCTGCGGTTGAGCTAGCGGTCCGACTAGAGCAGGTAAGTCCCCTCCCCGACGCCTAGTTGGGCATGTAAGCAAGCCTTTTGTTTTTCAGGGGCAAACTTACTAGCACGGGTAAGGATTCTATTGACAGAAGGGACTTGCTGTCCGCTTCCCAAACGCTTCGTTTGCGCCTCCTGCACGCCAAAGCTGCCATTCCAGACGTCTAACTGAACGTCGTTCGACTTATTATGGTATGGTGCGCAAGAAGCGACGGATGTCCAGGCTCGTGCTTGTGCTGCTGCGCGGCGACGGCGGCGATGATGAGATGGAAGGGACTTGGCTTGCCCTGTTCCGCTCGCATCTTGGTTCAACTCCGGCTGGTTGCACCCGACGACAGTCCCCCCGCAATGGGCGCTCTGGTCTCTTCCACTAGGCTCTTCAATTTCCTGGCTGCTGTTTCTGCTTGGTACCGGGTAGCTGCACGAGGCTTGCGTACCTGACCTGGATGGGATCGACACGAAGGACTTTGCATCCGCGGACGAGGCAATGTGTCTTTCGGTCCTAGTATCCTGGCCAGCGCGAGAGTTTCAAGCCACAATGAGGATGCAAAGGCACCACATACGCCGAGTATCAGAAGAATACTCATGTCTCTGTTTTCGAAGCTTCCTCCTGCACAACCAGTTGAGTTCCCGTGATACCACTGTGTTCCCTTCTGCCTCTGTAATCCTGCCGCCTTTCAATCTGAGCCCTCGGTTGCGGTTTTCGAGATGTCGTGGTTCGACCCGTCCTCCTCTGGGCGGGACAACATCCTCTGCCCCCTGGTTGCGTCGTTCTGCTGTACGGCACTGACTCTGGTCTGTTACCAACGACTTTCAACACATTCTGCCATCCCGGTCGCCTCCCAGTCCTCCACTCAGTCTGCACCGCCAGCTGAAGCCGCGCAATCGCCCGCCGTCCCCCCGTCTGTCAAAGTGTCTGTCAATCACCGCGGCTTTGCCTTTGGATCCACCAGCATCACTGTCGAGACTACTCCGGATCACGGCCAAGCCGATGCATCCTTGAATCGACAAGCCTCTTCCAACACCTCCGTGGGCCATAGCCGCCTAGAACCCTCGAACGGCGCGAGGAGCGCTGATACATGGGACAACGTCAACAACCCACCCATTGCAAACACCAGAATGCGCACGAGTGGGCCTCACTCACGAGCCCTCCGCTCTGTGCCCACCGTTTGCTGCGCCAGTGCTGCCGCGCCCCTTGAAGATGATGACGAGGATACGGATGAAGAAGACGAAAACGAAGCTGAAAACCAAGGAGACGACGAGGAAGTAGATATGCCAGTGGACCCGCGAACGTACAAATTCATAACACTGTACATTACTTTCCAAGCCATTCGGCCCAAGAGGGATTATAACGCCCCTGCATCAATGGACACCGGAGCGACCTGCAACGCCATTAGCGTGCCCGCCCTGAGGAGGCTGGGCGTGCGGCCTGAAGGTAGATCCGGAGAAGTCAGGGGCGTAGGCGGCAAAAAGGTCATGGCGCTGGCGGTCGTCCCGCTCTCTTTCCGCCTGCCGTGTGGTCTGGCCACGACCGCCGAGTTCCATGTCCTCAAGAAGAAGCACATGGTAGGGCACTGCGTGCTCCTGTCCGCGCGTCTAACAGAAGACCTGGGCCACCTCGCACGGTCGGCCTGTGTGCACTGCGACGCAGTCCTCGTCAGACCAAACCGGTGAGCGCGCGCAACACCAGGAGCCTGGCTGGATGGCGGGAAGAACGGCAGCCGAGAGAGAGAGCGCGCTCGTGCGCGCCCTGCACTCTCTGTTCCCACCATATAGCCCCTGGTCGAGGTGTGCGTGCAGTGACGTGGCAGACAGGATTGTCGACATTCCTATTACATTTCATTACTTTTCTACCTTCTCCAAGTACTCTGTGTGGCTTATACAGCCGCCATTTTCGTCGAGATAGCCTCTTTTGAATGAAAAGTACATACCTGCGAAATTACTACGTCCTACCTACATGCAGAGGACGTACCAGAAGCATAGCATAGCCACATAGCCCATGCAGCCCTCACCGCTACGTAAAAGCGCGCAGAACAGCATACATGGCGGGCACGAAACCTTCGATCCAGAGCTCTCGAATCCGCATCACCCGGATGAGTGCCAACACCTCATCCTGGATGAAGTCGAAGTTGTGGCACCACCGGTGAAGCATGGCCAACGTAGCCCGCCCATTCAGGATCGAGACCAGCACCTTGAGAGCCTCTCTCGCCTTGCTTTGGGCGTAAGGCAGTCGCTGCGACAGGGGGTGGAGGAGGGAAGGAGGGAAGGAGGGAGGGAGGGTTCGCCGTCCTCCAATGGACGGTCGTACGTGTTCTTCCAGTGCTGCCCGTACGACCTTGTTCGGGCGCTGGGGCCGGGGATGCCATAGGCTCAGAGGCTTATCGCTCCATAATACCCTCTCCTCTCTCTTCTCTCCCTTGGATGTCTGGGGTTGGCAGCCGGTGAAGGCTGTGCTAAGTAGTTGGACTGATGGCCGTGTGCTGTTCGTTCACTCGCTCGTCCGTTCCATGCATGCCGTGAGACGAAGTAGAAGAAGGGCTCCATGTCCGCGAGTGAGGTTGCGAAAGGCTGTTCTTTGAGAGATCCATTCATCATCCGTTCAACCCTCGCACAGGAAGCGGCAGCAGAAGCAACAGCAGTAGCAGCGGACAGCAGCTACTTCCGAGACCTTTGGCGCCAGAGTCACCGTCAGCGTCAGCGTTGCCGTTCCCGTTACCGTAATAAGTGTGGAACACCATGTCGAACAACGCCGGGCTCTGTAAGAACTCGCCCCTCATCCCCCATCCCACTTCCTCATCCTTCCCGGCCTGTCTTCTTGTTCATCCGTTCGCGTGTACATAGGTGAAGGATCAAAAGAAAAAGCTAACAGAAACAATGACACTCAAGCAACGCTCCCCATTACAATCCACTGCCTCGACAAGGTAAAGGTAGAACCGCTCACAGTGGTGGTCGACGCAAAAACCAACTGCTCATACATCACCTGGGAGCAGCTCGTCAGGCTGGGCGACGAGAAACACCTTGACCAACCAGGACCCGGTGATACTCACAGCCACGCACACGCAGGCAAAGGATACAAAGGGACCATAGTCTGGGACATAGGCCGTCAGTGGACCCACGAGACTGTCGAAGAAAGGTTCTGCGTTCTGGAAACGGCCGCCCACCCGCTGGTGCTTCGGGGCGGATGTTTCCCCAAGGCAAACGCAAAGGCAAAGAAGACAGCTGACAAGACGCCGTCGATCTGTCCCGTGGTGGACTCGAAGCCTGTGCTCACGAAAGGTGCGGCTCATCCTTCCCTTTTCCTGGTACCTACCTAGTACATGATAGTATAGTACCTACCCTCCCTCCACGCTTCCAATTGACAGAGGTCACTGCTGAGATAATTTTGCATTCCTAGCCAAGGAAAGTGAGAAGGAGCGGAATTACAAGGAAGGTAAAGAGCAAGCAGACCGGTCAAGGGAAGAGGGCAGACGCAAGACGCGCGACGCGTTGCGCAAGAAGTACGACGCTCAGAAGAAGCCTGAAGAGAAGTAGTCAACTTACTGAGGTTGTCGGGCTTCAAGTTCGGTAACTCGCGTGGACGACGAGATAATGATCATGGTTCTCAGATATACTTAGGCGGCATGTTGTACAGACAGCTGCTGTGCGGGTTGTGGTCATGGATGGCCGAATAGTTAATCATATTCATCCATGGAAGTCGGCCCCTCGTATACAATAGCAGTGTGTCACTGTGCTAATAGTCTCTGCTCTGTCGGTCACAGAGGCTTATGGAATGATCGTTCAGATAGGAATAGAGTCCTCATACTCCGTACAGTACACAATATGAAAAGTCCCCAGAAGGCGGTGAGGAGAGCTTGCTTCGTGGCCAGCCCCCTGTTTGGGGGGACAGGGGATGACAGCCTCGTCGGGCCTGCTGCTCGCCCACCCTTTGATCGTTGCACGAGCCTCGTAGGGCCGCCGGCTTCACCCACTGCGGGGCCAGGGCGAGCCCCCGGCTCTGAGTAACATTACGTGCAGTCCTCGTACTCGTACTCCGGACTGGATCAGCAATTTCGGCTAATTTAGGCCTGGGATGCGTCCGACATCCGCGCGATAGGGAGAGAGACGCCTTAGCGGCGGGGAAGCGAATGCATGGCCTTACATAGTTCTTTCAGCCTGGTGGAGGTTTATCGCTTCTTCCTGTACTTCGTAGAACTTCCCCGTACATAGAGCTTTAGTTATTCCTCATCCACATTGCCTCAGGCGATCTATCCAAGTTGGGACAATCCACGCTCGTAACCTTCCTAGCTTTCAGGCACGAGATCTCCAAGGCAAAGAAAGGGTTCGACAATGAAAACGGTTCGTTAGAATTGCCAGGTCTACTATGTGATTGAGGCTGGTTGTACGTCCTCCGTGCGGAGTGAGCTCGTGGCCAAATGCATCATAGAAGAGGACGACTACGCGAAAGGGAAACAATTGCCCTTTGCACATTTCGGGGCCTTTGTTTAGAGTCTTCAGAATCAGGCCCACTTGTGGATCTCGGAGACGGTCAAGCAATCTTGTTACCCGGTACGAGTACTTCTGTGGTGACAGGAAGGTGTTGATAGTGAGGCCCACAGCGGGGTCTTCTAACTGCTTTCTTGCATCTTTGTGATAGCCATGAATTGAACAGAGCGGCAGAGTCAAGTGGTGCCTCGTCATTCTGAACCTCTGTTGACTTTCAAGCACGTCAACACCCTCCCTCGCCTCTAATCGAGCGAGTCCTTTTGCCAGTGATCATGAGCGGATAATCAGGATTTGCAAGGCATCCGGGAGACTCTCATTGTGACGAGAGGGTAGTCAAAGGACCAAAGGCGTCGGGGCGGTTAATGGTGCACTTTCCAGGGTAACTTTATGTACGAGCGCTTGCCCAGAGGTGCGAAGCTTTTAGTGTTGGAGCCGAAGATTACTAGCATTCACAGGTAGCGTAGGTGATAATCAGAAAGACCAAAGCAATAGGTTCCGCGGCCCAGGACGACCGGGTTGGTAGTATTTGACACTGTAAGCGACAGTTGGCTTACTTAGCGACGGAGAAAACTCTATCACCTACATCGTTGCTCGCTCATGAGATTGGTGGTAGTAATACTCCCCGGGCGGGAGGGAGTATACGAGTGGTATCCCGTCTCTTCTTCTCCTTGTATTTTCCGAGAGGTAGTCAAATTCCCTTGTCCGTCCGGGCAGTTGAGAGAGGACCCTGGAAGGCTGCCTGACGTGATTGTAGACCTGTCGTCTCGATCTGAAAGCCTTCCTCGTCCCGAATGTTGTGAGTTTCGGCTAATATCCGTATGTCATTCTCGTCCTTTTCGAAGAGAAGGTTCCCCTGCGACACCAGACCAAGAGGGTGGAATTGGCTACGCTGCTGTTGATGACACTAGCGACTTGGTTGGCTGAAGGACAGATCCCGGTGGCGGACCTGCGGGCGGTATTGCTAGTCAATCATGGCGACCGGACGCACACACAACCGAGTTGAATGGGGTGAGGCTGGCGCAAGTTTCACCTGACTTGGCAGTTCAAGCAGGGTAAAAGCTACCCTGTTGCTGAGAGTAGCTCTTCCTTCCCAGGGAAATCCTCCCTCCAGTTCCTCTCCGTGGGATATAAAATGGTGTCCGATCCGGGTCGCTGCTCGCTGGCTGGCTGCGAAATCCTCCCCTGCAAATAGTCCTGTGTACATATGGATACCCTCGTCCCTCTTGCCTGTCCAGTCTATGAGACCTTGACGTTTTCTCTCTCTCCTCCTGTTGTAACGAGCGTTCGTGGCCTCATCCCATACAGACGCTGGTGCATCCTTGTACTGCACATAGCACGGTGCTACCCCCATACGTATCCCGTCAGAGCTCTCCAAGCAGTGTGACTTCTGGCATAAATAAAGCCCCGTTACCCTTTCCATTGCTTGGTGGAGGCCGCGGACTGGAGAGCCATACTTGTCAAGGCTTCAACCACCAAACTCCCGTCAGCTCTGTGTCGGATATATGCTAGCCGCCACCGTTTTCACACCGAGTCGACTTCGTCTTCGTACTGTCGGTAAGGATGATAAGGGCGCAGATCCTCGGGGACATTCAACTGACTCAAGTGTACATTCCTGCAGCGCTGAGGACAAGGGCACCTATATAGGTGTTCAGCGCTCTCCATGCCGGTCTGAGAGGTCATGTCGTCCTGGCATTTGGCAACATAGCCTAGGAAGCTGTGACGCTGCCAAGAATACGTTTGTTGCACACAAATGGGCCGATGAGCTATACCTTTGACACAATTCCTCATAGGGAAGACTTCCTGTAGAGAAGTGTCACCTGGAAAATCTTGGTATTCATACCCTCCTCCATTGGTACAGTCAAATCTCCAGGTTGAATCGAACGGGCAGAAATGATAACCTGGCAACCAAGGGTGATGATTGCCTGTATCTTGTACACTGTAAAAGGAGACTTCTCTCCGACGCAGACACGGAGGTTGGCTGTGTGACCTCGATGGAATCCTTGATCCGCGAGAGGCTCTGTACAGCATAAGCATGACAACACCCGAATCATCCTGTGTCGTATTCACGAGGTCCTTGAAAGGTTCCTCCAGGTAGGATGGTATATCTCTAAGATCCCTCTCTTTCGCAAAGCGCTTCTTGCGCTCAACGAGTGTCCACGGACCTTCATCTCTTTCACGATCTGTGGGCCGCCATGCGATTGTCGATGGGACAGGGGTCTCCTTGAAGAATGCGCCGGGTGGCGGTTGCAGTCTGTATACGTCAATCTGCCGGAAATAGGAGATTTTGACAGTCCAATCTTCTGGCGTAGCTCCATAAACAAGCTGCCAATCTTCTGACGTAGCTCCATAAACAAGCTGCACTACATCGTTCCACGATCGCTCAAAGCCAAAGGTCTTCCAAACCTGACACTCCTTCGCCCCGTATTCGCAAAGGTCTAGGCTGGCCTGCTGTACTATCTTTGCCCAAAGACGTATGGTGTGCAACACCTGCGGGAAGCTATTAATGTCAGAGGGGACCCAAGTGCAGAACCATTCCAGCAAAGGTGTTTTCCACGACGATGAGCGTCCTTTGTCCACAGCGCCAAGAGGATTCGCTCCGTTCCTTAGCACAGTGATCCCGAGGTTAATCCACCCTTGCAGCTCATCTGAACGACGGTTTTCGACATTCGACAGCCAGCAAATGTTGCGTACCACACGATGTAGGACAGTCGTACCGTCGGTGCTCGTTACTGTGGCAAGTCTTTGATCCGAGGCCGGCACTGCCATGCATCTAAGAAAGCCAGAAAGTGGGAGTCGAGAAGCAAGCTCGAATCTCTCTTGGAATGGGCGGGAATCGAGGCTTGAGGACTGGGCCTGCAGGATGATTTCCAGGATCTCTAAATCATCACAAGATACCCACCACCAATTATAAAGCAAGTTCTCGTTAAGATCAGGGTCAAACTCAGGTTCTGCTAGGAAAAGACGATACATATCACTTCTTTGGACTCCTTTAAGAAAGTTGCGACAGACACCAAGAACCTCCCTCAGGACCAAGCCGTGATCCGGCCAGGTAGTCTCGCTGAGAAGGTAATGGCAGACTTCAAACTGTCCGTTGATCGCTGCGGCCTAGGACTGTAGTCAGAAACATACCGATTACTCGTCTTAGTGCCTAGTAGGCCAGGCTTACCTCAAGTAAGGTCTTGTACTCCGTGCCAAAGTCTACAACGTCAAGTGGCGTAGCTGCACCGCTCTCAAACAGTCTGCGCATTCCCGCGAGGTTGCCGGCGCGACAGTAGCGAAAAATGAGCTGATGGGGCCCATTCTCCACAACATTGCATGTTCGCAAATGCACACTCCATCCGCATTGCGCACGGGTCAGTGCGAAATGGAAGATGTGACGGGAAAGCCAAGTTGGGAAACGAAGACTGGCGCGGACGTGGCATCTGCTGTTGGCTCTCCTAACTGGGCGTCGAAGAGAAGAGTCGCCCTGGAGAGCTCCGTCTTGATGTTCTGGCGTCTCGCCGGTATCGGTCTGGTAAAACCGCGAAGAGATCTCTGCATTGGTTGAAGATGTTTGCGCGTCCGGAATTGCCAGGTATGCGGATTGCGATAACGTCGAAGTGTGAGCGAGCACCGTCAGTTGCTGTGACAGACTCGCCTTTCCTTCCAGGATTTGAGCTTGCAACAAAGCGAGCATGTCGCTGTGCGCGTGATCTCGGTACATCATATAGGCAAGCTCAAGGGAGCTTTTGGCCCTCTCGAGGTCACCCAGCAGCTCTTTGACATCACGCTGTTTGAAAGCAGTGTACAACTTCCCGCCCAGCCTCGCGTGTCTCGTCATGCAGCCCTCCATCTTGTTGACCAAAATTTGTATTTCGGCCGTACTCTGTTGGCATTCGACAATGCAGCGAACGAGGAGCGCTTCCGCGGGATTTCCCTGCTGTCGGTGTTGTTCGAGCTGTCGCAGGGCCATTGCCATGATCTCGAGGCCGGAGACCAGTCTTGCAATAGTTCTAGGTGCATCTTGGGCCGCATGATATATCCTTTTCAGCCTTGTGGCACATTCGAAGAGTTGGATGCTCAGCGAGAGCAAGCCGGCTCCACTGGCCGCGAGACCGAAAACAGTCTCAATACCAGACATTTTGGCGTGGTTGTGAAGATTCGCACTTGTGTCTTGGTGATAGTGAAGACGGGAAGAACTTGGGAAACGCAGACAGACACGTTGTCCTGGAAGTGAGGCTGACGGTTATGCGGCCTACGAGCACTACTCGTGCCACTTCTTCGAGCGGGACAGATTCAGCCTCGAAAACGCCTGTCTGCAAAGCTCCTGCAGACCCCGCCTCCATCCATCCAATAACGCTGTGGCAGACAGACGCAACTGCCTTCCATGAGCCTGAGAATCGGTTCCGTCTCCTTCTCAGTCGTAGGTCCAGCTCGACCGAGTCTCGCCTACCTAGAAGCGCCGACTCAACGACGGCGTTTTTGATTTAGATTGAACAGAGTGGAAGTCCGGAGCAGAGAGCCCGCGACGACAAGAGTTTAGGAGAGCCAATAACAGGTGAGAATGGTCCCGGCCATGCAGCCTGTACCAAGGTGCTTAGATTCTTTAGCTCCATAACTGGTGGGTGATCCCTCATCCGGCTCGCGGACAACATGTCCCCCTCCCAGCCATATCCTATGGCAGTCTACATACGGGCGCCAAAGGTTTCAATGTTCCTCATCCACGTCCACGTGTGTACGTACAAGCACATACATGGAGAATCGCTCAATAGAAGACAAGGCTACCACGCAAACAAGGAGTATTATTAACCTGACCTGACTTGACCGGACCGGACCGAACCTGCCCTGAGCGCTGTTTCTCTCAAAGCCTGTCCCATGGATCCACGCTGCCTCAGCGTCTCGGTCCCGTTCCTCAATGTGGTCTACGTTCTCATCATCACGCTGTCCTCAGACCCCGGCCAGAGCTACGGTCACCATCAGGTCAAAGTCCTAACGCTATGCCATCGTCGTCTCGCATGCCACCACAAACAGAAGACCAGCCGACACACCGGTAGAGACGCTCGTCGGGACATCATCCCATGCGAGGCAGCCACCATCGCGCTTCCAATGATTCATGCTAGTGTTGATCCTACGCACCCCAAGTCTGGCTAGAGACAAACGGGTGCTTGTCGGAGGCATCTTCTGCGGCGAAACATCACATTCAGCAGTCTGCTTGTCACCGGCAGACCGCTCGTCATTCGAGAATGTCCAGGACAAGGCACGTACGTCTGTATACGCCAAGAAAGATGAAGCGGCGACCTTGATTGAAGCCGGTGAAGCTTTTGCAAGGCTGGAACGTGCCATGGGCATATCATTCGACATTCCAACACGGAGCATCTTAGACCGTCCGTCTCTATTATGTCTTCCAGACGCGAGAGATGACGCGGCCGTAAGGGACGAACGGTACAGTCCACTTAGATCGAATTATACCACCACCACCACTCCCTCTCTGCTCGAGGAAGTCTCCAACCTAACCTCGTCTCACCATGTAACATTTGCTTGCCAGACCAGGCACGCAAAAGCCTGCCAAATCCGAATCCTCCTTTCAAGCCCGTGCTGTGCTTGAGATCTTGGTCTCCTTTCCGTCCCCAAAGTCGCGGCTCACAACTATAGTACTTTCTTCTCCTTGCCTTGCGAGCCGCCTTTCTCTGTGTTTGGCTCGCCATGAAAGCCATGAACTCATAAAGCACAAGGGTTTCCGCTCTTCACCCGCCAGACACGTCCAACTCAAGGTGATGGTAGACTGGTACGCGATGGACTGGCGCCCGTCTCCCCCTGCTCCACCTTTTGTAACTGCAAAAAGGCCATTTCTCAGTCTCATTCAGGAGCTATCACTCTTCCGAGGACACGGCGTTTCGAGGGTAGTTCCCCGTGATGTGCTCTTCTAGACCAAGCCGAGCGCTGATAGGACCGATGTTGTTATACATAACATAATATGTATCTGATTTGTTGATCTATCCCCGAGCTCCGAAGCGTGAGGCCGTTCAACATTTGGGGTATCGTATCGTATTGCTACGCTGACGTCTCGTCTTTCGCAAAGTGCCTTTTTCCACCAGGGAGGGCCGACTTTCGACGTCTCTTCCTATGTGCGTCTTTGATATGCGCCTCCAACGCCGGCGCTGAATAAAAGAGCCAAATACCGCTGTACTAGAGTCCACGCGTGAAATTTCGACGTGGCTCAGTATTTGACCCTCCCCAGCGTCGGCTTCCAGTCCAACGGATGCGTCTCGGGCGTGGCCTTGGGATCCGGGCCCCAGATTTTGATCGTCTTGTCCGCTTCACCCATGATCAACCTCAGGCCGGTCTGGTCAAACGTGCTGCTCATGATGCCTGCCTCTGCGTCCAAAGAACCGGGCTGTGCGAGCGACTCGGTGCTCTGGAACCGATGACCGGTCTTCCAGTCCCAGAAGGAGATAGTGCCGTTATCGCCGCCGCTGAAGAGCACGTTCTCCTCATTCACCGCGAGTGTGTTGATGATGGCGTTGTGGCCGTCGAAATTCTGCATGAACGCCCCCTCCGGGCATTTCCACTGCTTGATCGACCCGGCTGACCCGGACGCGAACGTGAATTCCTTGGGGTGGATGGTTAGTGCCCGCACGCCCTTTTTGTGATGTGTCAGAACGCCCATCGTCTTGCCGGCGGCGAGATCCCACAGCCGCACGGTGGAGTCCAGGCTCGAGGAGATGACCTGTGGGTCTGCTTCCTGGCATTTAACGTCGGTGACGGTGCCCTTGTGGCCGGAGAGGACGTGAATGTTGGCGCGGGTGCGCATGTCCCAGACGCGGGCGACGCCGTCTCGACCGCCCGTCACCAGGACGTCGAGCGTCGGATGGAGAGATAGCGTGTACACGCCGGACAAGTGGCCGTGGTAGTGGCGGATGACCTTGTTGGTCTCCAGATCCCAGCACTTGACCATTTTGTCTTCGCCGCAGGAGAAGAGATACGGATGCCGCGGCGAGACCGCAAGGCCCCGGACCGTGGAGATGTGTCCCGTCAAGGTCAAGCGCAGTTGTCCCGAGGCCAAATCCCAGATCTTGATCGTCCTGTCTCCTGCGCCGGACGCGAACCATTGATTTCCCGGTTCGACCGCCAGTGCGCGCACCCATCCCAAGTGTCCTGAGATGACCCTCATCAGTTTCCACGGCGCGTGCCACTCCGGGCGAGGTTGTTGCATGTTCGGCCGGCGGATCAGACTGTTGCCTCCCGTACCATTCGTCTGCTGTGAGGGGTCTTGTGTAGCTGGATTCGCCTCGCTCTTGACCAGTGCCATCTGGTTGTTTCCGACCGCCATCTTCGGTCTTTTGGGTCCTCGTGCGGCGGCTGCTTTTGCCTGTTTCTCGGCTAGGGCCTTGGGTAATTCGCGGACAGACTCATATTCGACTTTGCGCTTGAACGAGGTGGAGATCGCGAGGGCGCTCGGTTCGGTGGCTTCGCCAAAGCTGCTCCCAAAGAGAGCTCGCGTGCGCTCTGTCAGAGCTTGCGCCGGGGCCGCCATATCTGCTGTGGTGGAAAGTGAGAGTCTACGAAGACGGCTTGAACATTTCTTGGACCGCTGGTGGAAAATGTTCCAAACGTGCCAAGAAATAAATGACCATTTTGGGACAAGGGTGATGCCGCCCTGTTCGTGCAGCCTTGCCAGCCTGAGGAGCAGCCTTGCTGTTGAGGAACTCCAGGTTACTTTGTAGACAGCAGATGCTCCGTAAGGAGAGTAACTTTGAACTTGGCTGGTATGAGTAAACAGGAAATGTATGCTAGCAAGTTACTAGTTACGGTCGTTCTTGAACAGCGCCTACCGGGAATAGCTCACGAGCAGTGGATTTCAAGGTGCCCTGTCGAATTCAGAAAGTTCAAGAGTGGACGGGAAAGTGGACGTGTATTTCTGCTTCCATCTTCCCTTTTCTCTTCCCATTTGTACTCTAAGCTGGGGTATCATAGTGGTAGTGTTAGTGGTAGTGGCAATCAGAGTCACGATTTACGAGAAATAAAACCTTCCTTCCGTCCCGTTCCCGACCAACGCCTCGCTGTGCCTGTACCTGTACCTGCGCCAATGTGTAGTATGCGCAATGGACAGTCTTCTTGAAACCACTATTCTCGCTGGGGATCAACTCGAAAGAAACCCCTCACTGCTGTAAAGGAAGGGCTTCGTCCCCTCATCTCCAGTATCCCGTCTGGTCGCGTCCGCATCGTCGATTCATAAGTTTCGTAGTCGTTAATCATGGCGAGCGTACTTATGATATGACCTTGGAGGGCCTGAATTTCCAGGGTCCAGTGAACCAGGGGCCCTTTTTGTCCCAGTTCCAGTCGCCTGTCGTTGCCGACTTCAGATCATCCACGTTCAAGTAGTCGACTCCTTCCTTGACGAGCGTCCGCCAGAGGTAATTCCGCATGCCTCGAGGCCAGCTGGGCACGCTCCAGTAGCGGACCTTCAGCCCGCGGGCATGAGCGCCGGCAATCTGTTTGCGGAGTACATCGACTTGATTGCGGGAGAGGGAGCCGCGCCACGGCCAGCCGACGGCGCCCCCGAAAGAGACAGACGCGTAGTACGAGTTCGCCTGAGAGTACAGCGCGGGATTTGAGGGCGCAGCACCAGAGCGGCCTTGGCCTTGATTGGAGCCCCGCTCGGTCAACACGGCATCTTGGGTGTCGAGGGCCGCGGCCCCGCTGCTGCTGTCGTCTGCCAAGTTGGCCATCAAGTCCAGGGGTGCGTCGAAGAACATGTCGCGGTACGTCGGGTTTGCCACGACCTCATCCCACGGCGCGTTTCCTGTGACCACCACCGTGACGGGCCCTTCGACGAAACTGGTCCCGTTGAAATAGCTGAGCATCTTCCGGTGGCGGAGCGGCTCCAGCTGTTCCGAGACGTAGGGCCAGATCCGGTGGCCTTCGGTCTTGAAATCGATCAACAACACCAGCGTCTGGGACGGGTCCGTGTCGAAGACGCCATTCCGAGGCGTATCCAGGGTCGGATGGAAGGATGTATGAGGGTTCTGAGAGTCAAGGATCTTCACCAACGGGTCGACGTATAAGTTGCGCAGTGTCCGCTCGGGGGTCAGGGACGCGGTCGAATGTCCAACATACAACTCTTGATCGTACAGCCACACATCCGCCTCGACACCCGTACAGCCGGCTTCCAGTGCAGAGAAGAGCGGTTCTTTCCGCCAGTAGTCATTGTGAGAGTGGCAGGCCACCGGGTGGACATCAGCCGAGATATCGGTGGGCCAATGTCCTAGCTCTTCAGGGGAGGCGCGGCCGGCACCTTTCCAGCCGTCCAACTCATCGTCCAGGTCATCTGGGAAGAACGAAAGGAAGAGCCCGCATGCCAATGCGATGAACTCGAGAATTCCCCTGCAAGACACGTCAGTAACTAGAAGTCCGCTACGAGGCATGTGGGCTCAGAAATCCTCACAGTATCATCAGGGCAAAAGCCAACAGGCGTAGGACTCTCTTCAGCGAAGTGGTAGGAAGAGATTTGTACAACGGGCTTCGTTCGGCGATGTGCTCCTTGTTCGCCGCCACCAGGTACCTCCCTCGGAGCAATTCTCTCAGCGATGGCACGGCGGCTGTCCAGCGCCATTTGGGAGAAAGTTTTGACGCAGTCAGATTCTCAAAGGACGGTGAGGTTTCGAGACGGACGCAGGTGACTGTGGGCCCTTTGAGAGTATCGGGTCGGTCGGCAGCAGAGTCTCGAAAAGATCCATCTTCGAGCGTCGGACACCTGAGAAATGTCTGTTCCTGCGTCAAGAAAGGCACGCGCTCGGGTTGGACTGAGGGTTCTTTATTTTGGGGGGCCGCACTTGTGCCGTTGCCGCGGAATGGCCGGAAGGGCGGGGACGGAGGCATGCTGCGTAAGCCTGGAGCGCAGGTTCGACAACGCCCGAAGCACCTGGAACACCGAAAAGGTGGCTAGCGCAGGGACACCACAGGCGCGCCTGGGGATGCTGGCTTTCGATCGAGGCCCCGCAATTCGTGGGTAGCCGAAAAAAACCTTCACCGACAACCCATTTTGCAGTCACCTGAGTCGTGTTCCTGGAGACTTGCTGAGCTCAGCAGGCGGCGCGCAATATGGGTGATTGTGGGTGTTGATAGGAGGAGTAGAATGTGGCTGGAGCCCCGAGCAGGTAGTTTCGTCTCGTATGGGAAGAAGAGGCCCAAACGAAACAAGTGAATGTCCTGTGAACGACCAGGCGCTCAGTCACGGAGAGAACAGGAGAGACGAAGACCGAGGTGGTGGGGATGCTCGACGATTATAACCAACGGCGCTCAGGGTCGCTCGCAATTCCGAGATGGAAGGTTTCCTTGACTTGATCGCTCGGTGAGAGAGACAGAGCCAGAGGAACCCGAGATTTAACAGGCTCAACGATCAGGAACGGACGATCTATCAGATACAGTATGTACTGACCTCCGGAGGAGTGGATTGTGGCGGTCGCAGCTTTTAGTTTATCCTCTCTGCGCTGCCGTGCGTTTGCGTATGGTGAGTTATCTTTGAGTTCATACTCGGACGCGGACGTGGGCACACGCCTGAACAATCTTCACTGCCCGGTCAGATGGTCCTTCAGATGGCGCGCTTGTTGAATGCCCATCTCATCCCGTCCACCCCGTCGCATCCCATCGCTTCTCCCACATGCCCTCCACTTCCCCTCCCTATTGGATGACGACATTACTGTGTGCTATCTGCCCGCCGTCTCCTCTGCTGGCCTTTTCCAGCGCTATCGAGAAATCCGTCTTTTTAGTGAAGCCACCAAAGACCACATGGGCTGTTCAGCGTGACTTCAGGGACCTCTCGTTCGACGCACGTTGGTCCATTCGAGCTGAATATACACTGAAGCAACGAAGCGACGATAGAAAGACCGTCCGGCGTCCATGACGCCTCCGCCAATCCTTTCTGCGCGTGTTCCATGCTATGAGGAGACCTTGATTTCCTGAGCACCCTGAAAAGCCCATTGAGCTCATGCCAAGGACCACTCCCTACACTGCGTATTTCCGCCTGTCAGTCCCACCTGCCACAGGCTACGGGCCCCCCGCCGCGGGCACTTTGCAGGAGCAACACCGCCGATCGCTCTCAGCGACATACACAGCAGAACAGACGGTGACAAGACTCGTTGATGGATCGATAGGTTGACGACATGAGAAAGTCGAAGAAGCAAGAGAGGGATTCAACACGCGGCGAATGTCCCTACATCGGTCCTCTTTGCCCGGCTTTACGGCGGTTTCACGCATCTGTGCTTCTTTGCCCGCACCAGTCGGGAGGGAGCTCTTGTAGCCTCATCAGCCCGACTCTGACCACCTCCGGTTTATCTTTAGAGAGCCGGTGACCGCCATCCTTCCTGCTGGTTCCCGTCCACCCTTGCGTAGTTGACATCCGGCGCATATGGGCTGGTTTGCCCCAGCATCGCGTCTGACTCCGAGAGAGGTGTTGCGACCCCACGCAGCTCGTTCGTGTCGGCATTCATGCCATTCTTCTTCTCATCCAAGGCAATGCCGCCCACCATGTGACCATGCTGGCCAAGAAACGGCGAGGTTGCGGCTCCAACACCGCTAGTATGGTGGACATCAGAGCGCAAGTCGCTGGGTCTGTTTCCGACACGTGCGAGCCACTGATTCGTCGGCGCCAATTTGTCGCACTCCCCAGGATAGTGGATTTCTCCCAACAGTCGACCGGACGACAAATGAAAGAGATAATGCCGCACCCGTGCTGGCATGCCCTTCCCAGTGAGGACAGATACCAGAGCAGCCAGAAGCACCAAGACGAACAGCAGCAGTGCTAACAGAGCAGGAATGGCAAATGGCCAGTGATATCGAATCTGTCGCTCATAGAGAGTCACGGGGACCAAAGTCTGACCGGCTTGGGCGCTGCTCGCGGCGGCGGCATCGTCACGTTTCTGAAGATTCGGAGGCAATGCCTTGCCCGAGTCCCAACTGCGTGTGCCGACGAGCATGTTCGCGGCCAGATCAGTCCAGATCAGGTTTGGGATTGTGCTCATGGCCGCAGCAGAACCCGAGTAATCCCTCCATCTCTTGTACATTGCCATGTTCGTTCCTCCACTGTAATCGGCATAGTCGCCGTTGCTGTCGGGCTGAAAGATTCCTCCCATGACGCTGGTCAATCCCTCATGTGCTGGAAGGTTATCTTTTGTGGCGACGGCCGCAGAGAGGATACCTGAACCCCCATAGCCTGGAATATACAGTTGCGGAGCCCGAACGGTCGAGAGATTGACCGAGTGAGCAAGCTCGGGCGCAATGAGCCCCCAGAGCTGAGACACATCTTGCAGCTGGTAGCCCGGTGTCTCAACTCCCCATAAGGGCATTGAATCCTTGTCAGGATATGCTTTATCGCTGACGTTGGCGACCGTCAACGCTTTGAGAGTATTCCCCGTGACCGAAGTCGCATTCCAGCGGAAGCGGACCTCTTTGATACTGGCCTTCATCGCCGTGGCACAAGTGTACACGTTTTGTGTCCACCAAGTTTCGGGCTCCAGCACCAGTGACTTGGAGCCGTCTTTGCGCTGCGCTGCCCCATAGATCATGCCACATTCGACATGGACATTGGTCAGGTTTGCCAGATCACGACCTCCTGCACCGGAGCAAAGCGTGGCGATATCGCTGTAGTTCATGTAGTTCACGCCGAACGGGTTGGAGTAGTTGGTATTAGGCGCGTCGTTCAGCGTGTAGTTCGAGATATACGCCTCGGGGTCGAGAAGCGACTGCCAGAGGTCAGTGGCGTAGATGCCGTTCAACTTGGCACCCGGGGTCTGATACTTATTGACTGGGTATCGGTCGCCAACTTTAGACTTTAAGTAACCAAAGGCATCAGGATTGGGTCGAGTGAGGTTCATGACCAGCATTGTGTAGACATTCACCAACCAGGCGGCTTTGTAGGCGCGTCCCTCCAGGTTCGGGTCATTTTGGGCGTTCGTTACGTTGACATATGGGTACTCCTGGACCAGGTTCGCGAAGCCGCCCCTATCGACGAGAGAGATGTTGGCGATGTCAGTGAGGATAGTGAAGCCGTTGCCCAAGGGAATTCTGAACTCGATGGAAATGTTCGTGTCGGCGCAAGCCGTCTCCGGCTCGATCCAGAGCAAGTCCTCGGTCCATTCAGCACCCAGTGCTATGCCCTGGGGTACCGTATGATTTCGAAAAGCGATTCCACCCATAACGGTGTCGACGACAAGCCCTTCCACTGGTTCAATCGCATTATTCAGCACCATGTTTGACAAGTACCGGAACGCCCCCGCAATGTATCTGGCCCCATGAGCAATTCCATTCTGGATCGTGTATGTGTAATAGCGGGCCTGGATGTCGAAGAAGCTCGAGACTGACTGTGGCTGCTGTTCTAGGCCGCTCTCGTAGAGTTCGGCCAGCACTCTAGGTATCCTCGTGTCGTAGTCATCGTTTGTGATATTGGCTTCTGCGTAAGTGTCATTTTCGAAGTAGGTGATTTCGACTGTCGTCCCAGGGCATTGGAGGGGAAGGAGATTCCCGCAAGTGCGCGTAAAGCCCAGGTCACTTCGGCCAGGCGTACCGTACCCCATGGGCCCTGGGTCCTGCATGTATGCGAAAGCAACGCTCTGCGGTGTTTTAGAAGGTACGATGTCGTCGTAAAGGCCCAACGGAGTCACAACTGCGGCGATGGCTACAAGACCAAGAGCCAGGGGGCGCATCCATGTCATGAATCTGATCGTGGTGTCAACACCTCGAGTTGCAGCTGCATCTGTCCGCAGGAAAACAGGCCTGTGAGTAAGCCGTCAGAAGTGGACTGTCAAGATAGGCCAGGCTTAACATACCACATAGAGCTCAGCAGGTTGCGCTCCACCACAGACCAGGTCACCGCGGTGTGATCATTCTTGAGGTAGCCAACCAGGACAAGAATCAGGGCGTTCGGGAGGAGGAATTGAAGGATGAATATCACGGCGGCGATAATGCCAGAAACGTAGCCGATGGTGATAGAAATCATAACGTAGGACCCCGCAGATGTAGGGGATGTGACGGCCTTTGGAAAGAATATAACCTCAATACGTGTGAGAATCCGCTCCCTCCATGGGAGAACGCGATTCCTCGACGGCTGCGCGATGCGCAAGACAGACACAACAAGACAGTAAAGAGCGACGCAACACTGACGAGAGGATCTGGGGAAAAGAAAGACAGAGCCATACTTGCCTACTTGTTAGTTTCAAGACAGCATACGCTGGCACTTGAACACGCGACCCATTCTCGACCTTCCAAACTGGGCTATAGGATAGCATCTGTGCTAGAGTTTGGGGCCGTGGAAA
Source organism: Phialophora chinensis (assembly GCA_016109575.1). Taxonomy (NCBI): domain Eukaryota; kingdom Fungi; phylum Ascomycota; class Eurotiomycetes; order Chaetothyriales; family Herpotrichiellaceae; genus Phialophora; species Phialophora chinensis. The sequence continues at coordinate 1,561,867 of JADWPU010000003.1, read as the reverse complement.
TCGCCGGGGGCGCTCGAAATACGTTGAATACGATTGCTTGTGCGACATTTTGCTGAACCCAGCGCCAGTTCGGGTTTCTCATTCGCCGTGGCACGGTGTCTGGCAAGGATCAGCATGGTTGCGCCGGCCGGTCACCAAGACTCGGGCTATATGAACAAGAATCACGCCGGTCGAGTGCTTAAGCAGGGGAACAAGTACAGGATCACGCCAATGAGAAAAGGTCTTTGACTCAAGGCTGCGTTGGGGGCCAGTCTGTATTGGTTTCGCTCTTCCAAGACGTGTTCCTGTCAATGCGCTGTCTCCTCCGTAGTAATGGAGGACATCTTGGCCAGAGGCGAAAGGTCAGCGCGCTGTCACAGGATACTGGTCACTCTGGACGATGAGGAACAGACGATCTGAAGCAACACCGGGAGAACATTGCAGCAGATGGGGAAGCACAAAGCGCAGTTGAAACACCAAACCTGCCAAGTTGCTGTGCACGAATGAAACGCGACGGAGATTCGCCTAGACGCCCCCTTGATCTCGCCAACAACGAACTAATTTTGGCCCTACCCTACGAAGGGGTACAGCAGCCGGGAGCCGATCCGATATTAAAACTGTGACTTTCAAATTCTGCTGGTATCCTTGTGCACAGCATGGTCAAGAGCCTAGCTGCCTGGTTCCGACACCATCACCCTTGGTCTGGTGATAGACTATGTAGTTATCGTCATCACATAGCGAGTTACTGTATAACAGCCTTGATCCTGTGAGGATACAGCACTTCTTCAAGCCTTGGTTTCTCATCCACTACAACGGCCCATTGGGATGAATCAACACCTTGGTGTAACCCTCAATTCGCTTGTCAAACTTGTCGTACGCGACTTCGGCGTCCTCGATGCCAATCTCATGACTGACCACGAACGACGGCTTCGCCTTTCCGGCGATGATCAGATCACGCAGATATCTGTTGTACTGTTTGACATTGCATTGTCCCTGTCTATTGTTAGCTTCCGAGACCGACGTGGTGATAAACAAAGACCGGGAAGTTCTCAGCAGTGCTGGACAAGCTTAGAAGAGTACTCACAGTGGCGAGGGAGAGACCCTAGGGCAAGAGTTAGCATCATGGTAGGCATGGAATCGGATACGGAAGGGGCTTTGCTTACCTTTTCGAATAACTTGCCAAAGCTCAAACTGATCTTGCCCTTACCGCTCGCCTCGTCTGGCGCACCAGGGTCGGTTGGCACGTAGAGACCTGGAATTCCAAGGCCACCGCAAGGTCTTGTCGCTTGGATCATGTTTTCCAGCACAATGTTGGGCTGCTCCTTGTCGCCGCCGGTAGTCACAGCCTGATATCCCACAGCATCCACCGCCCTATCCAACATACCGCCATTCTTCTCGATGATCTGGGCGACGGCATCGCCTTTGCTAAAGTCAATGGGAACACAGCCGATCTTCTCTGCTGCTTGTAGACGCTCAGGCACCCTGTCAACAACAAAGACCCGACTCGCGCCCCTCAGGGTCGCCGAGTATGCGGCCATCAACCCGACGGGCCCAGCTCCCCAAACCCCTATACTCTCGCCCGGTTTGAACCCGCTGAGAGAGACGCCGTGCCATCCCGTTGGAAAGATATCCGCCAAGAGGATAAAGTCCTGCTCGTTCTCGCTTCCAGGTGGCAGCTTCAGAGCGTTGAAGTCGGCGTACGGGATACGGATGTATTGAGCTTGCCCTCCTGTGCGCGTGCCTGTCAGATGCCGCGCCTATACTCTCGGACACGTCTCGCTATTTCTCTTACCTCTGTACGGTCCCATGGCAACGTAACCATAAGCGCCGCCAGCGAACCCTGGGTTGACACCCGTGCAAAACGCGGTCTTGCCCTCCTCGCAGTTCCGGCACCTTCCATCTGCCACGTTGAAAGGCATCACCACTCGATCTCCTTTCTTCAACAAGGTGACACCCGAGCCCAGCTCCTCCACGATTCCCATGTTCTCATGTCCTGTTTGTGGGGAAGATTAGCGTACACCTCGGATGCCGCGTTCGTGGACGGAGACCAACCGAACGTGATGCCAGCCTGAGCGCCCGTACGTCCCTCGTACTGGAGTCGCATTAATTTGAGGCGTCCACCATCATTTGCTCCCGGCGGGAAAGCTTACCATATGCAGGTCGGAACCACAGATGGCTATTCACATCCATTACTGCCAGTTAGCCATGTGTTCAACACTACAGAGAGGCCTTGATATGCTCTTGGGTTCTGAAGCCATTTTGTTGGTTCTCACGTACCAGCCGTAGTGACTTTGACAATGACATCGTCTGGATGCTCGATGCTGGGCTTGGGAACATCCTCCACCTTGACCTTGAAAGCACCCTGGTAGTTGACGGCTTTCATCGTCGCACCGCTAGTTCTGACTTCGGTCGTCGACATGGTGAAGGCAAGAATCCGCTGTCCCGGGTAGATTTGTACCTTTTGGGAAGTTGGTTGTATGATTGGCTCAAGAGAGGATTGCTACTAAAGCTAGTCCGCGAGTAGTTTCCAGGACCGTCAGATGGAAGGAGAAGAACAAGAGGAAGTACCCTTCTAGCTTCAACTCACCCAGGCCTATATATGGCGTCCCCTCTCGCAGCTCGCTCACGGCAGGTGGACGACCGTGCATAATCATCCTCGTGGAGGCAGCTCGCAATCTCTCAAGCGACGTAGAAAGCGGAGCTGCCGGGCATCATCTCGCAGTTCTGACAGCTCTGATTGTCCGATGAGATGGGGTAACCTGACGAAAAGTGGTGCTCGGTGTGCCCGCGCAGATGGCCCTGCCAATATCTCCTCCTCCATTTTTTGCGGGGTAGGAAGTACATCACCATGTCACTCGTCCAACGGCTGGCGAGGGAAGACAGAACACGAGGGGTTCTGGCCCTTTCCTCCCACTGTTTGGACACGAAAGAGAGGGGCCTCAGCACAGGCAGATGAGAATCTTCCCTTCTAATTGGACAGCCCTTGCCTGCTCAGACAGAATGAAGGAATCGTCGAATCACCCGGCAGCTGATCAGACGACCCTTCCGCGATGCCGGACAAACGCCTGCTCACCCGTTACTATTTTCTAGACATTTTCGGTCTACGCAACGCCTACTCGGGCAGTAAGAGACCGAGATCGTTTACCTTTTGCGGGAAAAAGAGAGCGAAGCGCATGAATCCAGTCACGAAGGCTGATTTGAATTCTTTGTATTGGGCCTAGAAGGCAGTCGACGTACATTGGCATGCGCGGCCGAGCTTCAATAACGAGGTCGCTGGAGGCCGTCGCTACCTCGTTTCTGATAGCCCCGTTCTCCCTCCTTCCAAGCGTTCCTCTCCGCGCCCGTGCCGAGAACGAAAGTCTGAGAACTCACTGCCGAAATGAACGCCTCTACCGAATGCTGGGTGCGCAGTGCTGGGTACAGGTGGAGTGCTGAATCGAATGGCTAGGGGGTTACATGACGGTGCATCTGGTCTTGGTGGCGTGGAATTTTGCAATCGTGCTGGTGATGGATGGAAAGGCTGTGAGGTGGGTGGGCGAAAGGATACCGGGATGCTGTAAAGGGGCTTCGGGGGGTGTGCTCAAAGTTAGCAAATGCGTAGCTTGAAGCTGTCTCTCGACGACTCGGCGCTTCGGGACAGCCCCGTTTGTGTATGTTCCAGTGCCCGTCACGCTCGGGTGATGAGCTCGGCGACAATGTGCGTGCTCATCGTGGGGAGCCGAAAGTCTGCGCATGAGGCTTCACATGTCCCATCGAGCCAAGAGTCCTGTGCTTTCCATTTCCATGACCTACATGTCCATAGTGTCGTTGCCGTTGGCGAAGTTGAATTGTCCTTGAGGTTGGTTCGACCCAAGGGTAAAGCCAGAGGCATTGGCTTGTGGTGCCAGTTCTTCAATGTCGGCGCCTGCATCCTCTTCGTCCGAGAAGTATCGCTCTATGATGTTGTAGGCTTTCATGTAAATCTCCTCATTGGCGTTATTCTGGCAGTCGTGGATTTTCTCCATTCCACCAGCCTCTTCAATGAACAAGGCATAGCGGTTGACCTGCGCCTCGGGAGCTCGCGCATCGGCTGCCTCTTTGTCCATTTCTCCCACCTTGAGGATGTTTTCCAGGCCGTCCAGTGCAACCTGGATGATCTTGTTGTCAGGGCAGGCCAGTAGATCACAAAGAGGCTTGATGCAGCCTTGTGCGACGAGGTATCTAATCTGATCCGGCTTCTGAAGACCACCCGAGGTGGCGTTGGAGATGGCCCAGCAAGCTTCCTTTCGAGTTTTGAAGTCGCCGTTCGAAAGAAGATGGATCAAGGGAGGAATGATACCAGCATCCACCACGGCTTGAATTTGGGTTGAATTGCCAGCGGTGATGTTTGAGATTGTCCAACATGCTTCCTTGCGGATCCCGTCTTTCTGCGAACTGAGCAGCGACAGCAGAGCTGTAAGAGCCCCGCAATTGATTATGACCTGAGTCTGCACGTCATCACCGGTGACAATATTGCCGACCGAACGGAGAGCGGGGGTCTGGACGGAGGTGGAGGCATGCATGAGGAGCTCAACAAGGCGTCGGGGAATGCCGGCTTCGATGACCGCCTGGATCTTATCGTTTGAGCCATCGGAAAGGTAAGAAATGGCCCAGCATGCGTCGATGAGAACTTCGTCATCTAGCATATAGACAAGCTTGGCCAGGACTGGCAGCGCCGGCTGGATCTGATGGCGTGTTAGCAAAGGGGTTCTTTCGAGAGTCTGTAATGTCACTTACGGTTGGCCAGTCAGGCTGAGGGGTCTTGCCACGGCAGAAGTTGCTTAGAGTCCAGGTGGCATTGCGAAGCATGCTCAATTTGCGGCCATCGGCGATCAAGTTTAGAAGAGGCTTGAGAGCTCCTTGGCTGAGAACATAGTCACGGCATGCAGGAGAGTCTCCAGCAATGTTACCCAGAGCCCAGACAGCTTGCTCGCGGACGTCCGGCTCAGGGCTGCTCAAGAGCTCGACGAAGATTGGTACCGCGCCTGCCTCGATAACAACTTGTGTCTGTTGAGCACTTCCGCTGGCAATATTTGTGAGGGCCCATGCGGCCTCAAACTGCACAAGGGTATGTGGAGATCGGAGGAATTCGACGAAGCGACTGACCACGCCGGTCTCAATGACTTTTTCAATGGGAGGGTTTCGTTCCTTGGAGAGGAGTTTCCGAAACTTGGTGGTGGCCTGAATCTGAGCGTCGATCTGGTCCGAGAAGACTCCTTTGACCATTTCCGGCAACTCGGTGCTCAACTGTACATACCATTAGATCGGAACCTCTGCAAAGGGCAAGAGGGGTTCAACCATACCTCGCTTTCGATGTTAGCCGTCTCATCGTCGCTATCAGGCTCTGTGAGGCCGCCAATGGTGATTTCGCCATTTCCACGCTGAACGCCGCGTCGTTTCGCTAGGTTTTCTTCTCTCTTCTGGCGACGGATCTCCACCTGTTGTTCTTCTCGACGGCGGCGCAGCTCATCAGGCTTGAAACTGTTCTTGGCCTTGAACTGAGTGCGGCGATGTTCGGGGATGTATCGTTCCGCCATGTTTCAGGGATTTCTCACGGCGTACACAACAATCAGGTTTTCCAGAAGCTTGTCGTCAGGGTTGAGGCAATGCCAAAAGATATCGCAGGCGACAAAATTCGAACTGTCAGCAAGCGTCTGTTGAATGCGGCGACTGGAGGCGGCTCAGGGATGAGACTGTGCCGCGGTGAACGAAGAATGAGGTCTCAAATAAAATGGGGGTGTCGCAGTTTCGCAGTCGAATATCGTAGTCGCCCGTTAGTCACCGTCCCGGGAAAGCACATGCCACTATGTCTTGGCGTTAGTCACGTGATTTCGTGTTTTATGACGTTGCCCGTTGACCGCGTCCCCAGGGCTGACCTCAACGCGTCCTTCATGAGTGTCTTCATCTCTTTCCGGTCGTGGACGTGAGACATCAGCAGCTGCACAGACCGGGAAGATCGATTGAGAAGGCCTTGCTGCGTCGCAATCATCGATATATCTTTGTTCTCCTTGACTTTGCCTGGCTCAGTTCCACCTCAACTCTGATCAACGGCGTATCAACTGAATGACATAATATCACCATGGCGTTGGACTACGTCGCACCTCCGCCTGGGTTTACAGATCTCGCCAGAGCTAGCAGGATTTTGGAGCGCCAGCCATTCAATGTTATCGGTGTCTGCGTTGAGACCCTGGACCCGATCCTCTGCCGCACTGGGGATTACAAGTGCACATTCACGTTACATGACCCGACATGGTCCAGCGGTGTAGGCATGGAATTCTCGTTCTTCGCCAAATCTGCGGACAAACTACCTGCTGTCCAGGATCAAGGCGACGTAGTCATCCTCCGGAATATGAAAACAATGGTTCACAATGGTTTGATTAAGGGCATCTCGAACTCGGCGACAACTTGGGTCGTGCTTCCGTATACCGAGCTGGTCAATATACATTCTACCCAGGACTTGAAGGAAAAGGCCCGGTGGCAGAAAGATGGGCGGGACGGCAGCAGCCAGTATCCCAAAGGAGCGCAGGCAGCTCTTCCGAACGACGCCCAACTCAAGTACGCCAAATGGATTTCTGAACAGGAAGATCCCAGTGACTGGCCTGCAATACGAGGAAGAACACAAGCAGACATTGCAAACACCATGCTAAGCAACGGCGGGTCCCGTCCTCCGGCCAGAGAGAAGTTCAAATTGCTTCAGGACATCGAGTTGCAGAACGAGAATGCCTATATCTTCGCAGACTTGCTGGGAGAAGTACGCAAAATATACAGCAATGATTTCTTAACCGAGCTGTATGTAACCGACTATACGACTAACGGCCAGCTCTACGACTACAAATTCTCCGGCCATGACGGGGGGCGGACAGGCGACCCCTTCGGCTACATCAATGTGGATTCGAGCACATGGCCCGGCCCTTGGGGCCAAATGACCATGACTGTCCGATGCAGGGATAGACAGAGCCATGTTGCAAACACGAAGGTGAAAGTGGGCGACTTCATTTACCTGCGCAACATCCAAGTGAAAATGGACAAGGACGGGCGGAAGCTTGAGGGGAACTGTCGAGATGATCCTAAGTACCCAGAAAAGGAGCTGATCGAGGTGGTCAAGGCCAAAGACGAGCGACGGTTTGACGTTTTGCGGCGAAAGCGAGCGTATGAGCAAAAGGCAGAAGCCAACGCCATTAGATTTTACCGGAACCCAAACCAGGCTCGGCAAAAGCGGCAAAGAGAGGAGCCAACCGAAGAACAGACCGATGAGCCGAAATCTAAACGAAGCAAGAACAGAATTCGGAAGAACAAGAAAGCGAACGAGGCTGAACAGCAGGTGAAAAGGGAGCTGACTGCCGGATCCGCTGAGCAGGAGCGTTCTCTCACAGTCAATCCGTCTATCCGGATCCACAACCATAAGGGATTGTCGTTCAAGACCATCGCCGACATCCTGGACCCGGACATCTTGAATCGCACGACTCCCAAGGGAAATGCGTATCGACTACCATTTCAGAATTGCACCTACAAATCGAAAGTCCGGGTGGTTGATTTCTTCCCTGACAACATCGCCGACTTCGCTGCTCCACGCAAAGTATCGCAATATGACGAGCTGGGTGACCACAACTCCTCCGACGAGCAATCCGACCTTGATTTAGCACAAGTATCTGACGGCGATGACATCAAATGGGAATGGCGATTCTTCCTCCTCGTCGAAGACTCAAGGCCACAACCGGGCTGTCATGGACGTCCCACACAGATGCAGTTGCTCGTCGCCGATGAGGACGGCGATTGCCTCTTCAACATGGACGCTTGCGATCTGAGGGATAAGAAGAACGAGATCTCCCTGGCGTCCCTGAAGGAGAAGTTGTTTCATCTCTGGGGAGACTTGCAGGAAAAGAAACAGGAAGCCATGAGCACAGAAGATGCCCTCGGCGTGAAAGCAAGTGCCCGGCCCTTCGAATGCTTGATCAAGGAGTACGGAGTCCCGGTTCGAGACTCCAGACGCCGTTCTAACAACGTCGTGGTGTATGATAGATTTTTCCGTTTATTCGGGACCGCGATCTGAAGCTCACCGTTGTGAGAAAATGCAGTGTATGTGACTCAAACGGTTGCAGCAATGCTATCCCTTACGCTTGAGGACATGTGAAGATCGGCTAGGGCAACGCCTCGCGCACAGATGTTGTATCCCTATCCAAAGATTTGCAACGTGTAATTAGTCTTGCTAAGGCGGCACCTACGCCGCAGCTCCAGCCAAATAGATACGGTCGACAACTGACGTCGCCCCTGACTTCATGCGCCGTCACTGTTCTGTCGATTCGATGCTCGTGCAACCCCCCTTGACACCCTACGCACATCGGGCGCGTCCCTTTGGGCAAATTGCGGTCCGATCCATGCGAGACAGTTTGTTTCGATCGACCGATCACGATCCCCGAGCCAAGCTCTCCGCAACGAGAAAGCGCCCGAAAGAGGACGTTGCTGCCAGTTCGCACGACGCCACCCGAGCTCAAAAGGAAGGAGACTTGAGAGACAAAGCGGTTCAGCTGTGGGGTTCTCCCCAATCCCATCAATACGAGCTTGTATCTTGCTCGTATGGCGCCGCATGGTGTGTGGTGTGCTGAGGAAAAAGCTCCAGTCGCTTCAGGGGATTGACGGTTGATGGATTGATACGAATTCACATGCGTGCTCGTGCGTGCGTGCATGCATGGTACGCATGGGCCAACGTGCGAACTACTATCGACACATCGACAACTTCCACTTCTTGGATCCCAACGGATGCCGTAAGAATATCGGGAGCACCTCTTGGGTCCCGACGGATGTCGTAAGAATATCGGGAGTAGTTTCACCTTTGCCCTCCATGTGCTCGGCTTTTGCATGAGGGCTACAGTAGTGCTGCTGGAGGTCCACATGGAGGGTTTGCATGGTTCGGCTCACTCACAGCCTGGACTCCAGCTCCTCCCCTGGGCACGGATCATTTGTTCGGCATAGACTAGAGAGGTCCGTAGCTGTGTAAGCTGTGTAACTCCTGGTGGAGGCTTTCCTTCGCCACGGTCGATGTTCACTGAGAGTTCGATCTGCATAGAAATAGGGGAGAAAAGGAGAGAGAGAGAGAGGGAGCTCCAGGTGGACCCCAGACTTAGGGAGGGCGACCACGTCCGTTTGGAGGACAGCGAGGTCTACGGTACGAGCATCTCCATGGTGTTCTGAAGGAGAGGCGCTCAACACCCCTGGAGTGCCACGGTGGAAACAGTCAGTATCATGTTTGCAGGTGATACCATGATACGAGCGCTTGGAGTCGACAACCGACTTGATAGTACCTTCCTACTATGAGTACGAGTACGAGTGCGATCTACTTCCATAATTATAGTGATGCAAGCGAGAAATCCCAACAACTCATTCCCATGGAATGTTCATGTCCGTCGCGGGGGAGCAAGCAAATGAACGGAATATTGCAAGCCGGGATCAATTCCGCCTCGCAACGCAAGGGCCCGTTTATTCTGCTCAACTATGGTCACAGGCCACGTATCATACTACTACCTGCATATAGTACCCCGTACTTCTTTCACAGTTTTTCTTGTGGAGCGCGCAGACCTTTAATCACCAGAACTGCAGGGTGGTGGGGACACCTGGTCGCAGATAGTTGTCCGGGGGCCTAAGCCACCTCGCCAGCAGTGTTGTCGTCTGTCTGCACTCTTTGACTCTGCGCGCGCTGCAATATGCATGAGAAGTACCTCCTGACACCGCGCGGGCCGCACGGTACATACGTAGTCCCACGGGACAGGTCACATAACAGCAAACGGATGTCCCATTGTCCAATAGCCGGGCTTGCAACCGAGGATATGTCGAGTCAGCCACGCGCGTTAAAGTTCGCAAGACGTTGGCTGGACCTCTTGGTACGGAGTACCAGCCCATCATCGACACAAGTCTCGACAGGCGAGCGAGGAGCGGTCCCGTTCAACCCTTCTTTGCTCGTCGGATCCAGCATTGTGCATGCCACCAGCCGATCCGGCGTTAGGAGGCCATTGGGCTCGGGCTTCACGGAGTCCTCTGCCACTTGGTCGGCGGAATGCGTCGCGAAGGAGGGGGGGGTGGTCGAGGGTGACTGTGCACAGTATACCTCGTACTTGTACAGAGACAACGACCCTGTTCACATGACTGACTAATTCAACTTTGGCTGGGACTTGGGCTCAACTCGGATTGAGCGGCACCTGAGCGCCCGAATGCGGTGCCGCGGAATGCCGATAACGATAAGCCCCGCCACCCCTCCATGCACGTGGATCGGGGACAGAGTTGAATAAACTACTGTACATTCGTTCTGTTATGTTTATCGTCGATTATGTATGTACCCGGACAATGTGGCTATTTGTACGAGCTACCGGCAGATATGCGCGTGCGCTCAAGAAGTGACGCCTCTTGCACATTGGTAGGGATGCACCACCGCCACCGACTGAGCCTACAAAATATCGCCGATGACCTCTCGCCACTTCAAAGACTAGAGTTGTGACTAGGGAAATACGAGTATACTTACATGTGCCTGTGGTCGAACACAAACTGGTCGAGGCTGGCGAGATTTCGAGCCGCCGATCTCGAAGCTAGTGGCTGCCGTTGTGAGGCAGCGTGGGCAGGTACTCGTATGATGCTCATGCTGCGCCGCTGAAGAATTCTTGACTCCAGATGTGCGACGTCATTGTGCCGCTCGATCTGTGCCCAGACCCAACAACCCAGGAGGACTTGTTGTGAATTCTCTGTTTTTGGTAAAGCAGGGATGTTCGAGCAGACGTCATGCTGGCCTGTGACGCTGCACAGATTCAGCCGCTGATGCATGCCGGCGACGTGGGATGTGGACGTGGACGGCTAGGGGAAAACTCTGAATGAACACGGTAAGCATGGCATTTCAGAGGTGCATCGAGATGCGTGATTGCCATTCACTATCCTACCGGCCGCGAGCAGTGGCGTCGTGAAGCATCTAGACGGCCAAAGCAGTGAAAGCCACCGACGAAATATGTGAGTTTGGCTCTGGTCGCAGCGGGCTACCTTCCAACCCTTGAGTCCTGATCCAGACAGATCATGCAATATTCGTCCCATTGCAGTGAATTACCGCGCCAGTGGTACACGTTGTACATAGCATCCCGTGAGCAGATACAGTACTAATCGCCCCAACCAGTATTTCTAGCGCGAACGTAATCTTGCGAGTACGAGAATGTACCCGTCAGCTTGGTCACCTCGATTACTGTGTTATGTCGAAGTTGCTATTATCGGTACCGAGGAGGCGTCATCATGGACTCAACGGACGGAGTGGTAAAACATGCAAAAGTCTGTTTACATCCTGGTTTACTGGTTACCCGCATCGAGGTTGCAGCCTCTGCCAGGGTCAGGCCGTCAACCGCCCCTTAGAGACGTTTCGGTCAAGGCTGAGAAGTATGAGGGCATTGCTTCAGTTTCTATCACGGCCACGTCAGATCAGGTATTACCAACTCTGGCTCAGCATGTGAGAACGCCCAGAGAAAATAGCTACACCATGTCAGCATTTCCGTTCACGCCTACCGTATCTTTGGAACCCCGTAGGTATTCAGCAAGTCGATGTGAGTCCCCGGATCCTGCTCGTGTAGCTGGATGGATGAGCGGCATTTCTCGAATGCTTCGCGTAGTGAACATCTTCCGTCTTTTCATTTGATCCATAGACAAGCGAACACGCATCCTAGTCCATATAAAGTCAAGTAGCACAAAGCCATCCCGGATGCAAGGGTACGACCGCTGATTGCGGGGGCGTGTGCGTTTTGACTTCTTCGATTGCAGCGCATTGGCCTCATGACCACCCCAGATTTCCGCCCAGTTCTGGAATGGCGTCGACACTCGGACCATGCTTTCTCACCATTGTCCATGGGGCCCTTTCCAAGCCAGTAACAAGTACGGATTGGACAACGGTCCTCGGATGGCCTTTCTCTTCAAACAAGGTCTCACACAGCAGACATTCAACAACCCCGAGGATCTACAGATACATGTTATTTTGTGACAGTGGCGAATGCCGCGTAGCTGGTTGGGGCATTGGTAACTCGTACCGGTATTTCAGCGATATGTCGCTGGGGTTGTCTCGTGCAATCGGTCACATCTCGGCTGCTGAAGCATATGCCCCGTCCTGCTGCATCCCAATCCGCTCATAAGCTGCTATCATTCTGAAGGTAGCAGTGCTGAATCTGCAACCGCAGGAATGCATCAGAATGACAAGCACGGCGTCAATTGGTCTCAACAGTCAAGATTTGGAAACCACCCCACCAGCCGTACCGTGCGCAAGCAGAGGATGGTACTTGTACGAGTAGCACGGTGCCTTGCCCGGTACTTGGTCCACTGCAACATTAGCGGCACCAGGGTTGGACCAAGAGGAGTGGATCCTCATCATCCATGCGACGAACGAGTACGAAACTGTCGTAGCGCAGGCTTGCACCAGCGACAGGCACGGACACGATATTCGATGAATACCTCGAACAAATGTCGTTGTGAAAGAAGGTATTTCCGAGAAGTTGATTTAACAGCCAGTGATCCGTCGATCAGTGGCCGATCACAGAGTGATGTGCACTGGTCGAGAACAGCGAGGGTCGATGCTTACCTGAAATCCGGGGCAAGTTGGACAAAGTGATAGACAAACCCAAAAGCCGCTTAAGCCACAGCCACCGCCCGCGTTGATCTCAGAACCTGGGTATGAGGTGCATGGTGGGCCACTCAACAATCGCCCACCCGCCCACCAGCCCACTGGCCTCCCGAGATCCCTGGAGAAAATTTGACTGGGGTGACTCGAACTTGCCTATTTCTATCCGAGCAGGGTGCCTCCTGTGCGCCAAACGTCTAGCAATCACTGGTCGCGGCAGGCAGAGGGCGCCGCAGGCAGTTATGCAGTGCTCTGACGGCACATAGCAACCTGCACGAGACAAGTAGCTACTGGCCGCAGAGCGGGAAAAGAAAAGTACCTAGGCAGCTAAATTCATACCAAGAGACGATGCATTCTGTTTGTTGCTGCATTCCCGTTCCTTCCTCTGCTTCGTCTTTCTCCCTGCCGCTTCCTTTTGTACGTATGCATAAATGTCGCATGTTGAGTTTGAAATGCGCGCGAGGGACAACCTATACAAGAACTCGACAGCGACGGCGGTGGGTACTGGACAGCCAGTCGTGATGGTGCTCTGAAGCTCGAGAGCCTGTAGCTGTGGAGCCGGTATCTCAACTACTACTGCGTCTTGAGAAAGGGCCAGCCTATTCTGTGTTCGAGTATACCAAATCCTCACCTCTTTGCGGGAACATGGTGGCTTGGATCTGGCGGCAATCACGGCGTCAACGAGCCACAGACTCGGTGCAAAGCATACACTGAGGGAAGAACCTCTCCGATACACACAGCTCACAGAGGTAGGCGTGTAGCTAACATTTTCCGAGAGGTAGCCTGCAGGCGTGCCTGGATATACACGTAGTAGCCCACGGCTTCACCCAAGCACGTAAGTGCTCCATCCCGAGTGCACAGCAGCAGCTAGTGCGTCGTAGTGTGGCCCTTGAGTTAGTTTCAGACAGGAAGGACCTGTGCCATGGGGCCTGGGGTTCGATTGCGGCAGGAGTCCGCCGGGGCCCCGGTCTTTGGCCAATCGAACCCATGCAGGCCTAACGAACTGCCCCCCTGGTGCTCCCACGGGCATCGGCCAGCAGCCGATTCCAGCGAGCTCAACTGCTGCTCGTCCTTCCAGACTCCGAACTAACGGCTCTAAACTACTCCAGAAATCTCCAGACTTTCATGCACATCGCGCACAGCAATTCCTCGAAACAGAAACGCCTTCACCATTGTTCCTCCACCTTCCTCCGCCGCGTACTGCCCTCGCCTTTCCGATCTCTTTTTTTCTTTTCCTCCTTCCTCACCTTCACGAGCGCTGGTCTCTTCTGCTCACGGATTCATGGTCATTTCAGTTGTGCCGAGACCACGACATTGAGTCTTGCCTCTCTCTTTCCTGTCCCTCGTGCGCTCCGCCCCCAGCTTTTTCCCCGCCCTGCCCCGAGGGCTTCTCACCTCGCACATACCTCACCAGACCGAACGCCTTTCTTGGAGAATCGTACAGCTGCACCCCAGACATACGTACCCGACTGATCCTCGGCCGGGGCTACTTTTCTCTCACTAGGGTCCTCGAGCGGCGAGCGACCTTCTGGCCAACAGCATTCCGGACCGCACAGCTACCTGCCTGAAGTGGCAGCCCACCAATCCTACATCTGCTTGTACAGCCACCCTGCAGTCTCGAAGCTCTTGCGGCCGCCAACCACTGTTGACGCCCACCCCCCTGTGACGTGCAGAGTTTGAGAGACCCTGTATTGCTTTGCCGGCCTATTCTCACCAAGTATTATTTTGTCCCTCGGCCGTCGTGCCTGCGCACTTTTCGCAACCCATTACCACCGGTGTACTTCTCAGGTGCGTGTGAAATGCTCTTGACGACCTGTCTATTCTGTTAGACCTGCTTGACCTCGTCGGTAAGCCGTTTGGATACTAAAAGTTACCTAGTTACCGAACTCGAGTCTTGTCCTTGTACATAACCGCACCCTCGCCCGACAGCGTTCTTCGAGTCGTCGTCTTCTACCTGGGCTTGTCGGTACGGTCTCTACAGAATCGTCGTTTGGAATTGTCCAAAGCGCCCTGCCACCGATCCTATCTACTTGGGCAGCTTGGGGCACTGGGCCGGACAAGCTGTGCTGGCTACACATGGCGCATTGAGTTCACGCCAGTCCTGGAGCAGATATATTGGCTCGGGAACATCGACCATCAGTGCCCACGTGCATGTGAGGCCCAGCGAAAGTGCTTGTGCGCGAAACGTCTACTCTCCGAGGCTAGACCTCTGTTCTGTAGCACAGCGAGGCCAGTCGGCAAGCAGCAAGCGGTCAGCCCCAGGCACAGTATCAGGAGATTACGTTACGGGCCATAGGAGTCACCAGCAGGACAGTGGAGGAGCGAAGCGGTGCTCTCACCGAGACTATGACTGTGGCGTCTCCAGCGGAAACTTCAAGCGAGACAATGGACCTCGCCGGGGCAGACATTGGTAGGTCAGCTCAGGAAAGCTCCTCGCATCCTGGATCCGCATCTCATTCGCGTGGCTCAGCAAGCAAACCCCCTTCGACTGCTGGCTCCATTGGCTCCAATGCAGTGTCAAATGCAGCTCAGCTCCCGCCAAAATCAGACAAGCCTCGCCCTCACGTGTGCACTACCTGCATGCGCTCATTTGCTCGACTCGAGCACCTGAAGCGACATGAGCGCTCCCACACGAAGGAAAAGCCATTCGAGTGTGCCGAGTGTACTCGCCGCTTCGCCAGACGCGACCTGCTCCTCCGGCATCAGCAGAAACTCCACTCGTCAACAACACCGTCGGCGCGGCCACGATCAGGACGGAGGGAGAGTGTTGCTGGAGTCGCCAGTGGCCGCGTGCGGAAGAACTCGACAGCAGGCAACGCGGGGACGATGAGGCCGAGGGCGAACACACTCAGCCATGTAGACTCGGCGACCCTGGGGTTGTTATCCAATTCCACTGCGAACTTTGGCCGCCAGTACATGTCCGGTCATAACCACAGCCACAGCGTGAATGTGCTTTCTGGAACACAGGGCTATGGATATCGCGGCCTCCATTCAAACCAAGCACCCTTCAATCTGCCGAAACTGGAGACTCACGGTCTGCCAATAGATCTCTCAGGTGGTCTACGGACGGCACCACCATTTGGAGGTTTCGGGGCAGAATTCGGGGTCGGCTTCAGTCCAGGTCAGGGGAACACCATCAATCCCCACGCCCTGCACATGACCGACTTGCACGGGCTTGGTATTGATCCCTTGAGTTCTCCATTTCAACAGATGTTCCCTGGCATGACTGCGTCGCAAGCTATGGCCGAGGACGAGTCGAATTTTGACTGGATGACACACGGCTTCGAGAACCAAATGTCCTTTGCCCAGGCACACGAGAATGCCATTGACGATTCATCACCCTCCGCCATGAGCACCAACAGTCCGGCTCCTGCGAACGATATGCACGGC